>JAJPUD010000306.1:680135-755806 GCA_023553655.1 Myrmecobius fasciatus
TAACTGTTGTCTTTTGATCCTAAATGAATTTATCATTTTAATTTTAAATCATTATTCTCCAATATGTTATATTGTCTTTTTATTGATCTTTTGGAATTAACATGTATTTTAAAAAAAGCACCCTCCACACATACAATTTCAGCTAAAATTGGCCAGACTTGTAATATTTTAAAATTATGTGAGAAAAGCAGGAAGTTGCTCATTTTGCTTCAAAATTGAAAACAATATATGTAATGAAATGAAATATTAAAACAACAATGTTTATTAGACATATAAGTACTCAATACTTGCTTGGGGAAAGATGCAAAAGAAATATGGGAAGCAGTCCTTTCCCTCAAGGAGTTTTTAAAGTTATAGGGAGAAAAAAATGTACATTTAAAATAATAAAATAGCAATACAAGATACATACAATTCAAAACAATAAGATACTATGTATATGTATAGGGAGGATTTTGTGAGAAAAAAAAGCATTTTTGAGCTCTATGGTAGTCAAAGATAGTCTCATGGAAGAGATGGCACTTGGACTAGATTTTCAAAGTATTGGTTCATCACCTAACCGATGTACATTTATTAATACTAGGTGCTGGAGATACAAGTACAGAGATTGAAACAATCCCTGTTCTCAGTCATTTACATTAATGGTAGGGACAATGCATGTTGGGTTCTGAAGATCAGTGTCCCGAAGTCATGACTTTTGCTTTTCTCTGATGTATGTCCCCAATATATGTTTTGCCTCCTTATGCAAATACAGTATTCACCTTCAGTGGATACTGCTACCAATGAGACCTCCACATCTTCCAACCTTTGGAGATAATACAAAGTCTTAACCTGGTTAATTCCATCTCAAGTATTTCCCTGAAAAACAAATTTTCTTTGACTATGGCTCTCTGATCACAACTAGTTGCATTAACTGGTTTTGTCATTTTCTACTAGCACAACATCTCCAGTAACATATTTATTAGGGAAGAAGAAGCAGCAATTCACTTTGAGGGGCATTAAATATGGAATCTTCTCTCATTTGACTGACTAGTTTTAAACTAGATTGTCATTTTAATATGTAGCCCAAGAGGCATGAATGCAACACTGATACCTAGTTTACTTTTTTAAAAAACTAGTTTGCTTCTGATTAATTTAATCAAGATGTCTGGGCCTTCTGTAATTAACTGGTATTGGGGGTGGACATTTGCCTTTATATAAGGAAATGTACAAAAGTTATAGTTCTTGTAGTTGACAAGGAAAAAAAAAAAAAAAAATATATATATATATATATATATATATATAATTTACCTTAGAGACAGTAGGACAATTGAGCTTAAGGAGAACAACATGGTCAGATCTGCTTTTAAGGGAAATCACTTTGGCAGCAGGGTGAAGGATGAAATGTACTAGAATGAAAAAGGAATTGAGATTTGGTATTCCAGGGAGTAAGAGGTAAGTTATTATTCTTAATCTTTCTGGGGAAGGTTATAGGGTTTTCCTATTTCTTCTGCTATAGCAAAAGTTAACTGTGGATTTAAGGACACCAGACAGGTAAAGGTATGTCCTGACCAAAGTTCCAGATTAGGTAAAATCAGTTTTGGGAGAAGTGGAAATCACCATTCAGGCTCAAATTTGGAGAATGGAACAGAATAGGTGGGTGTGTCAGAATATTAGGGAAATGCAACTCAGGCTCTTACAAAGGGCAATACAAATAACTTTAAATTCTCCTAAATCCAGCCCTGCTTCAATCAGTCTACTAGCATTATTAATTGCTCACTATATGCCAGACACTATGTCAAACATTGGGAATACAAATAAAGGCAAAAAACAATATTCAAGGGTTTACAGCTTAATGGGGGAAACAAAATAGAAACAACTTTGTACAAAACAAACAAGATAAATTGGGGATATTCTCAAAAGGAAAGCCCTAAGGTAAAAAGAACTAGGAAGTGGGACCTAAATTGAGACCTGAAGGAAAATAGGGAAGCCCTAAAGTGGACATAAGGAGGGAGGGAATTCCAGGGTCTAGGGATAACAATGGAGTCTGAGAAACAACATGGAGGCCAGTGGTACTGGATAGCAGAGTAAATGGAGAAGAGAAAGGTATAAAAAGCCAGGAGAAGATAGGAAGAGGCCAGGTTATGAAGATATAAAAAAACCATACAGAGAATAACCTGCTCCAGGCAGTAATGGGAACCACTGGAGTTTGTTGAATGGGGAAGATTGGGGGTCACTGAGAGGTGGGGGTGTGGTGTGGAAGAAGGGAAGGGGTATTGGTGACATGATCAGATCTGAACTTTGGGAAGATCAATTAGATAGCTAAATAAAAAATGAATTGGAGTGGTTGGTTGTTCATTATAATCTCTCATTTATAGAGCATTTTGTATTTTACCAATTTGTTATATAAATGTATGTATACATATATATGTATACATGCATATATGTAAACACACACACACACACATATATGCATGGATAAAGTCAATCCCATACTAGTGGGGGGCTCTCAATCTTGCACTCTCAGAACTAGATAAATCAAACCACAAAAAAAAAATAAGAAAGAAGTTAAGGAGGTAAATAAAATGCTAGCAAAGTTAGGTATGATAGATCTTTGGAGGAAATTGAATGGAGACAGAAAGGAGTTTACTTTTTCCTCAGCAGTTCATGGAACTTATACAAAACTTGACCATGCATTAGGGCATTAAAAACCTCAAAATCAAATGCAGAGGGGCAGCTAAATGGCACAATGGATAGAGCACCAGCCCTGAAATCAGGAGGACCTGAGTTCAGATCTGATCTCAGACACTTAACACTTCCTAGCTGTGTGGCCCTGGGCAAGTCACTTAACCCCAATTGCCTCAGGGGAAAAAAATCAAATGCAGAAAGGCAGAAATAACACATGCATCTTTTTTCAGATCACAATGCAGTAAAAATCACATGCAATATAAGGCCAAGAGAAAATAGACCAAAAGTCTACTGGAAATTAAATAATCTAATTCTAAAGAATGAATGGGTGAAACAGCAAATCATAGACACAATCAATAATTTCATTCAGGAGAATGGCAATAATGAGACAACATGCCAAAATTTATGGGATATAGACAAAGCAATTATAAGGGGTAATTTTATATTTCTAGATGCTTTCTTGCATAAAATAGAGAAAGAGAAGATCGATGAATTGGGCTTACAATTAAAAAAGCTAGAAACAGAACAAATTAAAAACCCTCAATTAAATACCAAATTGGAAATTCTGAAAATAAAAGGGGAGATGAATAAAATTGAAAATAAGAAAACTATTGAATTAATAAATAAAACTAAGAGTTGGTTTTATGAAAAAAACAACAAAATATATTTTTAATTAATTTAATTAGAAAAAAAGGAAAGAAGGAAATGGATAAAGTCAATCCATTAGTAGTCATGGCAGACATCATTGTCCTTGGGTTACAGAGAAAGAAACTGTGGTCCAGGGTAGTTAGGTGATGTGTTAAGTCAAGAAAATGGTTAACTTGGAAATTCACTTCTGCTGACTCTGAGTTTGGCTCACTTTCCACACCTAAATGCCTTCTATTTAACTTTGAAACATTTTGTATTTATCCTCCAGGAAATACTCTGGACATCATCTCACATTGTCTTATCTTGTAGTTTGTTTTTGTTTTTTTTTTTTCTGACTTGTGATTTCATTGTTGTAAAGAGCTCCTAGTAGGGAAGGTCCTTTTAGTGTAGCATATCAGCTCTAGGTTAAGTGAAATAAATATCCAGGTTTATTAGGTAGGTTTCAGGGGATAGATATGATAGTTGTATTTCATTGGTAAAGATAATTCTGGGGTTGAGGACACTTTCTCTATCATCATAGACCATTATCTTATCCACAATTTATGAGTTGTCTCTATCCAAGATAATTCCAGAGTACTCATGATGAAAATGCTGTCTACCTCCAAAGAAAAAACTGATAGCATCTGATTACAGATTAAAGCATGTTATTTTTCATTTTCTGAATTTTTTTGTGGTTTGAGTTTTCTTCCACTAAATGACTAATATTGAAATATGTTTTGCATGATTACACATAAGTAATCTATATCAGATTGCTTATTGTCTCTTGGGAAGAGGAAGTAGAAAGAGGAAAGGATAGAATTTGGAAGTCAAAAAAAAGGCTTTTAAAAATTGTTTTCACATTTAATTGGGAAAATATGAAATATTATTTTTTTAAAGTTTCAAAAAAGTTTCCTTGAGCACTTGAAAAGTTTAGCAGTTGACTACTTGCTAAGGTCCCGGACAGTATGTATCAAAGATGGGACTGAAATCCAGGCCTTCCTGATTGCCAGGACAGCAATTTGTTCATTCTATCATGCTGCACCTCCTAATTTCTGGACATAGCATTTGATTTGTGGGTCTGAATACTGAGAAAAGAAGGAGGAAGTGATATGGCCCCAAGTTTCTTCTTTGTAATTATTGCCTTTGCCATTTCTATTTTCAGCTTCAAGAGATGGACCTAATGCCAAGAGAACCAAATTTTCATCCAAAACCAAAATGGGTAATGTCAGGTAAACTACTATACAGAGCATTCCAGATTGGGACAGGACTAATCTCAGGCTCCATGATAAAATAGGTGAAGTTTACTCTCCTAGTTCACTTTTTAGAAAGTCTCTTTTTCCTTCATCAGTCTCATTATATCCATATAGACACAGATCATATAGTTACTGATGTAGATATAGATTTGATTGGACATATGATTTCATTGGTATAGGCAATTCTCAATGAAGAAACTCATTCCACTATGCATATTGGCATCCTCTCTACAATTTATAGTATTAGAGTCTTCCCCGCACTACCAAAAAGCTAAGTGATTCTTTCCCAGAATTCCACAGCCAGGATATAATAGAGATAGGACTTGAGCACTCAGATCTTTCAGACTGAGAAGGTAACTGTCCACTAAGTTGTCCCACTTACCTGGTGGTGATGCTGGATAGGATGTGGCAGCAATGGGTAAAGTGATAGACTTAAGAGACAGAAGGGTAAGGGGATTGAATGCTGGCTCTGATACTTCCTAATTAGTGGATTTTGTTCCCCAAAGGTCTGAACATTCTCTGAACTCCAGTTACCTCATCTGTAACATGATAATTTTACTCATACAATATACTTCATAGGGTTGTGAGTACAGCTCTTTAAAATATTAGAAAGCTAAATAAATATGAATTGGGGCATTTAGATGGTGCAGAGGAGAGAGCACTGGCCTCTAGAATCAGGAGAATCTGAGTTCAAATCCAGCCTCAGATTCTTGACCCTCATTAGCCATATGACCCTGGACAAGTCACTTAACCCTGACTGTTTCACCTCCCAAAAAAAGTGAATAGTCCTCTGCATGTGATATATTCCTTTTTTTATTAAAGCTTTTTCTTTGCAAAACATATGCATGGATAATTTTTTATCATTGACTCTTGCAAAGCTTTCCATTAAAAATTTTTCCCTCCTTCCTCCTACCCCTCCCCTGGATGGCAGGAAGTCTAATACATGTTAATTATGTTAAAATACTTGACAAATCGAATATGTGTATACATATTTATACATTTATCTTGCTGTACAAGAAAAATTGGATTTGTAAGAAAAAAATCTGAGAAGGGAAACATAATGCAAGCAAACATCAACCACATTTCATATCCCTCTCTCTGATTGTATATGGCTTTCTTCACTGAGCAATTGGAAGTAGTTTGAAGCATTTCATTGTTGAAGAGAGCCTTGTCCATCAGAATTGATCATCATATAGTATTGTTGTTGCCATGTATAATGATCTCCTGGTTCTGCTCATTTCACTCAGCATCAGTCCATGCAAGTTTCTCCAGGCCTCTCTGAAATTGTCCTGCTGGTCATTTCTTACAGAGCAATAATATTCCATAACATTCATATACCATAATTTGTTCACCCATTCTCCAATTGATAGGCATACATTTAGTTTCCAGTTTCTAGCCACTACAAAAAGAGCTGCCACAAACATTCTTGCACATGTGGGGCCCTTTCCTTCCTTTAAGATCTCTTTGGGATATAGGCCCAATAGAAACACTGCTGGGTCAAAGGGTATGCACAGTTTGATAACTTTTTGAGCATAGTTCCAGATTGCTCTCCAGAATGGTTGGATCCGTTCACATTTCCACCAACAATGTATCAGTGTCCCAGTTTTCCCACATCCCCTCCAACATTCGTCATTTTCTTTTCCTGTCATTTTAGCCAATCTGACAGGTGTGTAGTGGTATCTCAGAGTTGTCTTAATTTGCATTTCTCTGATCAATAGTGATTTGAAGCACCTTTTCATATGACTAGAAATAGTTTTAATTTCACCATCAGAAAATTGTCTGTTCATATCCTTTGGCCATTTATTGATTGGAGAATGGCTTGAATTCTTATAAATATGAGACAATTCTCTATGTATTTTAGAAATGAGGCTTTGTCAGAACCCTTAAATGTAAAGATGATTTCCCAGTTTATTGCTTCCCTTCTAATCTTATCTGCATTAGTTCTGTTTGTACAAAACCTTTTTAACTTAATATAATCAAAATTATCTATCTGGTGTTCAATTAATAGTTCCATTTCTTCTTTGGACACAAATTCCTTCCTTCTCCACAGGTCTGAGAGGTAAACTATCCTATGTTCCTCTAATTTGCTTATAATATCACTCTTTATATCTAAATCATGAACCCATTTAGATCTTATTTTGGTATGTGGTGTTAGGTATGGGTCAAGCCCTAATTTCTTCCACACTAGTTTCCAATTTTCCCAGCAGTTTTTGTCGAATGGTGAGTACTTATCCCAGAAGCTGGGGTCTTTGAGTTTATCAAACAGTAGATTGTTACAGTTATTGCCTATTTTGTCCCGTGATTCTATCCTAAGCCACTGATCGGCTGCTCTATTTCTTAGCCAGTACCAAATGGTTTTGATGACTGCTGCTTTATAATATAGTTTTAGATCTGGTACAGCAAGGCCACCTTGCATGTAATATATTCTTAGCAGTATTTCTCAATTTTTTTTTGAGAAATTGACACACTCAAAACATTTTGAGGACCTTCTCCCAAAAGAATTTTTATTTATGTGGATTATATCTATGGATATTTACTCTCTTAGAAATTAAAACAATTTTGTCAGGAAAATGATAATGACCTCTCAGATCCATGGAGAGGATATAGGGATTCCCTGAGCCATAGTTTGAGAATTGCAATTTTA
The DNA here is from genome assembly GCA_023553655.1 of Myrmecobius fasciatus. Lineage (NCBI taxonomy): Eukaryota > Metazoa > Chordata > Mammalia > Dasyuromorphia > Myrmecobiidae > Myrmecobius > Myrmecobius fasciatus. The sequence continues at coordinate 687,324 of JAJPUD010000306.1, forward strand.
CTAGATGACGATCAATTCTGAGGTCCATGGCTCTCTGCAACAAAGAAATGTCTCAAACCAGTTCCAATTGTTCACTGAAGAAAACCATATACACCCAGAGAGAGGGAAATGAAATATGGACCGCAACGTAACATTTTCATGATCTCTATTGACATTTGCTTGCATTGTGTTGCCTTTCTCTGATTTTCTTTTTTTTCTTGTAGATAGGATTTTTCTTGCATAACTTGTCAAGCATTTCAACATTATTAACATGTAGTGGACTTCCTGCCATCTAGGGGAGGGGAGGGGACTGGGGGTAAAATTTGTAATGGAAAGCTTTGTAAAGATCAATGCTGGGGAACTACCCATACATATGTTATACAAATAAAAAGCTTTAATAAAAAAAAAAGAAAAGCAGGAAAAAGAAAAAAAAGAGAATTGCAATTTTAAAGTATGGGAGTAAGTATAACCCACCCTTTAGCTAGCTTCCAATATGTATTGCTTCATGCACTTCCAATTTTTCTTTTGTCATTCTGACAGTGGAAATGAACTGATATACTCATGCACATTAAGGCATATAAATTACTAACAAATGGCTTGATATATGTTACCTTTTCTACAATTATTTGCATTATTTTATTCGAGAATAGTATCAGAGAAATCCCATGATTTTAAGATTGTAGTTCTCAATGATGGGCAGGAAGAGGAAATCGGGGGATGGAGAATCAGGGCAGGAGTGGCAATATCTCAAATTATGCTAGTGGCTGCTTATTCCTCTTGTCCATAAGGTAAACCCTGGCCAGGAACCTTGTGTTTCAGACACTAAGTCAGCTAGAAACCAGAAATATAGTCCCCCTTACATTGTCCATTCAAAAAGCTTATTTCTTTTTTCTATTTTTCTAGTAAGAAACCAGAATACTCAGAGAGAGAGAATGAGATAGCCTTTCCAACCAGGTAATTGTAATTCTCTATTATTCCCTAAGGGGTAGAGCAAATGAGTTTCTTTGAGTACAGTGGAAAAGATATGGATTAAATATAATAAATAACTTTCTCATGTTCTCAGCATCACTACACTCACCCATACCCAAGTCTGGCTTGATGTAGCCTTATGTATACTTTATGTATCTCCCTTCATATATAGGAAGATGATTAGTAGCTACCCAAAGAATACACTTTCTAATAGTAGAGATTGATTTGCATTGACTTATCCACACTTTGTTCTTATGATCAACTACATTATATACACTTGTGATATAGATGGCTGGAGTTAGGAGTTGCTGTCTATGACAAGTTATAAAGGGAAATGAGCTGGCTTAGTTTTCTGACCTTAGTCATATCCCAGGCAACTGAACTAACAAGTCATTGATGTGGATACCCAATAGTCATTCAATAATAAGAATTCATATTTAACCTACCATACAGGAATATACAACATGGGGAATAAATGTGGGCAGAAATATTCTGTTAGAAGGTACAGAACAGAGGCAGCCTGCATAGCAACTTGTATAGAATTATTCTTGCCAGTCTACAGAAGATAGGATGTAATAAAATAATGTCTTGGTGTAAAAACAGATCACTAAAAGAGAATGTGTTTATTTCAGAGGCGCACTACCTGTTAAGACTTTGACTTCTGTTTGCTCAACTTCGATGGTCTCAGGAATGGATATTTCTGATTTGCCTGGGAGCAGGCCAATGAGTCCAGAAGAACAGATTAATATGATGATCCAAGAAGAAAAGGAAAAGGAAAAAAATGAATCTGAACCCTCAGAGAATGACTTGAAGGTGGACTCAATTTTGCACCCTTTCCCTTCATTGATTGTTATTCCCCATCATCCAAGAAATACATCCTTGTGTCTAACCAAAGCTCCTTTGCTTTTGTTTAAGACCCTTTGCTCTTGGATGGTACTTTGCAGATAAGGAGAATGACTGATTAGTCTCTTTATTAAAACAATAAGAAATAACTGCTCCCTTGAATTTAACTGTGGCAACTACATGGTGCTATAATGCACAGAGTGCTGGGTCTGGAGTCAGGGTGACAATTTCCTGAGTTCAAATCTAGACTCAGTCACTTACTGGCTGTGTGTGTCTGGGCAAAAAAGGAGAGTGTTAAAGGGGGAATAAAGTTAAAAAGCCATGGAGTACCAAGTCTAAGGCAAATGTCCCTAGAAAGATCATCAGTGGTTTCAGTTAAGTTATGCATAGCACTTTTAAGAAATCAATCCAATTATTTGTTTCCTTTTTAAAAGCTGTTTCTGATGTGGTTGTTTTTGTTTTGTTTTATTTGTTTTTGGTAGAGGTATTTTTATTATGTAACTAATGGGATTCGGAAAGACATGATTGCCCAGCAGGATGAGGATGTACTTGATCGTATTCTAAAACTTGTTCCAACATACTTGATAAAGAATCCCAACCTGGAGTCCTTATTAAGAAGACTTGTGGCGGAGAATGACCAAGACTACAACTACAGTCTCATGAAGGACATTGGTAAATTATAGGACAAGTAAGGTCATGGTTAAATATATCCAAAGAAAGGAAATAACCATGTTTAAAGTGCTTTCTATGTGCGAGGCACTATGCTAAGTACTTTACAAATATTATCTCATTTGATCCTCGCAACAATCCTTATAGATGGATGTTATTATTATCAACACATTTTACAGTTGAGGAATATGGGGCTAAGTGACTTGCCTGTTGTTTCACAACTATTAAGTATTTGAGGTTGGATTTGAACTCATATCTTCCTGACTTCAGATCCAGGGTTCTTTCCACTGAACGATCTATATATCTTTAGATCCTATTTTTCATACTTCATTAATTTTCAATTGTGATCATTCTTTAAAGCTCTCCCATTTCCTTTCCCATTCTCATATCAGCTAAATAGGTTATGTGGAGAGAGGCTCATATTCCCTAGAATGTTTCACATTATGAATTCTTTTCACTAATTTGTTTTTTTTAACCACTATTTCAGTCTTTCTATCTTCTCTGAATATTGTAAGGACCAGTCCTGTGATTCCCCACTGCCTACTAGGAAAAGACCAAATTCTTTACTTTGGCATTCAGGTCCCTTTACCATATGGTAAACCTTATCTGATTATTCAGCTGCATAACCCTTCAATGTCTCTCATATATGCCTTTCCCTTTCTAATCTTTCACTTTTGTTCAAGTTATTCCCTTTGACTTTGATTTCTTTTTCATCTATTCGAATTTTAATTGTCCTTCAAAGTTTAGCTCACATCCTCCCTCTCTCATCATCCTTCCCAGACCACTCTAGCCCAAACGAACTAGGTAAATTAGTACAGTGGAAAATAGACACTGGATTTGGAGCTGGAGAATTTAGATTTAAATCTTAGCTTTACCATCTTTGTGATTTTAATGAAGTCATTTGATCTTTCTAGGCTACATTTTCTCATCTGTAGAACAGGGGACTGCTCTAGCTTTTAGTAAAGTATGTGATGAAATTTCCCCTGCAGTCTTTGTGGAAATGATGGAGAAGAATGGGCCAGAGCAACAGCCCTCCAACTTTTTGATCTCAGGATCCCTTCACATGCTAAAATAATTATCAAGGGCCTTCGATATTCTTAAAATCATTGAGAACTCCAAAGAACTGTTGTTGATTTGGGTTATGTCTATTGATATTTACCACATTAGAAGTGAAAGCTAATAAATTTTTTAAAGATGTATTTATTAATTCATTAAAATAATAATAAACCCACATAAAATAATAATAAGCAACATAAATGACATGTATTTGTGAAAAAACCCTATATTTTCCTAGACAAATTTAGTGAGAAGAATGGCATTATTTTTTATATATTTTGGCAAATCTTCTCTATCTGGCTTAAAAGAAGGCAGCTGGATTCCTACATCTGCTGCTGTACTTTTAATCTTTTGGAATGTTATTTTGATTGAAATATGTAAAGAAAATCCAGACTCATATAACAGTATAGTTGGAAAAGAGGATTATTTTAATAGGCAAATAATGACAGTATTATTATGAAAATAGTTTTAACTTCAAGAATCTCCTGAAAGGGTTTCACAGGCCCCCTAGGCATCTGCAAACCATAGTTTGAGAATCACTGGGTTTGAAGAAGATATGATTAAATGAATTCAGAACTGAATTCAAAGAATCATAGCTTGAAGGGAAGCTTCCAAAGGATCTGTGTTTGGTCCTAAGCAGTTTAGTATTTTTATATTATATTTAATACTTTATGCCTCAGACAAGGTACAGAAGGTACATTTAACAAATTAACAAATGGCACACATTTGGAAAAACCAGCTAACACATTACAGAGTTAAGATTCAAAAAACTCTTGATAAATTAGAATAATGCTCTATAAAATGGAGACCAAGATTATCCCTTGGGAGGCTATGAACTGACCCTAAAGAGTGTATGATTAACTTAAAGGGTGAGATGATAGCATCCCATCTTTCCCATTCTAGGCAATCTTAAAGCTTGTCTCTAACACAACTAAATCCATCCTTATCTCAGAATATTGGGATTCTGACTGCCTTCCACCTCCCTTGTGTAAGCCCCAACCTCTCTGATTCCTACCTAATATTAATCCCTCAAAGCAATTATAAACTAAACACTATCCAGGCACTCAGCACCCTAAGTTTTTCATATTACCTGGTGACTTAAGATTTAAGAGAATGGCTTCTGTAGCTCATGCCTAGAATGCTTTCTCATATCATCTGAATGCCCCTCAAGACTCAGGTCAAGTCTGACCTTCGACATAAGATCCTTCCTTATTCTCCAGTTGTTAAGAGTTCTCTTTCTACCAAAATTATTTTCTATTCACTTATTAGTATATTTGTTGCTTCTATGAGTAAACCATAAATTTCTTGGCAACAGGAACTGTTTTTCTTTTATTCCCTTGTGCCACCATTGTGTAGGCACAAAACTTAGAATATAAAAGGCATTTAATAAATGCTTATCAAGTTAAATTGAAGATCATAACTTATTGAAAAATTTAAAAATCGATTTGGAGGCACAAAGGAACCTTAAAGACCATGTAATCTGGCACCCTCATTTTTTTAGATGAGGAAACAATGGCTCTGGAAATTAAATGACCTGCTCAGGATTACAAAGGTAACAAGAGACAGAGGGAGGATTTGATCCTAGTTTGTCCCACTCTAGAACAAGAGCTGTTAACATTTTTTGTGTCTTAGACACCTTTGGCAATCTAATGAAGTCTATAAATTCTTTTTCAAAATAATATTTTTAAAATCTTATACTAAAATACATAGGATTACGGAGAAAGACAATTACATAAGGTGAGTTGGCAAATAAACAGACATTAATTTTGAGCCTACTATGTGCCAGGCACTGTGACAAATATTTTTTACATATTTTATTTCATTTAATCCTCCAACAACCTTTTTTTTTTTTTTTTTTTTTGCTTTTTGCTGAGGCAATTGAGGTTAAGTGACTTGCCCAGGGTCACACAGCTAGGAAGTGTTAAGTGTCTGAGGCCAGATTTGAACTCAGGTTCTCCTAACTTCAGGGCTGGTGCTCTATCCACTTCGCCACCTAGCTGCCCCCCCAACAACCTTTTGATATAGAAGTTCATTTCCAATATAGCTAAAGCTTGTTATAAAATACAGGTTGTTGGGGCAGCTAGATGTCACAATGGATAGATCACTGGCCCTGAAGTCAGGGGAACTTGAGTTCAAATGTGATCTCAGACACTTAACACTTACTGGTTGTGTGACCCTGCAAGTCATTCAATTGCCTCCCCTTACCCAAATACAGACTGTCCAAAAAGTTTCAGTATAGTTTTAAGACTTTATATCTTTATAAACCTTCAAAGACTTAAAGCTATACCAAGACTTTGGAAGCATCTTGTATTGAAACGTAGTTATGAAGATACATATTTTTTAAAGTTCATGGAACCCAGTTTTAGAACACAACTCTAAATTCAAGTGTTTTTTTTTATTTCATGTAAACTCCCCTCACCCTTCAATGTAGACAAAATAGTAACCATTCAGCTTATTCCATGCAAAATTTTACTCCTTTTAAAAAATATTCATCTAGATCAATTCTGATGGACATGGCTCTCTTCAACAATGACATGTTTCAAACCACTTCCAATTGTTCACTGAAGAAAACCAAATACACCCAGAGAGAGGGATGTGAAATGTGGACCACAACATAACATTCTCATACTCCTTGATTGATGTTTGCTTACATTGTGCTTTCTTTATCTGATATATCGTTTGTGTAGATAAGATTTTTCTTGCACAACAATGATAAGTTTGGAAATATGTATACATATATTCGATTTGCCAATATTTTAACATAATTAACATGTAGTGGATATCCTGCCATCTAGGGGAGGGGTGGGGAGTTGGGGGGAAAAATTTGTAACGGAAAGCTATGTAAGGGTTATTGTTGAAGAATTACCCACACATATGTTATGCAAATAAAATAAAATAAAATAAAATATTCATCTAATTGGTTCCAAAGATTCTACTCAATCAATAGCCATTTTTATCCATATTTTCATTGTTCAATCCCATATTTAATCCTATTTTATTTAAGATACTGTGTTATAATTCTATAATATGATTCCATTTTAGGTTCACTCTACTCTGAGCCCTAAAGATCTGTTCCTGCTTCTTCTGAGCTCACTCCAGAAAAAAAAAAAGTCACATACTTAGATGAATGTTGCACCTTAGTCGAAGCCAGGAGTTATAAGCCAATAAACCAATTATAGAGGAAGAAAAGAAAGGAATGTTTTAATAGTAGAATGGGCAAGCAATAAGAATTTCTTGTTGAAGGTGGAAATGTGGAGGATCTGATCATTTCTGACAGAGTGTTGTATTTATTTTCTTGGTTATAGTTGATTATATTCTGATGGATCCCCAGGAGAAAGAAAGGCTTGCAATTAACAACATTCCCCGTGTGTTTCCACAAAGAATAATTAGAGCACCAGTACCATGGAACAAAGACTATAAGGCTGCAAAGATGTGGAATGAAGATCATCTCTTTATAGTGAATCCCATGATGCTGATCCTAAAGGAGTTGTGGTTTTCAGAGTAAGACATCCATTCATTACATACTTATTAAGTGTCCATCATTTGCTAAACACAGGAAAAAGTGATTATAGATTATGAGGAATTTAGAAAGGAATGGGCAAGGAATGACATAGAAATAACAAACAAAAAATTTGATATCATCGTCATAACTGATATGATATTGATTTAGGGAATTCTTGCTACCATTGCAGATTGCCTCCTGCACTGCAATTTATAGTCTTGGAGATCTGCCTGAGACATTAAGGACTGAGAAATTTACCAAGGGTTAAATAGTAAACTTTTAGGAAGGGACAGACAGGTCTTGAGTCCAGATCTTGATGTTCCCAGGAGGTCTTTCCATTATACTACTGGATGAAACATTTATTAACACCTGAAAGTTTTCAAACCAATTTACATTTGTATGTTACAAGGGAGTTAAAATAAGTCTTGTTATCCCCATTTTATAGATGAGGAAGAATCTGAGACTCAGAAAAGTAGAGAAATGGGATCATAGTATGAAGGCATAGTAGGATCATCAAAGGTTGACAATGGAAGACCTACAAATGTTTGAAGTCAAAGAAGAAAGCTCCAGTGGGAGGATGGAGGTTGAAAAGAGAGGGAATATAATAATGATAGCATTTATAGAGGGCTTACTATGGTCTAGGCTCTACATTAAGTACTCTATTTGATAACAACCCTGGGAGGTAGGTACTATCATTATCCCCATTTCCACAGGAGAAAACTGAAGCAAACAGATGTTAAATGACTTGCTCAGCATCACATAATTAGTAAACATCTGAGGTCAAATTTGAATTTGGGTCTTCCTGTCTCCAAGGATAATACTATCATCCATTGTACCATCTAGCTACCTAGGGTATATATGTGTTTGAAAGAGATTCCTCAGAACCCAGGAGGGTATAAAGCCTGGAGAGTTGGTATCAAGATTAATTTTAGAAAGAAGAAACAATAGCCTTTCCTCTGGAACCAGAAAGAAAAATGAGTGGATAGTGATATATTGGGATATATGACATCATGGACCATAAAATATTGAGATGATGAGAAGGGTAAATGAGGAAGATCAAGCTGAATAGCTTCAATCTATACTAGACATTGGGTATATAAAAACAAAAAAATGATCAGTTCCTTCCCTCAAGGAGCTTATATTTTATGAAAGGAGAAAACAAACATATATGTAAAATATATATTTGTACGTAAGTATATCCCATACCACAAAATACAAGATAACACAAATAAGCCTCAAATTAGCAAGGATGATCTTGAACAAAAGATATATGAACTTTCACCAGGCCTGAGTTCAAAGCCTTTCTAGGTGAGTAAAACTTGCCAGAACCTATAGTCCATTGGCACAGCCTCTGAGAACCTAGGATCATCTCCATGCAATAATATGATATCAAAATAAAACTTTAGTGAAGGATGTAAAATATGTGTGGGAGGCAGAGCCAAGATGTTGGAGTAGTAGCAGTACAACCAAGCTCTCTTCCATAAAAAAATTCATTCAATTCTAGAGAATGTGCCCAGTGGAATCCTGATGGAAAATCCAGAAGAAAAAAAAACCCTCACAGTGAATCATTTGTCCAGCCCAATTTGGCACAGATTAAAAAGTTTTCTGAACTGTCAGACTGGATTGGCTTAAGTGAAGCTCACCACCATCTGAAAAGAAGGTTCAGACCTGGGCAAGAAGACTCAGATATATATCAGGCACCACCTGACCCATATTGGAGCACAGCAAGGGGAACAGGAGCCACCTGACAGCTTGGTTGTCTACTATCCAGTTCTCGTCCACAGACATGGAGTAACTGAGATAGAGACTTGTCCTTAGGGGTAGCATCCCAAATAGGGAGGTCTCAGGCCACATATCAAGAAAGGAGGACATTCAGAAGTAAACAGCTCAGACCCCAGGAGTAAATTGGGGTCTCAGAGCATCTAGCTCAGTCTCCAAAGTAATGATCAAAGCTGGAATTCCAGACTTTAGGGGAATCCATTACACTGAACCAACAGAACTTTTCAGTTTGCTCACAGGGACTGAGTCCAGAAGCATTCTACTTCTGATCAGTCCCAAATCCAGATTGGGAACTTGAAATATTCAGACCAGGGGGCCAGTAATTAGACTTTGCCCCAAATCGTTATCTCTTTGGGAGCACAAAACATCATAGGTTTTCAGCTGTCCTTGAGATCCTAGAATAAAACAAGTCAATAAATACCCTGAGAAAGTAGCAAAGGAGCAACCCAAACCTCTCCACAAGTGTGGTGGAGTCAAGCCCTGAACTTGTCTGAAGTCAGGAAGTAGACCAAGTTAATAAGCAAACAAACAAACAAAAAAGAATCCTTCTGTAAAAGTGCTATTATGATGGCAGGGATGGTCAAGACACAAACTCAGAAGAGAATGATTCCAAAATACCTACAAATAAAGTCTCAGAGAAAAATATAGCTTAAGCAAAAATTCAACTATAATTCCTAAAAGAGATGAAGCAAGACTTTAAAAGAGTTAAAAATGTCTGTTTGCTTAAAAAATAAATCTAAGGACAATATTTGAGAAAAACAATAGAAGAGAAATGAGAGCTGTAGAAGAAAGAATCAGAAAGGTAATTAATAGCTTGGCACAAGAGATGCAAAACCTTATCTAAGTAACAAATTTTTTGAAAAAGTGAATGGACCCAATAAAAACCCATTGATTCCTTGAGGCAAAAAGAAATGTTACAATGAAGTCAAAACCTTGAAAAAATAAAAGCAAATTCCATACCAAAGTAACATAACCTGAAAACAGATTAAGGAGAAAAAAAATTAAGAAAATTGGAATTGGAGCAGTGGTTTTACTGGGTCTGTATCTCAAAGAGATCATAGAAAATGGAAAAGGAGCCACATTTGCAAAAAAGTTTAGAGCAGCTTTTTTTGTGGTGGCAAAAAACTGGAAATTGAGTGGATGCTCATCAATTGGGGAATGGCTGAATAAGTTATGGTATATGAATGTAATGGAATATTACTGGTCTAAAAGAAACGACCAGCAGGATGATTTCAGAAAGACCTAGAGAGACTTACAGGAACTGATGCTAAATGAAGTGAGTAGAACCAAGAGAACATTGTACATAACAACAAGATTATGTGATGATGAACTATGATGGACCTGGCTCTTTTCAATAATGTGGTGATTTAGACAAGTTCCAATAGACTTGTGATGGAGAGAATCATCTGTGGAGATTATATGTGGATCACAACATAGTATTTTTACCTTTGCTGTTGTTTTTTGATTGCTTGTTTTTTCTTTCTCATTTTCCCCCCTTTTGATCTAATTTTTCTTGTGTGGTATGATAAATGTGGAAATATATTTAGAATAATTGTATATGTTTAACATATACTGGATTACTTGCTGTTTAAGAGATGGAGGAGGTGGGGAAGGAGGGGGAAAATTTTGGAACACAAGGTTTTGCAAGAGTGAATGTTGAAAACTATCTTTGCATGTATTTTGAAAAAAAGCTATTATTATTAATTATAAAATTATTTTTAAAAAATTGGAATTGGAGAAACTAGGTGGTATAGCCCTGGAATCAGGAGGACCTACATTCAAATCTGGCTTCAAATACATAATACTTACTAGTTGTGTTACCCTGGGTAAATCACTTAACTCGAATTATCTCTCAAAAGAAAACAAACCCCCAAAAAAGACACATTAAAATTGTTGGACTAACTGAATACCATGAGCAACAACAACAAAAAGAACTTAAAACACCCTATTTCAAGAAATCTTAAGAGAAAACCAATAGATCTCCTGGAGATGAAAGGACAAAGTATAAATAGAAAGAATCCACCAGTCATTTCTTGAAAGGAACCCCAAAATGATAATTTACAGGAATATTTTAGAAACATCAAAATCCAGAGTTTCAAGGTCAAATTAAAAATAGTCCACTACACACCTCTGATATTGGCTAAGATGACAGGAAAAGGTAATGATAAATGTGGAAGGAGATGTGGGAAAATTGGGACACTAATACATTGCTGGTGGAGTTGTGAAATGATCCAACCATTCTGGAGAACAATTTGGAACTGTGCCCAAAGGGCTATCAAACTATGTATACCCTTTGACCCAGTAGCATTTCTATTGAGCTTGTATCCCAAAGAGATCATAAAGGAGGAAAAATGACCCACATGTGCAAGAATGTTTGTGACAGCTCTTTTTGTAGTGGCAAGAAACTGGAAACTGAGCGGATGCCCATCAATTGGAGAGTGGCTGAATAAGTTATGGTATATGAATGTCATGGAATATTATTGTTCTATAAGAAACAATCAGCAGGATGATTTCAGAGAGGCCTGGAGAGACTTAAATGAACTGATGCTAAGTAAATTGAGTAGAACCAAGATACTATTGTACACAACAACAAGATCATATGATGATCAATTCTGATGGATGTGGCTTTTTTCAACAAGGTGATTCAGACCAATACCAATGGACTTGTGATGGAGAGAGCCATCTGCATCCAGAAAGAGGACTGTCTGGACTGAATATGGATCACAACAAAATTTTTTCACCTTTTTTATTGTTGTTTGCTTGCTTTTTGTTTTTCTCATTTTTTTTTTCTTTTTTTATCTGATCTTTCTTGTGCAGCATGATAAATGTGGAAATATGTATAAAAGAATTGTACATGTTTAACATATATTGGATTGCTTGCAGTCTAGGGGAAGGGGGTAGGAGAAGGAAGGGAGAAAAATTTGATTTTGTAGGTTTTGTAGGGTGAATATTGAAAGCTGTCTTTGCATGTGAAAAATAAAAAGCTATTATTTAAAAAATACTCCAAGCAATCAGAAAGAAAGAATTCAAATACTGGGGAGCCACAATCAGAGTTATTCAAGATTTAGGAGGAAATAAGAAGGGGGAAAAGGTTAACTTTATTTACCATTATTAGGGTACATACATAAATATTGATAGAAAGAAAGGAAGAGAAGAAGGGGTTAGTGGTTGAAATTCACTCTCATCTTGACTGGTCAAAAAAAAAAAAAGGAGGAAGGAATACAAACAGATATACAATTGAGTACAGAAATACATTTCACTAATCCAACCATTCTGGGAAGCAATTTGGAGCTATGATCAAAGATATATAAAACTGCATGCCTTTTGATCCAGCAGTACCACTACTGAGTCTGTATCCCAAAGGAATCATAAAAGAGGTGCAGAAATCTTTGTAGCAGCTGTTTTTGTGGTGGCAAAGAATTGGAAAATGAGTAGATATCCATCAATTAGTGAATGGCTGAATAAGTTGTGATATATGAAAGTCATGGAATATTATTGTTCTATAAAACATGATGAACCTGCTTTGATTTTAGAAAGACCTGGAAAGATTTGCATGAACTGATGCTGAGCAAAACAATCAGAACCAGGAATACATTAAGCACAATCACAGCAAGATTGGGTGATGATCAACTATGACAGACTTGAATCTTCTCTGCAGTTCAATTATCCAAGGCAATCCCAATAAACTTTGGATGGAAAATGCCATCCACATCCAGAAAGAGAACTGTGGATATTGAATGTATATCAACACATGCTATGTTCACTTTTTTTTTCTGTTTTTTTTTCCTCTTGTGGTTTTTCTCTTTTGTTCTGATTTTTCTCTCCCAACATGATTCAAGAAAATAAGTTTAAAAAAAAAACATTGTACACATATAATAAAAGATATTGTTTTTGTGTGTATCTAGGGAAAATAAAAATGGGAAAAAAATTAAAAGTTAATCCTGAGGTCAAAAATCACTCAATAGGGAAATAGTAGGGATAGAGGGAAAGGGAGGAGGGGAAATTACAAGGATGGTAAATGAAGGCATTGATTAGTTCTAAGCAAAACAAATTATAAGAATGTACAAAATATTTTTAGATCTTTTTGAGATGGAAAAAAGGAAATCTGAAAGGTTATCCATAAATTTGGGAAACTGATGATTCAATTGTGGTATATAATTATGATGAATTGCTATTGTGTGCAAAAAATGATGAAGGAGATGGTTTCAGGGAAACCTAGAGAGATTTGTACAATGTTATATAGAGTAAAGTGAGCAGAACTAAGAGAACATTTATAAAATGACAAGATGACAGTATGGTAAAGAAAAATTTTTTTAAATTAAGAATTCTGAAGAGCACAATGAATAATCACAATTCCAGAGGACTAATGATTAAATATGCTCCCTACTTTTTTGATAAAAAAAAAAAAATAAAGGAGTAAGAGTACAGAATGAAACAAAATTTTCTAGACATGGCAATGTGGAGATTTTTTTGATTCACTATACATTATGTGATGATTTTTTTTTCCCCTGAGGCAATTGGGGTTAAGTGACTTGCCCAGGGTCACACAGCTGTTACGTGTCTGAGACCAGATTTGAACTCAGGTCCTCCTGACTTCAGGGCTGGTGCTCCATCCACTGCGCCACCTAGCTGCCCCTGAATTTTGTTTTTCTAATCTCACTTGGGAGGAAAGGTTGGGATGAGAAAATGAGAGCAGACTTTTTGCTGATTGAAACAAAATATTTTAAAATAAGAAACAGATATGTATACATATATATTAAATTAATATTAAAGTTCCTCCTAAATCATCATATCATTAAGTCCCATTTAATTAAAATGTAGGAAAAATACATTGCATTTGTGAGCTATGAATTTGTAACATACAGATTTTCCCTCTCTTTCAGATTTTGTAACATCCGGTTTGTTCGAACAGCAGAATTACTTGCAGGCCCATTGCCTCTATTACCCAATGAATTTTTCAATGTCATTCAAAAGCACTGTGTTGAAGCTCGCCAGATTCTTCTTGACAAGTCAGTATTAGGTCCAAATGGTGCTATTAATGAGACAGAAGCAATTGGAATTAAAATTAAAATTCTAGCAGAGTTACATTCTTCTCAATGCTGAAATCCTATCCTTTCTTTGTACTTACACTGATAGACCCTTACATTCATCATCCTCACTCTTGGACTTCTCACTGTTCCCCTCTTTTTGTGTTTTTTTCTTTCAACTATTCCTTTAAGGCTCTTTTCTCCTGGAACCTCTCCCATCATCTGTTGCCTATTATAGTACCTAGTTCCCATTAACAACCTTCAAACTTTTGAGTCCTTTCTTGGTTATGGATGCAAAATATATAACATTCTTGACCACCCAGCTGATTAACCTCTGAATACTAAGAATGAAGAGGCTTCCATGTTTTAATACAATTCATTTTTAGCCATTATAAGAATACATATATAGTAATATCCAGAGCCAGAGAAAATACCAGTTACTTCAAAGACTGACTGGCATAAAGAACTTAGGCAATGATTTCCCTGGAAAATTGGCAGTGGGAATGGAGATGGGGAGGCATGTATTGGGTGGGAAGCGAGAGTTTGAAGGAGGACAATGCTCCACTTTTAATTCTGCTTTCTCCCTTTCTGAGCAGGTCGCCCTATTTCAATTTTCTTTTTTTAAGTCAGTGAATAAACATTTTTAAGCACGTGTCAGGTCCTATGCTAAGAGCTGGTTATACCAAGAGAGGTAAAAGACAATCCCTGTTATTGAGAAGTTCATAACTAAGGAGGGAGAACATGGGAATAACTATGTGCAAACAAGTTACATACAGAATACATTAGATTTAACCAGTGGAGGGAAAACACTAGAATTAAGAGAAATTGAGAAAAATCTTCTTGTAGAAGGTAAGATTTTATTTGGAACTTTAGAGAAGTAAAGAAATAGAAATGAGTAGAGAGAGCATTTCAGACATAGAGGACAGCCAGAGAGAATGCCCTGAACAGAGAGATGAAGTATGTTGTTTGAGGAACAGTCTAGATTGAGGAGTAAAAGGGAGTGAGGTGATATAACATAGTATCTGATAGTTAGGAAGAAAAGAAATTTACATTTCAATGTATTTTACCAAATATTCCTGGCCACATGGGTGATATCATAGGAAAAATATCTTTTTGTTGCTTATCTCATTTACTTTCTTGGGAAAGGGGAAATGGGTAAAGTTAATAAGAAAGTTTATTTCAAAAATATTTCTCATGTGTAGGGCTATATGTAAGAGAGAGACAGCACAGTGAGACGGATACAAAACTGGCTGTAAAACAGATCACTGCAGACTAATATTAACTTAGAAAACCACATATTAATATTATATATTTCTAATTTTTAAAATTTATTTTATTAAATATTTCCCAATTATATTTTAATCTGGCATCTTTGTACTTGGGAGCATTGCAGATTGCAAATGCATGTGCAAGCAGCATATTTAATCCCTTTATTCCAGGCATTTGTCTAAGATAAGATAAGGTATCTAGATTGGTAGCTGGAGTTCTCTCACCTGCGAGTTCCCTATGCCAGTAAAATCTGAGGCCCATTGCCTAAATATAGGTGTACACTAGGTGCTAGGGATTATAAAGATGAGAACAATGAGTCTGTCCTTTAAAAGACTTATGTTCCATTAGTAGGAGACGACATGTACACGAATAAGCAAATACATCTTTCCAATTATGTTATAAGATCCTACAGGTACTCAGGATGTGTTCACATCTTCTGCATTTGTATTATTCTCCACAGAACCTACCATTAATAATAGCAATAATAATTAGACTTCTAATTCAAGAAGGAAAGAATATTAACAACTGAAGGAATGAGGAAAGGTCTCTATTAGGAGATGGCACGGCAGAAGAAGAAACTTGGCTTGAAGAAACTTTAAGATAACTAACATGATTATTTTAGTGGGAAAGGAGCCCATCTGCTCTACTTGATTTCCTAGGATCCCTTCCACCGTCTTCCTTGGCAGAAAGGTCAGCAAAGAGTGAGGAAGGTTCCCAGAACTCAAATACCTACCTGATCCCAGGTTGCCTTTTGTCCTTGCAGGTGGATTCCCAAGTGCGCCCAGCATTTTATCTCACAGAAGCATCATTGGCTTCGTTTTGCTCCCAAGAGTGACTTTGATTCCTCTCGAAACATTGAGGAGTATTTTGCTTCAGTGGCTTCCTTCATGTCCCTGCAGCTTCGGGAACTGGTCATTAATTCGTTGAAGGACCTTGTTGAATTTTTTATGATCCACAAGGTACAAATAGACAATGAGCTGATCTTTTAGATATGACAAAAGTAGTAAGAACATCATCCAATGATGTATAATTTTTATATTTTAAAAAATTTTCACTGGTGCCTTTGGATTGGGGTAAGGGGTTGCTCCCCTCCCCAATCCTCCCTTGTAATAGAGATTTAAAGAAACTATTAATCAAAACTGGTTGACAAAGCAGCCGTGCCTGGCAGAGTAAATAGCATTTTGCACCTATAATTACTCTCCTCTTTCTCTCTCCCTCCACCTCTCTCTTGAGAGGAAGAATGTATTCCATCCTCAGGATCCAAGATTGCTCATTGCAATGAATCTGCCTTTTAGTAAAATTTTCATTTTTGTTATAGTAGTCATCATGGAACTCTTTCTTCTGGTTCTGTTTTCTTTGCCCTGAATGAGTTCCTGTAAATCTTCCTATGTGTTTCTGAATTTCTCATATGCAATATATATATATATATGTATATGTTTGTGTACATGCATGCACATAAAAATCCATGCCTATATATTGATCTACTTATACAAGCATGCATGGATACATATATATATTTATAAATTGGTGAGGGAGTCTGGACCTCTGATTTCATTAGTGTGTCTGACTCCAGAAAATTCACTCCACTAAGGAATATCAGCAACTCCTTTACAATGCACAGTTTTAAAGAGATGTCAAGGACTCTGGCCACACAACCAGTTTGTCAGAAGCAGTATGTGAACTCTTAGGTCTTCTTGAGTTCCAGGTTAGCTCTCTCTGGCCTCTGTTCTATGCTATGTTTTTTATCATTTTTTTATTACACAAAAATATTCTATTATAGTCACACTTCAACTTGTTTAAATGTGTTTTCTTTTATATGTAGCTAATATATGAAAATCTGGGTCTAAACAAAAGACAAATTTTAAAATTAATTATTCACTTTTGTTTTATTTTATTTTATTTTTTTAGAAAAGGAAAACAAAACAAAACAGAATATTGTTATGTGCCCAGCAGAACATCAGGAAGGATTCAAAATATATAACAATAAATTTCCAGTTCAAGAAAGGATACATAATAATAGAAGAAATTATATCCACAAGTGTCCATCTTTTCTTTGCTTCCTTGTAGGTTGTTCTTTTGTTGTCTACTGCATACATTTTTTACTTCATTTTTTCTCCTTTTCATTCCCCGCTCTTCCCCCAAGCAGGCTATAGTTAAATACAGATATATCTAATAAATACACACACACACACACACACACACATATATATATACACACACACACACATACACTTACATCCATCCGCAAACCCACACACATATGCATATATCTATATATACTCATATATAAGAAACATGAATACATATCTACATATACTCAGACATCCATACACACACATTTACCCATATGTAAACATGGGTTAAAATAATATTAGTATGGCTGATTTCTCTCTTGATTAAATCTTTAAGTTTGACTTTGTCTAAGACCAATGATTATTAGCTGTACTTTTTTTTCCCTAATAAACTTGACTCCTGATTTTTGGTGTAGTGTTTGTATATATCTCTTCTTTCCTATTCCTGCTAACTCTTCTGATTTAATTCTGCTCCTTACCTTGCCTTGCTATTACTTAATCTTTCCTGGCCCATGGATCCCTTCCTTGTTTTCTTTCCCCCACCCTTTGCTTCCCTCTCTTCCCATCCCTTCCCTCTTATTTCTCAATAGATTTTGGAGGATGCTACACACTTCATGGTGTATATATAGTGTTGCCTATTTAGCCCATTTCTGATGTGAGTATGAGCCCTCCTCTACCCTCTAAAGCCTCTATGTCTATTTTTTCTTCTGCACTTCATTTGTATAAATCTTTCTTTTGAGCTACCCAATTAATGATATCAATCTTAAAGATATGTTATGCATTTCCATGTAAAAAACACACTTTGTCCATGTTAAGTTCCTTGAAATTAATCTTGGATATTGGCTCCTACATGTTAAATTTTCTACTGAGTTACAGTTTGATTGAAAAGTCCTGAAAATCTGCAATGTCCATTCAATGTCCTTTTTTTTTCCCCATTGGATATTATAGATAATTTTGCTAGATATGATATTTTTGGACAGAGGCCTGATTCTTTTGATTGCCAGTAGATATGACTTCAGGACCTATAGTCTTTTATTGTGGCTGCTGATAAATCCTCTACAATTCTAATTGTAGCTCCAACATATTTGAATTTTTTTCTTGTTTCTTGACTCTGGGAGGTTTCAAAATTTGGCAATAATATTCCTATGTGTTTTCCACAAAGGATTTCTTTGAGGTGGTGATTGGTGGATTTCCTCTCATGTTCTATTACTTCAGGACAATTTTCTTGGATTATGTCTTGCATTATTGTGTCAAGATCCCCTTTTTTGGTCACAGCTTTCAGATAGTCCAATTATTTTTATGTTTGCTCTTCCTGATTTGTTCTTTGGATCTGTTGTTTTTTTCATGTTTCACATTCTGTTCATTTTTTTTATCTTTTATATTGTTTTGTTATTTTTTTGGTCTCATTGCTTCACTGGTTTCCCCTTGACCAAGTCTGATATTCAAAGACTAATTTTCATCTTTAAGAGTCTGTATCTCCTTTTTTAGCTGGATAACTTTTTTCCCACAATCTTTTTGCTTTTTTTCTTGGATGGTTTTTAATTTTATTTTTTTATTTTCTTCAATGAATTACTCTCTGATTTTTAAATTCTTTTTTTTGAGTAGTTCATTAAATTCTCTGTTGACAGGGAGCCATTTAATATTACTCTTTGAAGTAAATGTAACTTTTTTTACTTCAGTGTCCTCCTCTGAAGATGAACTGTGGTCTTCCTTATTCTCATAGTAAGTTTTTATGGTTGGGTTCTTTCTTCTTTGCCTTCTCATTTTTTTAAATGAAAAGTATTAGTGTAAGCACCTCTAAGTGGGGGGATGGTGCCTCTGCCTTCAATATAGCTCTCTACTCTGATCTGGAACCCTTAACCAAAAGCTTTACCCTCCTGTAATTGCCCACAGTCAGCAGCGTTCTGCCCCACTGCTTCTGCACTCACAAGTGTGTTAGTTCCTTCTCATTCAGGCTCACTCTGTAGCACATTCCTAATCAGTGGAGGTTCCCTCTGGTTTCCTGGACTCAGACCCCAAATTTGGCATGCAGTCTGAGAGTGAAAGTCTCTGTGGTTCCAGCTGAGGCTCCTGCCAAACCCACTAGTCCCAGGAGTCCCCACTAGGTGTTTCAGCTGAACTGGGCTGGTGGTGTTTGCACTTCACATTGATTAATCCCAGTTTGGGATCTTTCTTCAGATTTTATTGGATTGTGCCAGAAGGACCCCATTTTTGCCCCAAGTCTTCTTGATTTTTCACCAGTCTTATGTTCACCCTGAGGTACAAATTTGTTTTGTTAGTGGAGGGAATCAGCAGAGCTTGAAATTTACTAATTTACTCCACCATCTTCCCAGAATTGTCTGAATTATTCAGTTTTAAAAGCATTTCACAATATGAATTTTTAAAATTCGTACTATACTTCTACTATATTTAAAATAATGATTTCATTTACCATAATCCAGTTTATGCATACAACCTTTTAGGAAGTATTATATAAAGCAAAATAAGAATCTACAACATAGTAACTCATCAATTCTGATCATAAGTAGATGTGTAAAGCATATTGGAGTTTTAAATTAGACCTTGAAACATCTAGGTAGTGCAGTGGATATAGTGCTGGGCCTAAATTCAGGAAGGCCTGAGTGCAAATTCTGCTTTAAATACTCATAGCCCTGTGACTGCAATCATGTCACTTTAACCACTATCAGCCTGTTTCCTCAACTTCAAAATGAACATACCTCTTCGGGTGGTTGTGAGGATCAAATGAATAATATTTGTAAAATGCTTTGCAGATCTTCTTTTAGACTTTCCACCTTCCTTTCTTTCTTTCCCTCCTACTTCCCTATAGGCTGAGACAAGCTTTTCTGTGAAGCTAAATGTGTCAGATATACTCTTTGAACCAAATATGATGAGAGTAAGATTCATACAATGCTCATTCCCCTCCCCTCTTTTCCTTAATTGCAATAGGTTTTTTTTTGCCTCTTCATGAGAAATAATTTACCCCATTTTGACTCAGTTTTCCTTCTCTTTCAGTAGAATCACCTTTCCTCCTCTAGTTTCTCTTTTATAGCACAATAAAATCAAATTATACCTGTATCCTCTAAGTATACCCATAACAGAGATAGAGATCTCAAGAATTAAATATATCATCTTCCCATATAGGGATACAAGCTTTTTAACTTTTAAAAGAAAGTTATTTTTTTCTTTCCTTTTTACCTTTATATGTTTCTCTTGAGTTCTGTATTTGAAGATCAAATTTTCTATTCAGCTCTGGTCTTTTTATCAGAAATAGATGAAATTTATCTATTTCATCTTTTTCCCTGAAAATTGATGCTCAGGTTTGCTGGATAGTTTACTTTTGGTTGTAATTCAAGTTCCTTTGTTTTCCAGAATATCAGATTCCATGCCCTTCAATCCTTTTAATGTGGAAGCTGCTAGGTCCTGGGTAATCCTGATTGTGACTCCTCAATATTTGAATTGTTTCTTTCTGGTTGTTTCCAATATTTTCTTCTGGATTTGATAATTCTGAAATTTAGCTATGATGTTCCTTGGAGTTTTCATTTTGGGGTCTCTTTCAGGAGGTGATCAGTGAATTCTTTCAATGGCTATTTTACTCTTTGCTTCTAGAATATCTGGGCAGTTTTCCTTGATGATTTCCTGAAAGATGGTGTCTAGACTCTTTTTTTCATCATGGTTTTCAGGAAGTCTAATAATTCTTAAATTGCCTCTCCTAGATCTATTTTCCATGTTAGTTGTTTTTCTAATGAGGTATTTTACATTTTCTTCTATTTTTTCTTTTCTTTTTTTTTTTGTTTTAGTTTTGTTTGACTGATTCTTGAAATCTCATTGAGTCATTCACTTCCATTTGTTCAATTGTAATTTTTAGTGAATTATTTTCTTCAGCTAGCTTTTTTATCTCCTTTTGCATTTGGTTAATTGAACTTTTATATGAAGTATTTTGTTTATTGCATTTTTTTCCCATTTCACAGATTTTGTTTTTCAATGAATTGGTTTCTTTTTCATATCTATTTTATAAAGAGTTATATGCTTTTTCCATTTCATTAAGTCTATTTTTAAAGTAGGTTTTTTTTTTCAGATAATTTCTGGTTTTCCTTTTCCATACTTTCTTGCAAAGATTTCTTTTCCCTATTTTTCTTCTCTTTTGAGATCCTTTTTGAATTCTTCCAAGAGAGCATTGTGAAATGAGGACCAACTCATATCACCCTTTGGGGCTTCATCTGGAGCTGTTTTGCTTTTATTATCCTCAGGGTTTGAGGTCTGTTCTTTTCTTTCTCCATAAAAGCTGTCTATGGTCAAAGTTCTTTTTGCTTTTTTGCTCATTTTTTTAAGGTTGAGATCTCCTCTTAAGGCAAGGAATGACAGCTGCTTTAGTTTGCTCTGGGGCCAGTGCTGCTGACTGACTTCCACTGCTCAGTAGGCACAGCAAGGGTCCCCCATTCTTCCAGGGCTCAGTGGCTTACAGTTTACCTTTTTTATTTGCTTTGGGTGTCTCACAGCAAATCTGCTGAACCATTGCAACCAGGACAGAATAGCTTAAGAGTGCAGTAATTTCTCCAATGTGCAGATGCCACAATGCCCTGGCTGCCCACCACTGCTCCCTGCAATGGGTCCCCTGTGCTGCAGTCTGGGCTCAGCAGCCTTTCTTTTGTCACATTGAAACAGACCTTTTCTGAAGTTCTTCCAAAGTATCTTCTGGAAATTTGTTGTTCTCCAAATATTTGTGGGTTCTGTCACTCCAAAGTCAGCTCAGAGGCTTAATCTGCTGTTATTCTGAGGGGAAGCTTGGAGGAGGTTAGATAGAACTATATTTATTCTCTGCCGTCTTGGCTCCACCCCCATGCTATGCAAATTTTAAAGTGGTATATAAATGTTAGCTATTATTATTTAAATTAAAAACAATAGAGATTATTCAAAGAATTAATCCAACAACCAGTAAGCCTTTATTCAGCAACTAATATAAGTAAAGTATTGTGCTGGGTACAAGAATTAAAAAAAGAAAAAAAAAAAAAAAAGGAAACAGTCCAAGTCACAAGGGACTTAAACTATTGTCTGAAGACCACTACATATTATAAATAGACTCATTTTTAAAAGACATTTTAAAATAGACATCTTAGGGCAGTTAGGTGGTATAGTGGATAGAGCACCAAGCCTGGAGTCAGTAAGATCTGAGTTCATATCCCACTCTTAGACACTTACTAACTGTGTGACCCTAGGCAGGTTACTTAACCCTGATTGTCACACACACACACACACACACAATTAAAAAGGGACATCTTGACCTGGGACTTAGAGTGCTGGAGTCAGCTCTAACTGGATGTCCAAGAGCCAATTGTTAAATTTTCCAAGTGAGCATTTATATCTCAGAAATCTGCAAACAATACAAATCAAGGCTTGATTTATTGTTTTGTTGATTGTTTTCAATTTACAAAAGTGGTGGAGAAAATGTTAATAATGCAGATTAAACTGAAAAGGTTCTCCTCCTGAACAATAATAACACTTAAAGGTAGGAATGAATTCCATGAAATTTATTTTTAAAAAGGGCTTTGAAGCAAAACTAACCCACTTTATGAAATCTGCTTGACAAAGAGGGGAAGAAAAAAGTTACAGCATCCTGGAGTCAGGAGATCTGGTTCGAGACTCTGTAAACTTAACTAGATTAATTCCTTCTCAGAACCTCAAATTATTCTTCTATAACAATGAAGGAACTAGACAAGAGACATCTTAAGGTACCATTCAGTCCTAAAATTTTTTGATTCTTTGATTCTGTGACAACAGCATCAAATCTGGATTCTTTAGAGATCCAGAAAATAATTTCTAGTGAAATTTGTGAACATTCCCTCAAGTTATATTATCACAGGATCAGAAGATTTTAAATCTAGAAAGCAACTTGTAGATCATCTAGGCCAAGCTCATAATGTTACAAATTAAGAATTTGAGGTCCAGGGAAACTGAATGGCTTGTCTAAGGTAACCTCTGATAATAAAACAGACTAAACAAGCCTTCTGATTCCAAAATCAGGGCACCCTAGTTGTAGTCGTGGATATCTAGGTTTAAATCCCATCCCCAATGCTTACATAATATGACCTAGAGTAAGTCACTTAATCTCATGATCCTGTGTCCTTATCTATAAAATGCTGGGATTGATCCAAATGGTTTTGAGGTCCCTTCCAAATCTAGATTTGTGATTCTGACACTCAAATACTGTAACAGGTGATTAATTTGTACTTTAGAAAAGGCTAGAGAAACCAGCATTTCTGATCCTTTCCTAAGACCAAGACTACTGAAACCCATTTGCAGTCCACTGACTCATCTAAAGTCCCCTTAAAATAGCCTCTGAAGATTTTTTTCAGCACCAAATAAATATATTTGGATTGGATTATTAGAACTGCCTGCAGGTGATTCTAAAAAGAAAGGAGGCAACCAGAAAGTACCTCTTAAAGAGACTCAGGCAGATATAGGGATTTCTCTAAATGTGACTACTTCATAAGGACTTTCCAAATGCCACATTTAGAAATAAGAGAGGAACATTTTAATATGATAGTTCATGGAGAAGTATTATTTTTATTAAGTGGAATGTAGGAATAATTGGCAATCTTCTTACCCTTGCCTCCAAAAAATCTTTTGCAAAGTTTTTACTGAATGGTGTCTTGAGACTAGCCACAAGTAATCTTTATAACTTATGCCAATATGAATTTCCTGCCTGAATGAGTCTATCACCTCTTTATTGGGTTCTCCTTAGCTTTAGTTCCAGGATTTCTCATGTTTTAATTATTATTCTTTTCTTTCTTTCATAAGGACGGGAATGATTTTGAACACCCTTATCAAGAGATGGACTTCTTCATCCCTCAAGTAATCCTCTTAAAACTTGAAGTGAAAGAACCAATGATTATCTTTGACCCACCTTTTAATGAATGCTGGGAAATAATCTATAGCTGCTTCATGGAAATTATTAAGAACTCTGAAAATATTCCTAAGGTACAGTGTGACTCATAGAGAGGGGAGCAGGACATTTAGGAAATATACCAAACAAGGTGAAAGAAGACTACTTGGAACATAATAGAACCTAAAAATATCCATGGTAATAACATCAAGGGATGCTTAGTGGGAGTGCATAGTTGTCTTCTATAAGGTTACCTTCTAAAAACCTAAGGGAAATTAAAGGAAATTAGAAAGGAAGCTAGAAATATTTTGAGAGACAACCTTGCTCATGGATATATTCTTCATGAATTGAAGCCTTTCTTAAACTAACAAATACCTTTGGTCTATGCTGATCTATTAAATTAAGAGAATGTGGGGGTAGGCTAGGTGGTATAGTGGCTAGAGCACTAACCCTGGAGTTAGGAAGACCTGAGTTCAAATCTAGCTTCAGACACTTGACACTTACTAGCTGTGTGACCCTAGGCAAGCCACTTTACCCCAATTGCCCCCCAAAAAACTACCCCCAAACAAACAAAAAGAGATTATGTATAGATTATAGATCTAAAGTTAGATGGGGTTGGTGAGGTACAATAAGGACACAGAGGATTCCTATGCTATTATTTTCATTAAAATGATCCCTTTGCATTTCAAGAAGTGTCTTTTTATTATTGGAATTTGTAAACAAATGTGTTACTCTCTCAGTGTCCCAAAATAGATCAATTCTGACTGAATTTCCTGTCAACTTTTGTCTTTACAGACTAAAAAGGGCTGTCCTCATATCCAGATCCATCTTCTTTTGACTATTTAAATTGACTTTTTCCCCCCAGTTCAAGCAATTCAACAAGCATCTTTTACTTGCCTGTCATATAGACAGTTTGCTAGGTGCTGAAGATAAAAAGAAAAAAATGAAAATGTCCCTGAACCAAAAGACTCTAATGAGGGAAGATCACTGTGGTCATGATGCTCATCTGGTGAATAAGATATGAAACATGGAGTATGCTTTCCCATCTTGCTTGCCATCCCTTTACAAACAAGTTCTAGCTTTCCATTTTATCCTTCTTAATAACATTGCTACCTCTATCCTGTCTTGTGTCTTTTGTCTACCAGTGGAAGACATATTCCAGTCTTGGATTTCTCCTCACCAAGTCTCAGTGATCCCTATTCAGCCAAATTTGTCTTCTTGCATTAGAATTTGAATATTTCTTGTGTTTTGTCACCTGTATGTTTTTATTTATCTCAATGGAATAGTCTTCTTTCATTGTAACTATGTGCTATGGTATTCAGTTTGGAGGAAATATGTAAGTGGTCTTTTCTCTTTTTTGTGCTTTTGAGTTTAAAAACTCAAGGTTTTTAACTATTAACTAAAGGTTAATTGAATGTGATCTGCCCTCCCTTCTTTTTCTCCATCCCCCTTCTCTCCCTTTCCTTCTCTCTTCTGTACATGGGGCTTAGATGAAATGTAAGTTAGCAATTCTATTCCTTATGATGAGATGCAAAACTATTGGCCTTACTATATTCCCTACCTCTATGCCCTACACTCCTCTAATACTGTTATTTTAACTTTTTATGTAGCCTATGAATATCTGGACCTTTCCATCTTCCTTGAAGTTCATATTTCTTTTCTATATTGTGTCTTCTATTCAGAATGCAAGCTCTTTAAGAGTAGGAATTGTCTCCTTTTCTTTCTGTATTCCTATCATTTGACAGAGTGTACTAAATTGTTCATTTATTCATATGATTTGTAAAAGCCTTGTTTTTTTTTTATTTTGAACTTAATTAGAAAAAAAAACATTATCTTATACATAGCAAAACACAAAAAGATTATATAGGAAAACATGAATCTCTATTTCATAGTACTTGCTTCTTTTGAAAAAGTATATAACAAATTCCCCACAGTTGTCTGTACTTCCTTCTGTTCTCTTGTGTACATTAAAAAAAATGTTTCAATGGTTCTCTTTTTTTCAGAGGGAGGGGTTAATCATCATTATTGCTAACCCCCTTCCCTCGTTTTTCCCAATTAATGAAATAAGAGAAGAAAAATCCATTATAACTAATAAGCATAATCAATTAAAATGAATCCACATAAAGACCAGGTCCAAAAAAGGATATCTCTTTCTTCATCGTGAGCCCATTTCTCTGTGATCAGTGGGTACTATCATAGGCCCTCTGGAGGAGACATTGGTTATACCATTGATCAGAGCTCTTTTTCTTAGAAAGTTGCTTTCCTTTATTGTTATTTTTATTTAAATTCTTTTCCTAGTTCTACTCACTTTATTATACATTCTATATTAGCCAATAGCAACCTAGGAATTTTTAAAATTGTTTCAATTTATCAAATTAATATCAAACAGTGCAATAATTTTCCATTGCATTTACATAGCACATTGTTCAGTTATTTTCCAATAAATGGAAATCTCCTTTGATTCTACTCCTTTTTTTTCTCTTTTAAATTCCTTAATTTTTTTTTTAGATTCTACTTCTTTTTTTCCTTTTTATTTCACCTCCAACAGATAGGAATTCCATTAGATTCTATTCCTTTCCCCCTCTCTTTGAATCTCATTCTCCTCCTTTCGGGATAAGGCAATTTGTATTGCTTTCACCTATTTCCTTTCTTTTTAAAAACTTATCTCTGCTTGTTTTCCTATTGAATTGTATCAAATCATTTATGTGTGCAATACTATTTTGTCTATTTCAGAGACTAATAGTAAGTTTCAACTGATGCTCACTCCCTTGACTTCTTTCTCCATGTTTATTAGATAAGATGGGGTACTACATCATCTTATTGCCTTAATTATGAAAAAAATAGCAAGTTCTACCCCTTCTTTCTATACAAATATATTCCTTTTACCTTTCCTTCTCTTGCCCCCCTTAAATACCTTAAAACTGATGAATACATCCTTAGAACCTTTGTTTTTCTTATTTATTTTCCCCAATACACTTTGAATATATCAAGGATCTAAAATGTCACTTTTTTCTTCTTCTCCTATCAAAAAATTAGCACCACAACTAATAATTCTTACATTATCTCGATCTATTTTTTAGGGCAGGGTTTTTTTTTAATGTCAGATAATGTACATTTTCTTTAACTTAAGTCTTTGATTTTGTTCTAATATTTCATGCTGTCTTATATTGCCACTGATTTCTGTATATCCTAGTTTTCAAGGAGTCTGTTACTTGTTAAAGTTTACTACTTTTTCTTCTACTCTTTTATTATCCTTTCAATTCTTTCTCCACAACATTAATTTTATTTTTGTCTGTCTCAATTCTTCTAGATATTAATATAATCCTTATTTTAAAAGATCTATTTTCTCCCCAAGTCTCTGTTTACAGTTGTTATGGAGTTGCAGTCTCCTTTTATACTGGATTTTGAAGCATCTCTAGATCTAAAATAGTTTTTTACACTACAACTGTTTCTTCTGTTACTCATCTCCCTAGCTTTAGTTCCTGAATAAGGGCTTTGTTCTAGGACAGAATTCCATTCCCATCTTTAGATTAAGTAGTCAATTCTGCTTGGTCTCACCCTGGATCACATGGGTCATGAATTATACCTCTGGACATCAGGTCCCTCTAGATCTTTGAAGTTCAGAGTGCTAAGTTTTCAAATTCCTCTATGGCATCTCAGGACAGAGTGCTAGGAACTTCTTTGTTTCTACACAGCTGAGTTGTCTTGGTCTGAACACTGCCATGCTGCATTGGCTCCCAGGGGCATTTAGATTCTATTACACCCTCCCCTAAAAGAATTTTAACACTGCCTCACCTGCCACTCCAGGCTTTCTCTGGAAGGCCCACACTTTTCCAGCCTCCTGAAAGGAGCAGCACTGGATATTTCAGTCTGGATAATCCTACAAGAGCATATCAAATTCAATATGGCTCAAATAAAATTCATTATCTATTAACTTGACTATAAGCATCTCTATTTATCTCTGGTCATCTTGTTAGGCTACTGGGCTGTTTGTGCAACTTTGTGAGTGGCCCCCTTTCCTATTACCTTGGGCTTTTTGGTTCACCTTTTACACAGCTCCAAGGTATAAGTATTTACTTCCAATAGTTTCTCATTGAATTTCTTCATTCTTGATAAAGTCAGTCTAGAAAAATAATTTAGAGATGAATTGAGAAGGGCTTTAAATTCCATACAAAAAAGTTTCATTTTATCCTAAGGAACCATTAAAATTTCTTAAGCAGGAAAATGACATAGAAAGACTGTAGTAAAATCAATTTGTCATCTATGTAAAAGATGACAGAGAGAATAGACTGAAGATAAGGAGACCAATTAGAAGGCCATTGCAATATTGACGAATTATAATTTCAGGGCACTGATGAAGAAGCATCTACTCATCTCCAGACAGAAAGGGTATAGACTTGAGATGTATAATGAATCACATTTTTGGACATTGGAATTTGTTTTGATTGACTATGTATATCTGTTTAAAAATTTTCTTCAGCTTTCTTTTTTCCCCCATGAGTAAGAGGAGAAAAAGAAAATAAATGTTTGTTAATTTAAAAAAAATAAACATTTTTGTTTTTTAAATTTAATTTAACTTTTTGTTATTATTCTTATTAAAGCTTTTCATTTTCAAACATATGCATGGATAATTTTTCAACATTGACCCCTGCAAAACTTTGTGTTCTAAATTTCTCCCCTTCCCTTCAGCTCCTCCCCTTCCCTTCACCTCCTCCCCTTCCCTTCACCTCCTCCCCCATTTTTTTCTTAAAGAAGTTTATTGTAGGAAAGAAGGAGAACATAAACTAAAATGTTAACTATGTGAATAGAAAGAAGGGGATAGAAACAAGAGATGTCATGGAGATAGAATTGACTGATTAGATTGGATTAGAATAAGGGAGATTAAGGAATGGAAACTGACTCCAAGATTGTGAAACTAAATAACTAGAATAGTAAAGCCCTCAACAGAAATAGAAAAGATAGGACAAGGAGTGGATTCAAGGATAATGAATTCTGTTTCAGACATATTAAGTCTGAGATGCTCATAAGACATTGGGTTTAAGATGGCCAACTAATAATGTTGGACCTCAACAGAGAAATGAGAGCTTAATATAGATTTAGAAGTCATCTGCCTGAAATTCTTAATTGAATCCATGGGAGTTGATCATCAAGGAAAAGTTTAGAAAGAACAGAGAAGAGGGACCAAAACAAAACCCTGGGTGCAATGTACAATATACACATACAAAAACACACATATGCACATGTACACATACATATACAAAGAGTTCATATAAAGTTTTATCTAGTAACAACACTTATACTATACTTGTGAAACTTATTTTTTGGAAATAAATTTTTTGGAAAAAAAATTTTACACTTATTATTAAATTTTGTTAAATATAAATCTTGTTAGATTTGTCCAAAGGTCTAGGTTTTTGAATTTTTTTTTTAAATACTGATTCTACATCCTTAATATGTGCTAATCCTTCTACTCTGGGTCATATGCAAATATAATGAGAATTGCATTTGTGCCTTTAATCTATTAATTTAAAAAAATTTTGAACAGCATAATATCAAAGATAGATTGCTAGAGCACTCCATTACAGATTTCCTTCAGGATGACAGTAGACCATTAAATGGCTCCACTTTAGGTCTAGTCACTCAACCAGTTCTTAATTCACCAAACTAACACAACTCTTTCCTTTTTGTCCAAGGGGATATCATGAAAAACTTTGTCAAATGCTCTTCTGGTATTTATAGGTAGTATGTTCATGGCATTCCCTTGACATACAAGTCAAGTAATCCTGTCAAAAATGAGAAGTGCATTAGCCAGGCATGAAATGTTCTGAT
This sequence comes from Myrmecobius fasciatus, assembly GCA_023553655.1. Classification (NCBI taxonomy): domain Eukaryota; kingdom Metazoa; phylum Chordata; class Mammalia; order Dasyuromorphia; family Myrmecobiidae; genus Myrmecobius; species Myrmecobius fasciatus. The sequence goes on from JAJPUD010000306.1 coordinate 717,198, forward strand.
GGAGCTGAATTGCTATTAGTGATCACCATTTCCTTTTCTAAATGCTCACAAGCCATCCCTTTCATAATATATATTCCAATTTTTTTTTTTTGGCCAGAAATTGAAGTGAAGTTTTCTGATCTATAATCTAAAGGTTCTTCTTTCCTTTTTTTGAAAATTAGGTCAATATTTAACCTTTAGGATTTCTTTCTGCCTCTTAAAATTCTTACTTTTTTTTTTGTCTTTCCTTCAAATTATTTCAAATCTTTTAAGAAGTACTGCTTTCTTCCCAATATCATGGAGGGTAAGGAGATACTCCTCCAACTTTTTGCTTATTTCACTAATAGGGAGGGCAGCTTGCATTTTGTTCATTCACAGCAGTTACCAAGCACTGAAATAAACATAAACATAATATACTCATTGCACATCATTGCAAAATTCCCTTTTTCTCTCCATTCTTCCTTAGAAACAATATTCTGAGTTCTGGCACACTTATGTGGAAATCAAAGTGGCAAACTGCCATTGCAAATAATCTTTTTGACCTTTAGTGGCAACCAAATGAGGTTTTATTTTTTAGGAGTCTTCCAGTCATTTTATAGGGTTTTCTCAACTTACTCTTTCAATATGGTGATAGTTTGTTCAGCTAGAGTTGTTCTATAATTAACAGATTTCTGCTTAGCATAATGCAATTCCAACCCACAGATTTCTGGGTTGGTTTTAGAGTTATTTTAAAGGGTCTGTGCATTTATCAAACATTGCCATTTTCATCTTTATGTAACCTATATCTTAGAATCTGATCTCCAGACTTTCATGCAACGGGTTCAGTCTTGGAGGGTTGCTTTTCAAATCATATTTCTTTGGCTTGTTTTCCCTCCACCAAGAATTTTCTCTGGGGAACTCAGAATATGTTCATGTCTATATTTCTCTTATATAACAAAATATAAAGACCCCCAGGTCAAATACAGGCACTCAAGATAGCAATGTATCTTAGATTTAGGACAATTTTTATTTTATTGCACTGAAAATACAAAATATCGCAGAACTCATACTAGTCCATAAAAAGTCCATAAAATTCCCTTTCTCTTTCTGAGGAGTCCCATCTTCTACCTCAGGGACCTAGACAGACAGACAGATAGATAGACAGAGATTATATAGAAAATTTATTAAACACTTATTGTATATTAGAGACTGTGCTAAGCTCCAGACATAGAAAAAAAAAAAAAAAAAAGACAGTCGCTACCCTCAAGAGCTTACATTCTAATAAAGGAAGACAGCACATAAAATGAAATTAAAAGCAGAGGAGGGGAGGGGACTCTTTATAGAGGGAAGGAGTGGGAAAAAGTCTAGAGTCAAGAGTAGATCTTGGCAAAAAGTGAAGATGGGTTCGCCTCATCATCTCTGGAAATGGGGGACCTGGCCAGGTACTTCCTACTTAGAGCAGAGGATCACAGGAGTGAACACATTTGGAGAGAGCCATTAGAAAGGAGATAGAAAAATCTGGGAAGCCAAACAGTGAAGATCTCCAGGTTTGTAGTATTATTATTATTAAGAAATAGTAGTTTCCCAGTATTATTTTCCCAGGAGGAAAATAAACTTGGAGTTACTATGGAGTCAATCTTGTTTTCCAAATATCTTATGGAAGTAGCAGAGGAAAAAATCCAGATTTTATCTCCCTCAAATTATAACTCAGTACCTAGTTTTTCCAACTCCAGGATAATATGTTCATTCTATTTTCTCTAAGAGGCTGGCTAGGACCCAAGTTTCAATTTTTCATCACAAGTCCTTTAGAATAGTTGTGGATCAATGAACAGCTGAGAATAGCAAAGTCATTTACATCTGATCATACCATAATTGCTATTACTTTGTATATATCACATTTCACTTTACCATAGTTCATGGAGGACTTTACAAGTTGTTTCTGAGAGTATCCTGTTCATCATTTCCCATAGGACAATAATATTCTATCATAAATATTTATTTATTTATTCAGCCATTCCCAATTGATGGGCATCCCCTTAATTTCCTTTTTTTTCCCTTGCCTTGAGAAGGGAGCTGCTATATATATATGTGTATGTCTATTTATATAGATATAGATATCCTTTTCCTTTTAAAAAATATCTTTTGGAATTATGCCTAGTAGTAGTATTGTTAGATCAAAGGATATGATGAATTTAGAGATTTTGGAGCATAGATCATATCTTTTGGCCATTTATCAATTAGTGCATAGCTCTTATTTTTTATATATTTAGCTTAATTTTCTCTCTGTTTGAGAAATGAGGCCTTGTTAGAGAAACTTGCTTCAAAATTCCTTCTATACTTATTATTGTTAATTGTATTTCCCCCCATTTATTCTGTTCTCTTCTTTCACCCAATCTGTTCTCAAAAGTGTTTTGCTACTGACTTCTCCCTCACCAAATATGCTCTCTTTTTTTTAATCACTCTTCCCCCTTCTCCTGTCCCATTCCCCTCCTCCTTTCTTGCAGGGTAAATAGATTTCTAGCCAATTCTGATGAGAGTTCATTCACTTATCCTCTCCTCCCCCTTCTTCCTTTTCACTCTAAAAGCTTTTACTAACCTCTTTTTATGGCAGATTATTTACACCATTCTAATTTCCCCTTTCTTTTTCTCCCAATACATTCTCCTCTCACCTGTTAATTCCATTTTAAATGATATTATTCCTTCATATTCAACTCACATCTGTGCCCTTTGTCTATATATACTCCTTCTCAATGCCATAATAATGATAAAGTTCTAATGAGTTACAAGATCAATCCTCCGTCGTAGGAATGTAAATAGATAAACCTTATAAAGTCCTTATGATATCACTTTCCTGATTACCTCCATATGCTTCTCCAAGTCCTGTATTTGAAAATCAAATTTTCTATTCAGCTTTGGTCTTTTCATTATGAATGTTTGAAACATCTCTATTTCATTGAATTTCCACCTTTCCCAATGAAGAATTATACTCAGTTTTGTGAACAAGTAATTCTTGGATGTAATCCCAACTCCATGGCTCCCCAGAATATCGTATTCCAATCGATCCGGTTCTTTAATGTAGAAGCTGCTAAATCTTGTGTTATCCTGACTGTAACGCAAATACTTAAGCTGTTTCTTTCTGGATGCTTGCAATATTTTCTCCTTGGCCTGGGAGTTCTAAAATTTGGCTATAATATTCCTGAGAGTTTTCATTTGGGGATCTCAGGAAGTAATCAGTGGATTCTTTCAATCTCTATTTTACCTTCTGGTTCTAGAATATCAGGACAGTTTTTTCTTGATAATTTCTTGAAAGATGATGTCCAGGCTCCTTTTTTGATTATGATTTTCAGGTAGATGAATAATTTTTAAATTATCACTCCTGGATCTATTTTCTAGGTCAGTTGTTTTTCCAATGAGATATTTCACATTTTTCCCCTATTTTTTCACTTTTTTGGGTTTTGCTTTATTGTATCTTGATTTCTCATAAAGCTATAGCTTCCATTTGCTCAGTTCTAATTTTTAAGGAATTATTTTCCTCAGTGAGCTTTTGTATCTCCTTTCCCATTTGACCAGTCTTATTTTTTAAGGCATTCTTCAACTCATTAACTTTTTGTATTTCCTTTTGCACCACTTTCAATTCTTTTCCTAAGATTTTCTCTATCTCTTACTTGATTTTCAAAAAGCCTTTTGAGTTTTCCCATAGCCTTACTCCAATTTTTATTTTTCTTGGAGACTTTGGATGTAGGATCTTTGACTTTGCTATTCTCCTCTGAGTGTGCATTTTGATCTTCCTTATTAATATCGTAACTTTCTATGGTCAGAATCTTTTTTTGCTGTCTGCTCATTTTCCTAGACTATTACTTGGCTTTTAATTCTTTGTTAAAGTAGGGCTCTGTTTCCAGGATGGAGGGTGCATTGTCCCAAGCTTCAGGGGTTTTATGCAGCTGTTTTCAAAGATCCTTTTAGGGACCTAACCACAAGTTCTTTTCTTTCCTGGAACTGTTAGGAGTATCCTGCTCCACAGTAGCTGTAAGATCTAGTGCACTGAAGCAATAGAGTTCTGCTTTGCTGCCCCTGGGGCTGTAGCTAGGGTCAAGAGTACACTGGAGCAGCCAATACTGGGACTATAGGATGGGCTTCCATACAAGTCTTTTTTACTGGCTTTGTAAATTGTCTTTGGCTGGAAATATTCTAATCTGTCTTTTGGGGTGTTCTGATGCTCTAAAATTTGTGTAGCATCATTATTTAAAGGAATTTGGAGTGGTTTTGGGGAAAAGCTGGGCAAGTTCCTGCCTTTATTCTTCCATCTTGGTTCCGCCTCCTCTGTGGAAAAATCTTAAGTAGAAATTTAACTTTTAGAAACTTATCTCTTCTTTCTCTTCTCTCTTTTATATACTGATCAAATAGTGTCTCTATTGTTTCACTTCTTGGAGGACATTTCTATTTCCCAATGAAATACAAATTCCTCATCCTGGCATTCAAATCCCTCTGATCTATCTCTAAGCTACTCTTAACCTATACTACTTCTTTCACAAACTGTTTTTTTATTTTTTTCTGGGCAAACTAGAAACTCAAGTATTAATTCTCCTAGAGATCGAGTCTGGTTTATTTTCACTCTAAGCAAAGTTCAAAGTGATTTCTCCCTCCTTACATCTCTCATAGTAGCTTGTTTGAACTTATGCCATGCATTTTTATCACATTCTAATTTATATTGTGATTATTTGTGTACTTATCTTCAATACTAGACTATAAAATTTTCAAGGAAAGGGACTTAATTTTACTTATTCTTATCTCACCTGCAAAGTAGGCATTTAATAAATGTCTAATGAGTGAATGTTTTTTGGATTAATATGGTCCAAGATAAGTCATTCCTTCCATGTAAGCAATCCATGTAGTTATTTATCATTCACAATTTTGCTAAATTTGGTTCTCAGATCAGCATATAGGAATATTATTTTCCCATTAAATCAAAAAAGGTTTAATAATGTTTTTCTACTATAGCACAAAATATAGTGACCTTCTTCTTTTAAAGTTCAGATTATCCCCAAGTCAAATAATGTTTCCTAAAATAAGGGAGAACCTGATACAATATGCATAATTAAGTTATATTTTTAAAAAACAAATACAAAATAGAAAAAAAACAGTTTTCATGTGCACAGAGAAACATAAGACAGAATTTAAAATGTAAAACAATAAATTTCCATTTCAAGAAAGTATATATAATAAATACTACACATTGTATTCAGAATTATCCATCTTTGCTTTGTTATAGGTTTTCTTTTGTTCTCTGCTATATACTTTATACTTAATTCTTTTCCCCGACTTTTCCTTCCTCTCCCCAAGCAGGCTTCAGTTGAGTGTGGAAAATTTATACACATACACACACACAAGTATGTATGTATATATGTACATAAATATGCATAGATATTTATAATCATACTGATATGTATATCTATACATTCATATACATCTATGTAAAATTTATTACACTTGTTTGTCTTCTATTTTTCTAAATGTGGATAACATCATCCTTCTAAAGTTCAAGTGCTTCCATATTTTTCTTAATCCACTAATTCATCATTTCCTACACCATAGCAATATTTCAGCCTTATAATATCTAGTTGTTTTAAATACTTCAAAACAACATTAGTTAATATGGCTGACATATATATAATTAAGTTTGACTATGGTCTTTGGCCCTGTCTTTTAGCATTATCCCATTTGAAGTAATTTCATTCTTTTAGCTTACAAACATTTTCCTAGAACATATCCATTTTCTAGGATATTAGATTGTTGCCTCCCACATACAACCTCAGATATTTCCTAGCCTTGGGACCTCAGGCAAGTTATTTAACCTCTTCCTGTCTCAGTTTCCTTAAACACAGAATGGGGAAAATAATAGTACCTACCCACAAGATTATTGTAAGGATTAACTTAGATAATATTTTTAACATGCTTATTCTTTTCTTCCCTTCCCCTTTATCCACAATTAACTACTGGGTTTGACCTAATTTTCTTTAGGCACGATTTCCTTCAAGGAAGTGGTCTGGCCACTTTCAAAAGGGGTAAAATGATTTTTAAAAACATGCAAAGATCATCCTTGGGGGATCCGTGCATTATAGGCAATAACATTTCAAAATGAGGACTACTTCCTTTTCTCTGTGAAAACACAGTCCTATTAATGTTCTTTAGGTAGAAGTAAACCTGTTTCCAGAGCTCCAAGGAGATAATCTGACTCTTGGGACTGTCTGCCCAGATGAAATATTAGTTTCAGATTTTGTGAAGCAGACAGAAGAGGTTTTTGAAAAAAACCAAGTAGGCCCCAAAAAGTAAGTTGGTTTAAATTTGAATCCTATAACTTAGTTTGGACCCATCAATTCTACTTATGAAAGAATATTCTCTTTGTTGCTTTTTCTTGGTCCCTCCCTTCCTTCCTTTCTCCCTTCCTTCCTTCCTTCCTTCCTCCCTTCCTTTTTAGAAAGAAGGTCGTCTTGATTGGGAAGTAATCACTGCTGATTTTAAGATGTATATGTTGATTATGTGTTTATTTCTTTGTTCTTCAATCTGGAAGATATTTAGATGTGTATCAAAAATATAACAATTTGTTGGATGGTACTGCAAAAGAAGATGTCACATCTTTTCTCTCAAAACCCCATGACCTTGATGATTTTGTGGAGGTAAGAAGCTTTACTTTACCTTGAGCACTTTAATGAACGACTTGAAATAACCCAGCAATAAGTGTTTTTGTTTCGCCTGCCAAATGGTCAGCACTGTCCGTGGTATTCCTGGAGGGCCCACTAAGATGTGTAATGCTTCCTTTTCCCCACAGTACATTGACAGCATGAAGAAATTGAAAGGAGAAATTGCATCCATGCACATCACAGTACCTTTGGCCCTGTTCTGCCTTGATGCTTTAGCACTAAATGAGGATCTCTGTGATCGGACCCAAGCCCTGAAAGATCAGCTGATACAATTCCAAGTTGATGAAAACCGAGAGCAGAATACCAAGTACAATTTTGGTTCTTTGTAGAGAAATTATTTGAAGATTTGTAGAGATAGATCATTTAGAAATGAAGGGAATTTGAACTCTTGTTCTCCCGACTATAAGGCTGGCACTCTATCCAGCAAGCTGCCCCTGGCCTGTATTCTTTCAAAAAAAAAAAAACAAAAAAAACCCAATTTGTCTTTTGGGTTGCATTTTCTCTAGTTAAAAGTTTTTCAAATCATTTAGTAATGCATAACATTTAGGAAGCTGGGCTCTCACATGTACTTTTCTCTTATGCAGGGTGACACGTAGTAGGATTCAAGAACTATCCAGGAGAGTGATGTCATACAATCTGTCTGGAATATTTATTTTTAGTGGCGAATAATCTAAATTTAAAACAAACCATTTTGTATTTGTGATTCACTTCATTTAAGCTTGAAAAACAGGCTCAGATTCTCACCTTACCTAATGCTGCAAAAACTCTTATAGAACTGGTTTTTATCTTCTGAGTTTGGGCCAGTTTTGACATCTTTTTCAGTAGTTTTTTAATACCATCTTCTTGCTCTCTATTAGCATTGTAAGTGCTTCTGAGGTGGGAAGCTAAGGTTGTATGTGTGTGTATACAGTGTTAGTTCTGTATCTCCACATTAGTCATTGATCTCAATTACTTGGAAAAGACTAGACTCGGGAATTTTCCTTTTCTTACTGGCTGGGCTATTAGTTTATTCCTGGGGGCTCTGTTTACATAAAGTATGGTCTTATGGAACTTGGGCTTACAATGAACTCTATAAAAGAAGCAAGGGTAGGAAAAGGGAAAATATGGAATCTAACTGAATACATTGTTTGGACAGTTTAAATCCAAAACAATTCAGTGAAGTAATTTCATATTATCAGAGATCCCATGTAGGCATATTATCAGTGTAGAAAAATGCTTAATGATTTCTGTTTGCTTCAATTAATTTCATTTGTGAGACCTCCTTTGAGAACCAAATATTCAGACCATAACCCTCCAGTAGGCAGCATGATGAAGTGGATGAAGAGCTGATTTTAGAATCAGAAAAATTTGGCTGCCTTTAACACATGCTGAAACTGTATGGGCAAGTATGGGCCAGTATTTGGTTTCCTAGTGATAGATGAGATATTTGTAAAGTGCTTAGGACAGAGCCTGACTCACAAGAGGTGCTTAATAAAAGCTTATTCTTTTCCCTCCCCTCTCACTGTCTCAGCTTGCTCTTTAACTGTATTTGCTGTAGAAGAGGTATTGATATGATTTGAGGAAGAGAATTTCTTTATCATGAATTCCCTAACTCAACAAAATCACCTTTGAGGGGAGAGGGGCTGATTAAACAAATAAATCCTCTAAAGAATGGAGGGAGAACAGTATCTATACATACACACAACCCCCAACCGAATAAATAGATTTTTCATTATCTTTTTAGTAGCTGCCACAAACAATTATTGACACTCCTCTCTGGTTTCTCCTCCCCTAGCCTCTGCAACCAATACAACATGATCGCCGACAAAGTCAGTGAGATTCCTGCTAACACCGAGGAACTGGTGTTTCTCACTGCATTCTTAAGGAAGTCTAGCGAGGTCACTGTGTTCAAGATCAGGAGGCAGATCTCTGATGCAGCTTGGAGGCTGGAGTTCCTAATGAACTATGCTGATCTTCCCAGTAGGTTCAAGCCAAACTCAACACATTATTGAAGGGTTAGAGAGCAGATAACTGATAGCAGAGAGTAGAAGAGCAATCAGTGGGGAATCAAGGGACTAAGCAGTCAATGATCACAATGTATGATATGGTAATCGTGCAATGAGATGATACTCATCACTAGGTTATGTATTCACTGCTCTGGTTGGTTCTTAGTTCCTTTATTTTTTATTGACTTGTTAGTCATTTTCAATCATGCCTGACTCTTTGTGACCCTTTCTTAGGTTTCTTGGCAAAGATACTGGGATGTTTTGCCATTCCAGCTCATTTTGCAGATAAGGAAACTGAGGCAAATAGGAGGAAGTGCCTTGCCTAGAATTACACAGCTAAAAAATTTCTGAGGCATATGTTGTATTCAGGAAGATGAGTCTTCCTGACTCTCCAGACCCAGCACTCTTATCAACCTAGCAGCATCAATAAGCACCTTTTATATGTCAGGTACTGTGCTAATCAATGGAAATTCAAAGAAAGACTTAAAATAAACCAGTTCCTGCTCTCACAGGGCTCACAGTCTAATCAAAGAGACAACATGTAAACAGCTTTATACAAACAAGATTTATATGGGATAAATTGGCACTAGCATTAAGTGGGAATAGAAAAGTTTCCAAAAAAGGTGAAATTTTAGGGGAGATTTGAAGGAATACAGAGTAATAATTCTCAACTTTGATTTGGAGGACCTTTTGATACTTAAAAATGATTGAGGATCTAAAAGCATTTTTGTTTATGTGGGTTATATCTGTCGATCTTTGCCATGTTAGAGTAAAATGGATTAATTTTTAAATTTTAATTTATTAATTCATTTAAAAATAATATGCTTATTACCTTACCTTAAATATTTTTATGAAAAATAAACTATTTCTCCCCCCCCCCACCAAATTAGTGAGAATAAAGGCATTGTTTTACACATTTTTGCAACTCTCTTTAACAGATTTAATAGATGACACCTTGATTCTCAATCTGTTTCTGAGCTCAATCTGTTGCAATCTGTTGTTTTGGTTGAAATCTAAAAAAGAGAATCTAGCCTCAAACAGATATGTAGCTGGAAAATGAGAGATTATTTTATTATGCAAATAATGTCTTAATATTTTTATGAAAATAGTTTTGACTTCTTGGTAATCTACAGGAAAGGTCTGGAGACAACCAGGAGTCTGTATACTTCACTAACCAATGCCTTGGTACTGATTAAATTCTACCCAAAGGCTGTTTTTATACAGCAAGTTAGAATATTTGTATTTTTAAATAAAGTTTTATTATATCTAAAATATTTTTTAAAAAACAACTCTGGCTCTCAGGCCATACAAAAACAAGCAGCTGGCCAGATTTGGTCCTGTGGCAGTAGTCTGCTGATTCTCTGTTGTAGAATCAGGAAGGCTTGGGTTTAAAACCTGTGTAGTACAGTAAGGACCACAAAAAAAAAAAAAAAAAAAAAAAAATCACAGACTCTCAGAATAAAAAAAAGCAAAAAGGGGTTTGTTATCATTAAAGGGCATCTCTTAACTGACAGGGTGTCAGTTAAAGGGGGGCAAAGCACAAACTACAAAACACAAGATTAGATAGAACAGAAGCCCCTTTAATCTTTTCTCCCATTGTCTGAAGGAGTCCCACTGTCTGAGTCTATCCCAGGAACAAAAGAATAAATTGCCTTTTTAAAAAAAATAGTTAAGTGCTAATTAAGAGTTGGGGGAAACAGGAGGGGAATGATCATTCAAGACAATTGGAATACCTGCAGCTTTTTAGCTATAGTTCAACTTGTTATTGCAAAGTTTGGAGTCATAATTAGGGCATAGTTTAAGGCCATATAAAGTTCTTCACTCAGTTTATCCCATACAATCCCTCTTCTTTATTTATTATCTTTTGAAGACCTCTCACACCATTCTTGATACATTTCCTCAACCATTTGTGTCCCCAGCAATTAGAGTAGTACCGTTCACAGATAAAAATGCCTATCTTGAAAGTCAGCAACAACAAAAATGCTAAAAGAAACAGATAGATATGTGAATCTAGCAACAGATAGATGACTAGGTCAAATACTCATTTATTTAGGATATAATGACCACATATTTTCAGGTTGGGAACTGCAATATTTTACATCTACTGAACACTTGCCCTGATTGTAGTATGCAACCAGAGGCAGGAATAATCAGGTGGGTTCTTATTCAAAAGAACACTACTGGGAAACTGAGTCAGAAGGATCCCATCTTAAGCAGAGGTCAAAGTTGTATTCCCAGTTCTTGCCCAGTTACTAACCTTTGCCTGTAACAATTCACGTTCACATTCCTCTGAATAACTTGTGGCATATTCCTTTCAAAAGGTGGATTATTGGTTTGATGATCCATCAGACAATCATATCTGAAATCAAAACCCCAAATAATATCAGCTAAAGTCCTAAGAGATTTTATCTCAAATAGCAAATCTCATTAATCAAATTTTCAGGTGAATTTAGTTCTCAAGGATCATATATTCTAAATAAGTATTGACTATAATCTCACATATAATAAAAGATTTATCCTAGAAAGTTCAGAGTTTATCTTCATATCTAAGTAGATGGCTTTTAAATTCGATATTACACAAGTCATTTTACTTTAAGATGTTCATTAACCAGTCTATATCAAAACATATTCAGTTGTTAACCATGTTTAAAGAGACAAAGACATAGACCACTTTTCTCAGAATCTCCTTAAGCAATGGGAACAGTTTTTAAATGACCCAATGCAACCAATGAAAATTCACACAGAATATGGAATATCCTAATTTCACATTAAAGAACCCTATCAAAATTAACATTAATAATTTCTTCATCCTAAAAAAAATGTTAATGTATGGAATTACCACTCAATTTGCAATCCTTCCCCATACTTCTTATAAAACCTTAAGAAGTAAAATATGTTCCTTTATCAGAATCAGTGGACTCTACCAATCCATACTTAGGTACAACTTGTTCCAATGTTATTCCACTAACTCCTCTTAAAGCATCAAAGCTCAGGGGGAAAGCTTCCATCCATCCCCACTGGTGTAATTTCATTAAAACCTAATCTAAATATTTATAATAATCTAAATAATCCCTTCTTCTGGAGGGACACCTCTTCAATACCTTTTTTATCTTTAGACATATGACACATCTTTCAGATACAATTTGTTCTGCAATTACACATATTCCTATATGCCAAATTTTCTTCCTTTTACTTTTTTGTTAAAGAGAAAAAGCAAGGAAAACCTTAAGATTAATATTCTAAATAGCTTTGGACTAAATTTCACAAAATTTATACCAAATATTTATACAAAATGTATGTCAGCTGGGCTGACAAAATGTTAGAGCACAGCTCATAATTTTTACACATTACCCAATATACAATTTAGAAAGCAACATATTTCATCTAATTAGAAGATAAACATGTGACCTCTTTAGGTAAGTTATCAGAGAACCAAATTTTTTTAACTTCAAAGATTTAAATTTCTAGTAGCAATACTTCAATACAAATGCATACATATTTCTAAAATCTTATGCCAGAATAATTAAGTTCACACTTTTATCATATACTAGTTAATAGTAATTATCTCATACAATTTCAGAATCAGAATTCCAATTTCAACACACAGTCCCAAAATTTAAGGTGACAGAAAACTGCCCTTTCAAGTCCATCCACAGGATTTTAAGAAATTGGTGGACTTTAGGACCCCTGGGGAAGAGGGTTGGAAAAATTTGGACTCAGGTGTCCGGCTTCAGGTCTGAGGCCATGTCAAAGATGTTGGAGCACCAGCACAAACCTCAGAAGAATTCAGGCCAGCCAGGGACACCAGTCTAAGAAGCTTGGAAAATCCCAGAGAAGGAGGACTTGTTTTTTTTTTTTTCCTTCTGCAATTTTTTTACAAGCCTCAAATTCTGGCCTTCAGAAGACTTTTAAATATGTAAATTAAACCTACTTAAAAATACAATAGACTAACTTAATTTAGCTGATAGACAATGCCAAGCAACTTAATGATTAGTCTCAAAACCCCCAGAATTTGCCAAAATGTTTTTGCAGTTCTGTAACCTTAACTATTTATGCAAACCCAAATTGCCAGTTCTAGGTCCACAGAAATGTAGGTTTTTTTGTGTTTTTTGTTTTTTTTTTCCCTTTTGGTGTAGCAGTTAAAAACTTTCCCTATCTCAGAACTAGTGCTTCCTCTCTCTAGCTAAAAGCTATTTGCATAAATCCATTTATGTGCAAAACAAGCACTTTAAAAATCCCAAACAGCCAGATCTTTTCCTTTGTAATCCTTGACTGAGAGAAACACAGAAGACAAACTGCTTTTCTAAATCAATCAGGCTCCCATTCTTAGCCCCACCTTGAAGCAGAAACAAGGATGGGAGTTCTGGAGCCAAAACCTTAGGAGCTGGTCAGCCTGGTATTGAAACAGGTTGCTTTGAAACAGGGTTCCTCTGAGTGATCGAGGCATTTGTCCAAACAAAACAATAGTATTTAATCCCCATACATTTTTGGTATTTCATCCCAATTCTTCCTAAAGAGCTATCTTTCCAGAACATTTCATAGGTTTAGAATCAACTACCTTTCATTTCCAAGGTTCGCAATTTTCTTTTCCTTTCTATGGAGGACTCACCCGATCTTAACCAAAAGAAAATAAGAGAAAATAGGAGAATCCTTATGGTCTGGAACTGTTTAGGATTTTCCCAATATCAAAGGGAACTAGCCTTTAACCGCTTTAATTCTCCTAATCCCAATTGCGTTTGACAGAATACAGAAATTTCTGTATTCCTGAGGCTCTTTATTCTCTATACCACATTGCCTCTCATTATTCTACCACCAGATGTCATCAACACCATCACCATCATTTTAGGCTTAATATTCTGTAACTCTTAGCTATCAAAGTCAAAAGGGAAGAAATTCGATGAATATTTTTCTCTTCTTTTCCTGGCTATAACGGGAAAAGTTGTGGCGGGTAAAGTTACTTCCAAACTAGGAAATCTTTATGCAGTGAAATAGGTTATTCCAAGTCATATAGATACATTTACATACATGCAATTACATATAAACACATGTATATATAGTATCATATTGTATATATGTAGATACATGTACATGTATCTGCATTTCTGCCTAGGCCTCCAGATTTTATGGCAACACCTATGGGAATGAGAGTGTTCAGGGTTTCACACATGTATGAATACATATCAGCCAAACTCCCTAATCCCTCCCTCTCATCATCATTTCCACTTCTCCCACTTAATCTGAAATTGGAAACAAGGAGGGAACCCATGATATTGTGACTAACATCCTTATGTCTTTGTAGTGTATGAAGATATGGTGGCTTACTGTTTGAGAACAAGGTCCCCAAGAATATTTCTCGTTTATGAAATTATGAGTCTTGAATTGCCTTCTAAACCTATGGTGTCAAATTCAAATAGAAACAGATCTCTATGGCTCCCTATTGACTTTAAAAACCACAAATTATCATGATTTACATTGTATTCTATTTCTATTTATTTTGTTACATATTTACTGATTACACTGGAGTTTTGCAGGCTCCTTGTACTAGCTATATAACACTATTGTTCTAAGTAATTATGAAAAAAAAGAGGCCTGGATTTGGGGTTCAAAAGTCCTTGGATAATTCAGTTCAACTCTGGGTCTCATTTTCCTTGCCTATAAAATGAAGATTAAAGTGTATCATGTCTAAAAATTCAATGATTCTATGTCCTACTTTTCTCATCTGTTAAATAGAATATAGCTCAGCTTAATGTGATGATGTTTGTTGAAATCTTTGTGGGGAAAAAAACATTTAAAAATAAATCTTTGTTGAACAGTGGATATACCCTAATGAATTTGCTCTGAAATGCTAACACACAACATCATTGTCTCAGTTCCTTTCAATGACCTCTTCTTATTCTACTGAATTTATTAGCTGTAGTTCTATTGAGGGACAGGTTGGTACAATGGATGAAGAGCTTGGCCTTGGAGATAAGAAAATTTTGCTTCAAGTCTCAGCTCTGACATATGTTGTCTGTGCAACCTTAAACAAGTTATAGCCTTTTGGTGCTCTCAAATAGAAAGGTATTCCTGTGAAGGGTATATTGACTTAGAAAACTACAAATTAACATTATCTATGTTGTATTGTATTTTTAGGGCACGTAGTTGGATTCAGTGGATAGAGGGTCTGGCCTGAGTCAGGAAGACTCATCCTCCTAAGGTCAAATGTGGCCTCAAACACTTGCTAGCTGTGTGAGCCTGGGCAAGTCACTTAATCCTTTTTTGCCTCAGTTTCCTTATCTGTAAAATGAGTTGGAAAAGGAAATGCCAAACTACTCCAGTATCTTTGCCAAGAAAACTCCAAATGGGGTCACAAAAAAATCCAACACAACTAAAAAACAAATGACTCAACAATAAAATTTTATTTTTATCTTGTTAAATATTTCCCAAGCTCCTTTTAATCTGGGTTGGACCCACTCAGGAGTTTTACTGTCAGCTTGCAGTCCTTCCACCCTAAGTTTAATGCCTCTACTCAATTCTCTACATTGATAAAATCACAAGTGTGTGTGTGTGCGCATGCGCGCAGTTTCTGACTTTGTAGGACCTAAATTTTAAGAGTAATATGTATCTTTATATCTGTTTTGCAGGTGAGGATATAAAGTTGAACAGTACCTTGTTCCTCTGGCCAGATCAGATTGAAGATATCTTTGAAAACAGTCGAAATTTGCTGTATACCAAGAGGGAACAGGCAGAGTTGAACCTAATTAGAAGGTATGAATTGTTCAAGGAAATGTCTTGGAAATTGAGATCTTCCCTGCTCTTGTTTGCTGAAGTCAAAAAGAGATTCTTTTCTCCCTACATCCGACCTCCCCAGAGGATCAGCTCTCAATTTTGTTTTTCTCTCAATTTTATTTTCCTTTTTTTTTTTTTTTTTTTTATGGAGTTTTGAGATGTCAAGAACTGAAGACAATGAATGAAGAAGGAATTTCTTTTTTTTTCCCTGACAAAAGGAAACAGTTGTCAATTCAACACACCATGAATCAATTAACCAGTATTTATTAATTAAGCATCTATTATGTTCAAGGTACTGGGGATACAAAGATGACAAAAATGAAAAAAGTCCCTATCCTGTAAGAGGCCATATCTATATGGCTGAAATGTGGCATGCTGGAACCAGTTTGAACAGGTTCCTGGGAACTGATAAATTTTCATTGCGAGTATTTACACTTCAAAAATTGGCAAATGCCACAAATCAAGGCTAGATTTTCCATTCTGGAAATTGTCTAGACTTGAAGTTATGAAGAAAATTTTAATAATGCACATAAAAATTTTTAAATGTGTCCTCAAAAGCCAATTATTAAACATCAATAGCATTCTACTGCATATAGAAATGTGGGTCATATACAATGGGTCACCATGTCAATGCTTTTTTTTTTTTCATAGCCTTAAAAAAGAAATATTTGATTTTGTGTAGGAAGAAAGATAGCTCTATGAATAATAATTAAATCACCAGCTTCAGGAGGAAGTGTCCTTTTTTCCCCCTCTAGATAGCAGGGTAGGAAGACAATGTGATATGGAAATAAGACTGATAATGGAGAGGGAAAAGCTGGATTTAAATCCTGTCTCTAATATAGGAATTCTTAACCTGGCATCTGTGAATTAAAAATATATATATATAACCATATTGTAATATAATTGGTTTCCTTTATTATTCCACCTATTTTATGCATTTAAAAAACATTATTCTGAGGAGTTCATAGGCTTCAAAGGGGTCCAGGATGTAAAAGAGTTAAGTGCTGGTTTTCTAACAGTTTTCTAAGAACCTGTGAGACTTTAGGTAGTCATTTCCCCTCCAGGGTTAGTTATTTTGTCTATAAAAGGAAAGGTTTTAGACCTGGTGGCCTATGAGATCCTTTCCAACACTAAATCTGTGATCTGAGTGTGAGAAAGCTTTAGAAGACATAGTAAATGGGAAGCAAAGTAATTGCCTGAGTTGGCAGTGGATCAAAAACTTGTGCCACAATTGTTATTCTTCAGCAAGTAGTTATTAAGGACCTTTGGACAGCTAGGTGGTACAATGGATAGATTACAAGCCCTAGAATCTAGAGGACCTGAATTCAAATGTGATCTCAGATACTTAGCTGTGTGACGCTGGGCAAATTGCTTAATCCTGTTTGCCTCAGTTTTCTCATCTGTAAAAATGAGCTGGAGAAGCAAATGGCAAAAACATTCCATTATTTTTTCCAAGAAAATCCCAAATGGGGTCATAAAAGTCAGACCTGACTGAAAAATGACAGAACAATAACTATTAAGAATCTCACAAGCTCCCAATATTGTTCTAGGAACTATTATGGTGATGCTACAGAACTTAATGACTTTTATGAAAATGTTTTGCATAACTTCACATGTGGTTTCTTAATTGTGGGTGGCAATAAGGAAGAGAACCTAACTCAAAAAAACATTTTTTAATAATAGATTTTTATTTTCAAAATATATGCAAAGATAGTTTTCAATATTCACCCTGCCAAAACCTTGTGTTCCAGATTTTTCTCCCTTCCCCCTCCTTTAGACAGCAATACAATATATATTAAACATGTATAATTCTTCTAAACATATTCCCACATTTATCATGCTGCACAAGAAAAATAAGATCAAAAAAGAAAACAAAAAAGCAAGAAAAAAATAACAAAAAAGATGAAAAAACTGTTATGATCCACATTCAATCCCCACAGTTCTCTTCCTGGATGCAGATAACTGTCTCTATCACAAGTCTATTGGAATTAGCCTGAATCATCTCATTGTTGAAAAGAGCCATCAGAAGTCCATCAGAATTGATCATCATATAATCTTCTTATTGCCAGGTACAATGATCTCTTGGCTCTACTCACTTCACTTAGCATCAGTTCCTGTAAGTCTCTCTAGGCTTTTCTGAAATCGTCCTGCTGGTCGTTTCTTACAGAACAATAATATTCCATAACATTCATATACCATAATTTATTCAGCCACTCTCCAATTGATGGGCATCCATTCAGTTTCCAGTTTCTTGCCACTACAAAAAGGGCTGCCACAAACATTCTTGCACATGTAGGTCCTTTCCCTCCTTTAAGATCTCGTTAGGATATAGGTCTAATAGAGACACTGCTGAATCAAAGGGTATATACAATTTGATAGCCCTTTGGGCATACATATTTTTAAATATATGTAAAAAATTGTTTTGAATGTAACTGGGGAGAAATATTAATTAAATAAAAGACCTTACAGTTGAGGAGATTATGATTGATATCAGTGAAAAATTAAATACCATCCTAGATACCTCATAATAGTCATTGTCCTTAATTTATAATCTCCAGGCTAAGGAAAAGATTAATCTATAGAAAGTTAGCTGAAATTAGGAACATACACACCCACAAGGGCCTTAAGGCAGCAAGAAGTCATAAGTCTTAGTGTTGAAAGGATTCTGGGAGATAAAAGAGAATCAAAGACAAACATCACTTATTTCAGAATTTCTTACACCAGCTTTTTGTGTGTGTGTCTATGCACAATCATTATCCTGAGGAAGAAGAAAATTATCTTTTTTTTTTCCTCTTAAACTCTAGCTCCTCCCCGTTTCTATATGATTTCCTATTTCTATAAACTTGCAGTTCTTTAGCCATCACACAGAGGTTGGCTGGTTGGTGTTTATCCTTTGTTCTCAAAGAGATCCATGGTATCAGGGAAGTGATGCCATGAGATACAGTGAGTTGGATTTAAGGGAGGGAGGCTGTGCAAGCTCACCTGCCTCACTTTCTTGTTCAGAACCATCTGGGTCCAGGGGCCAGATACAGATTTTTGTGGCCCTTTGGATTTTATTTTCCTTAACTTCACCTTTCAGTCTATGTTAGCTTCTGTACAGCAGAGGTCAGCAGAGGACTGGAAGTGAATGAGGTTTGGTGGGAGCACAGACCACGTATAGAACCTTTCCTCCAATTATTGCCTTCATCATGGCTTTGGAAAAACTCCTTAACCTACTATGAAAGCAATGACCTGGACTCTCCAGTGAGGAAACAACCACAACAAAATAATATTGATAGCCAATATGGGGACAGCTAGCGGGCAAAGTAGATAGAGTGCCAGCCCTGGAATCAGCAGAACCTGAGTTCAAAACCAGCCTCAGACACTTACTAGCTGTGTGACCCTGGGTAAGTCACTTAACCCTGTGAGCCTCAGTTTCCTCATGTGTAAAATGAGCTGGAAAAGGAAATGGCAAACCACTCAAGTATCTTTGCTAAGAAAACCTCAAATTGGGTAATGAAGAATCAGACAGAACTAATTAAAAACAAGAAAAAAATTATACATCATTTACCATGTGCCAGGCACTGTGCTAAGTGCTTTGCAAACATTAATCTCATTTTGTCCTTACAACAATCCTGGGAAGTAGATGGTATTATTATTCCTGTTTTATAGATGAAGAAACTAAGGCATATGGATTAAGTGCCTAGTTCAGGGTCACACAGCCAGAATGCCTCAGGGACAAAACTTGAACCCAATCTTTAGGGTCAGCTCTCTACCCATGATGCCATGTTACTTCTCTATGTTTTGTGAAAACAAAACAAAGCCTGATGCTTCCTTTAAGTTCCAATCCATCCCCATCCCAGCTCCCTTCTCCAAGAAGACTTTCGTTACTATTACACATTATAATAGAAAAGCATCTGTTCAAAAATTAGGAGAAGTAGGTACTTTTTAGTCTAGTCATTGGCATTATTTAGCTTTGAGCTTGGTAAGACATCAAAGGTGCCAAGGTCATCCACTGCATCCAGGGTCATCACCAGTCTTCCACTGGACATCAATGACTCTGGAAGACAGAGTGAGGCTAATGGTTCTGTGCAACTCTGCCTCACTTTAATCCAGTTCACCAGAAAGTCAAGACATTATAATATCCTCTTCAAAAAGGAAGGATGAACCAGCCCTGAAGTCAGGAGGGCCTGAGTTCAAATCTGATCTCAGACACTTAACATTCCCTAGCTGTGTGACCCTGGGCAAGTCACTTAACCCCAATTGCCTCAGCAAAAAGCAAAAAAAAAAAAAATGAAGGATGAATAACAACTTAGTTGTTACTTAACCTCATAGACCTGACTTTCCTAAATGAGGAGATTGAATTAAATCATTAAGGTACCTTCCAATTCTGAAATTCCAGGATTCTGCCCTAACTTGTGATTATCTTTTTCTTTTATGAGTCCCTATAAAATTCTAGCTTATACCATTTATATATCCATTGATCCAACAGTTAAGCATCTAATAAATTCAAAATTTTATGCTAAGTGCTAAAGATATACAATTCCTAAGGAGGAATATATCCTAAGAATACACAACTCTTCTACTAGAGGAATTTACATTGAATTGGAGGAACAGGAGGGAAAACATTTGTCTAGTTAAATAAGAATTTGAGAAGGGGGAAAAACACTAATCATGTTGATCAGGAAAGGCTTTCTATAGAAAGCTGAACCTTTAAGAAAGTCCAGTATATTAAAGGGAAGAGGTATGAGGAAAAAACATACCAGACATGAGAATGCACTCTATTAATAATAATAATAATGATAGCTAATATTCGTATAGTACCTACTACGTGCCAGGCACTATACTAAGTGCCTTACAAATATTATCTTATTTGATCCTCACAATAATTCTGTTAGGTAGTTCTACTTTGATCATCCCCATTTTACAGATGAGAATATTGAGGCAAACTAGGTTAAGGGACTTGCCCCAAGGTGTCACAGCCAGATTTGAACTCCAGTCTTGACTCCAAACCCAGCCCTTTATTGTGTTAATTATTACATTTTACTGTGCTTTAGATATTTTATATAAAGATGCCATATTTGTAATGTTATATGCTTTTCTAATGTTATATAATATATATGTTATATAATGTTATAAGTCCGGGGCTACATTTTCCACTTCTTTTGTGCTCTTCTAAGGATTTGAACTCAGATCTTCTCAGTTTCAAATCTTCTGACTGCCTTTTAAAAATAAAACTCATTGGAGAAACTATTATATTTTCTATGCAGCTAGTGACATAGTGAATAGAATGCTAGATCTGGAGACAGACAGGCATGAATTCAGATGTTACTTTAGACACTTACTACCTGTGTGACACTAGACAAGTCATTTAAGGGCTCTCCACCTCAGTTTCCTCATCTATAAAATGGAGATTTGAAGGGTGGTTGTGAGGGTCACAACATGAGATAATAATTGTAAAATATTTAGGACAGTGTCTAATACATAACAAGCACTATATGAACAATATTGTTATTATTATTGTGTGAACTTAGGAAAAAGTATCTTAGCCATGCAAGATGGCTGAGCCACTGCCTGATTTTACAACTGATCTTGACCAAAAGCACTAAAATTGTTTCATTTGTCCAATAAGTATTTACTCAGGAACTTATTATGTGTCCAATATTGTATTAAGCACTTCTATAAAAGAGATTTTATATAGTTAGGCATAAATTTGGTGTGGAAAAAAGTAAATAATATATGAATGTCTTATATGAGTGGTGCAGAGGGACTCAGACTTGGTTACAGGTGTTTAGTGAATATACATATATGAATTGATAATTAACTTAGGAAATATAAAATTATGCAATGGAGACAGGGTACTTTTTGGGAAAGATCATGCTAATAAATTAGTGGTAAATGAGGATGTAATCACACTTTAATAAGATATAGAGAAGGTGGGGGCAAACAGACCAGAAAGTATGGAGACAGGTGAACAGAAGTAGGTGATGTGGGAATAGGGGATGGAGTGATGAAGGGAGGCAGGCTGTGGTGGGGAAGGGGAGAGGCAGAGAGCATCACCTACATAACCATGGATCAGAGCTGGGAGAAATCCAAAATAGAAGAGGATTGGGGAAGGGCAGGAGTTTGAAGTCTCATTTTTTAATGGGATTTTAGGGGAAACAGACTAATTTTTATCTATGCCTCCTTGAGATTATTTCATTAACATAATCCAAAGTTGTCATATTTTAAAGTTGTCATAAAGCTTTAAATATTACATGTCCATATCATCTCAAAATTATCAATGCCTTTCACTGTCATGTCTGGAACTTGTCTGAGATTTATATATCATAGAATCAAAAACCTTGACTACAAAGTCTAGCTATCTTCTCCTGATTCCACTTATTACCAGAATGTGATTTTTGATTAATATTTGATGACAATTTATAAATTATGCTCCTTTGACCTTTGGGACAATTTTACATGACTTCCTTTCTGCAATCTTATTTCTTGCTATTATTGCCCTTTTATACCATCTATTTATAAACTTGCCATACTGACTGATTAGAAAAGATAGAGTGGTGGTCAGGAGCAACCAAAACAAGATATAATTTTTAACATGACACGTATGAAAGCTAACTCCTCAGCAACAGACACCTAGCTAAGATTGGTTAGCACCAACAGAATGGGAGCTTGCTAAATAATAAGCACTTATGAATATGGGATGGTTTGAAATAGGAAAAATAATCTATTTCCTCTCTCTTCATTCTTCCTTGGGAAAATATAATCCATACAAGTGACTTTGAGTATCTCAGAAGAGAGGTGTTTGACCTCAGGGGAGGGTGCTCTCTGAACATTAGATTCCTTGCTATTCTGCCAGTGGTCTAAATCTTTCTCTGAATTATCTTGAAGAAAGAATAAAACATAATGATTCTCAGGATCTTAGCTATTTTTAATTAGAGCCTGAAGGTCAATTTTGTCTACAAACTTCACCATGCTTGGTATGTCAGTGGCTCACAGATGTTTACCTCAAGCTTCCCTGATCCCTATGATTCATTTGCTATTTGCCCAGATGAAAAGCCTTTTCCCTGGATAACTCTTCTTGTGCTGTCATCTGTATCCAACTCAGCCCTACCCTTCCTCAGTCTTTGTTCTCTTCTGCCTTTCACTTTCAATGTATTTTCTGGGACACCTGTTATGTTGCTTAGTAAGCTTACCTTCTAAAAATTCAGTTTCTATCACCTATAACCTGGCTTTTCCCAAAAGATAGCAAGTTAAGCTAAAAGAACACTCCTTCTACCATCATTCATCACTGTCTCTTAATTTCAAGTGTATATTATTTTGTCTGAATTCTTATTATCATCTTCTCATCTCTAGCTTGTTTTCCTTCCTTTCTTCAGTAAGCAGCTTTTCCTTAATAATATTTTATTTTTCCAATTATATTTAAAGATAGTTTTCAATATTCATTTTTGTAAGACTTCCCTACCTTCCCTCCCCTTCCCCAAGATAGCAAGCAATCTGATATGTTATACATAAACAATCATTTTTCACATATATCCATATTTGTCATGTTGTAAAAGAAAAATCAGAACAAAAGGGGAAAACCAAAGAAAGAAAAAGTAAACAAACAACAAAAAAAGGTAAAAATAGTATGCTTCAATCTGTATTCAGTCTTTATAGTTCCCTCTCTGGATATGACCCAAGTCTATTGGAATTGTCTTATATTGCTGTATTTTTGAGGAAAAGTAAATCTACCATAGTTGATCACATAATCTTGCTGTTACTACATACAAGTTCTTGTTCAGTGTTCACTTCACTCTGCATCAGTTCATTTAAGTCTTTCCAGGCTTATAGTAGCTTAAAATCTTTCTCTCCATTTCAATCCCCTTTCCTCTTTTTGACTCTAATATATATGTATGTATGTATGTACATATATACATATACGTACATATATATATTGGATTTTTTAATTCTTTGAATATCTTGCTAATTCATCAATCTCTTTATTCCTATTGACTTACATCTCTACCAGATCTCAGCCATAGACCCAAGTGGGCATACTTTAGACCTTACTCTATGATCTTTAACGTAGAATGACTGTGAACTTAAAAATTCTCGTCTCTGATCATAATCTCTTGCCCTTCCATTTCTCGATGCCTCATTCCTCAACATGTTACGTTTTTATTGCCAAACTCTTCATTCCTCTGTTATTCTAGTCCAGCATTCCAGTTTTGGTTTTATTTTCTTTCTATCATTGTCTTGATCCATATTTAACCACTTCACCAAAGCACAGTGCTTCATCTTGATGTGATTTTCTTCTATTTTTTTCTTCCATTGTACTTGCCCTATTTTTATTCAATCACAAGCCATCCTTGCTACCTGCCTTCTTCCTTCCTACTCCCATGCCTTTGAAGAAAAAGAAAGTCATACAATAATACTGATGGATTTTACAATAAATTCAGTTTCTTTGATCTCAACTGGATCCTCACTGATGCACTACAATTCTTTTATTCCTCTCTGATTCTCTATCACTCCATGAAGCAGTTGTTTTAAACTTTTTCTCTCTTCAAGTCACCAACCCTACTTTTCTCAGATGTCTTCACTCCCTGCTTTACTGAGAAAAGCCACCTTTAGCTCTATCATCCCCCGTCCACATCTGCATACTTCACCACTCAAAACAGCTCTGTATCATCTGCTGTCATCAAAACTAAATATTTTCCTCATACTCTAGTATTCATCAGGTGCTTGCTTTATAAATAACCATTCTATCTGTGTGTGTGTCTGTCTCTCTCATCTACTGGCTCCTTTCAGATGTCTTCTATCTTTAAAATACTTGCTCTTGACTCTTATCATCCCATTAAGCTATCATCCTATTTTTTTCCTCCCTTTTGTAGCAGGGGTAATCAGGAAGGCTTTGCTGAAATGACACAGAGAATTCCTGGTTGATCTCCATCCTTTAAAAATGATTTTCTTTCTTTCTCTTGGGTTCCTCTTAGACTAGAATTCATCAAAAGTACGATGGAAGGGATTTTTCTTTTATTCTTGGGAGTCTGGGAAATTCCCAAAATTTATCTCCTGGGTAGAGTTCCTGATATGGAGAGCAGGTGCTGGCCACCCAGCAAGAGATTTCCTTAACATACTTCTCATAGGAGAAAGGACCAACAGGAAGCCAATTCTATGCCTGAAGGATTAAAGAAAGCCTTACACTAGCTGGGTGGGAGATTTAAAATTAACCAAACTTTTGTAGTGTTTTTTTATGAGTTCTTTGGACTATGCAGGCTGAAAGTGAATGTGAAATATCTATTCCCAATTCTACAAAGGGATTTTGCCTTCCAGGAGGAATATAATGAGTATAATTAGTTAACTGAACAGTTTGTTTCCTGTATTTGTTCATGCATGCCTTTAAAGTATCTTGAATTTTGTGTGGAGTACAAGGAAACCTGTCCCATATTTCATACTCATGTTATACATATTTTTGTGGGAGGACCCTTTGTAACAACTTTTAGGGAAACTACATAGGATCTATACCTATCCTTTGTGTCAGATGTTTTCATGAAAAAATCATTAGATTGGGGAGACTATCTTTTGTCTCTTTTTGTGTTCCCAGCATTTAGCAATAGTGACTGGCATACATAGTAGGTACTTAATAAGCTAGTGATTGACAGAAATCCAAGTAGATGTGCAGCTAGAGATAGAACTTGACCTTCTTTGGGGTCAAATGCCCCTAGGCTAAATCTGGATCCCTTTAAGGGCAAAACCTTCCCCACTGGGACTCCCTGGGCTATGGGTTACACTTTCAATGCCAAATTCCTCAAAAGAATCATCTGTCCTTTGCCTACTCACCACCTACTCACTTTTAATATTTCTTTTGGCTTTTAATATTTCTACTCTAATGAAATTGCTTTCAAGAAGAATTATTAATCTTTCTTTTTAAGATTTTAATTTTTTGTTGTTATTCTAAACTAAACAATCATTAACAAACACAAACATTTCCATATACAAAGAAAAAAAAGAAAAAGGGTTAAAAGTAAAATAACTAATCTCTATAGTACATAGTTTGTCTTTTTTTAAAAAAGTGTTGAGGTTGGGAAAGGGTGGACCCCTCTCACATCGGTGTCACGAGGTATCTCAAAAGAATTTACAGGCTTGAACCCATCTCCTAATCAAGGGGAAAAACTTTATTGCAATGGTAACACCATTACAAAGTGGACTGGAATTCTAAGGAAATGTCAGCAGAGAAACAGAAGCAAGGAGATTCATTTATCCAGCTTTCAATCTAGATATGCTAATTCTATGGCTCATAGTTAGGAAGGAATGGTCTCTAGAATTTGGTTCTTTTGATCAAATTATTATTGACAAGATTACCAGTAAGCAATGAATTAAGTAGTGATCCCATTCACTATTGTCTCAGGAGTTTAATCTGTGGGACTATCCTGAAGATAGAAGTTATCTGACTAAGGAAGAGTCAGAATCAGAGAGATTGGATGTGGGAGTTTCCAGAGGCAGAAAATCTAGAATCATTTACTTATTGCCAGAACAGAAGCCCCCCTAAAATCAGGGGACCACAAAATCATATTACATCAAAAGTACATAACAAATTCTTTATAGTAGTTCCAAAATTGTCCCGCTTATCTATCTCTCTTTCTCTGGGTTTCCTTATGATTTCATTGGTATATTTAAAATAATTCTTCATTGATATTTTTTACTTCATCTTTCTTCTTTATAACATCATTACCTTCCCTTTCCCACCCCATTCCCTGCTCGCAACCCCCAGTAAAAAGCCCTACTTTGTAACAAGTACACATAGTCAAAAAAAAAAAAAATCCATGCATCAGGCATATATGAAAATCACTCTCATTCTGCACCTCCAATCCATTACATCTCTTTAAAGAGTTGAGAAACACTTTTCATCACTGGTTTTCTGGATCATGGTTAGTCATTTCATTATTCTATTTTCTTTACATTGTTGTAGTCTTCCTGAACTCAAATTTTGTTTCAAATATGTACTAGCTACATGAATAACTTTGGGCAAATCACTTAATTTCTGTGTGAAACAGTAGCGACCACTAAAGCAATCAGAAGTCCGAGTTTGAGTGTAGGAAAGTTTGTTTTTCAAGAGAAAGCCTGATGATTTTAGAGAGAGATACACACAGGGTTTAAGGGCTTTCCATTTTTTGTTCCTCAATACATGCTCCTCTCCCCAACTCCCTTCCCCCATTGGCTGGGGCTTCTAAAGTACAGTTTCTGAAAAATGAGGTAAGAAAGCCTGAGGCTATTAAATGCTTAACAGAGTAGGGTATTTCCCACTCAATCCAGTCCCAGTCCTCAAGGACCTTCCATTCTAGAAGGGGACAAAAACTGGAAAGCTACAGGTAAAGAAAAAATCTCAGGTTACTATCCCTGATTATAAAATCCAGACCCTACTTACATTTTTACATGCTTTTGAATGAGATAACCTCCCTTTTCTCTCCCCTCCCCCACTGCCCTGTGGGTTTCATTTCTCCAATTTAATTTTTATATTACGGAAACCAAATAAATCCATTTCTCACAATCCCTCTCTTTTTTATTTGGTTTCCACATCCTGTTCTTACCCCTCAAATTTGGCTAATACGTTTTACATCCCATTTCATAAAAGTCTATTAACTTCTGCACATATCTTACACAGGATGGATAATTAACCCCTGAATTCTCCACTAATTCTTCTGACAGGATTATAATGGGATTATCCTCCTTTTCCTGCCAATAACCTATCCAGTGTCATTCTATTTTCCTATGCCATTCTGCTAGTGACATCTAACTATTCTCTACCTCTCTCATGTAATTTACCCAATAATATTTACTCAACAGAGTAGGTATGATCTAAATCCAGAACTAACTAGATTTTTAGTCTTGAATTCAGTTATCTTGACTTACGACTTTGAATGCCAAGGTAAAAGGAATAGCCAATAGGATCAGTGCATGGATGTCCGCTCAGTTTCCAGTCAAAGCACTTTTGAGAGGGCTGCCTCCACAATACCATCCATGGTTAGGGTATGCTCATTCCTGAGAAAATGACAGAGCTTCCAGACTCAGGTACATGGCACTACAATCCTTAGAGTTTGGAATCACTCACTCTGCCATTAGAGACAAACTAATCGATCTCCAAAGGTAACTTGGTTTATTCCCTCACAGAAGGGAAAGGTAAAATAAAGCATTTCAATTCTCCTCAGAAATGCTATTTTGGGAAACCAAAGGATCCTGCACTTAAATTCACTCTCATATTTTTCCACATCCAAAGGAAATGGTACTATCTGGGCATGGGACAACCCATAGCACAGATATAGAAATTGCTTTTCTTTTAGATTCTTTGCAGATTATTTTTACCAATTTTATCCAAGCATTGGTGTCTATCAATTGCCTTACTTCCTTGACTTGATTCCAAATCTTCCTAAAAGATTTATAGCTATTCTATTCATTCCCAACTTATCCTTTTGATCTGTGTTTTCTAAATGTCCAACCTTTGTAGCAAACTAAACATTATTCCAAATTGGACAAGCAATTCCATAAAATCCTTTCTCTATTAGGACACAAATATTTATCTACAGCTAGTCAAGCCTCTATAATTCTATAATTTGACAAGCATCAAACTGAAATGTTTTTGGGGTATCTTTCTCAGGAATGTTAACCCCCAAATCTTAGCCTGATGTCCCTATCCTAAGTCCCAAATACTATTTTGGGGAGTAGTATTAATAGTATATAACCTTCCCCCTTCATGGGATCAATAAACTTTTTATTGGGGACTCACTCAGATACAGGGTAGTCTGGGATACATTCATTAATCAGTTTCCATTCATTCCCAAACCAGTGGAGCCCAAAGTCCTTTGAGATATGGAGTCCTATGAGAATGAGGTATCTCATCTTCTGAAATTACTTCCTGCTGAGAATGGGCATTGAGCTGGGTCATCCTACAGGGTCCCATTTGGGGGGCTTGGGCTGATTGAAGATCCACTGGGTTGAGTCAGACCCCTGAAGCTGGTCAATACAGCTGTCTGATGCTGGTCATTTGAAGGTAAAGTGCTTAAAGCCCAGAGGAAGACAGAGAGAGAACTACAGAGTATGAGAGAGCACTAAGAGTAGAACCCCCTCATTCTTGGGAGGTGTGCTTATATTTTCCCTGTAAATAATTAGCTAAGCATCATCTATTTTAATAGAGACTACATTATAATCCAAAAACAATTTTGAGAAAGGGGGAATCCCATCAGAAGGACAGAGGTATTTACAAAATCTTTCTTTTACAGGTCTCATATACCTGTCTAAAGTCAGATATTTTGATGAGATAAACCCAAACTTCTTACATGAGGTATATGTGAAGCTTTTCTGCCAGTATTTTTTTTTTCCCTAGACAAGTATCCTCCTTCTGAATAACTTTCAGGAGAAGAGGGTTCAATGGTGCTTTCAGGAGTCACTTGGGCTCTTAGCCTGACATCAGTGAAAATAAATTTCACAAAAGCCTTTGTAGCCTGTTGTAGGCCTAATTGAAGTTCTACTGGTGTGACTCTGGGATTAGAAACTGGCCTGAAATTGTTTAAAAAACTGCTCAGATTTCTAGACTAGCCAGCAGCTTTTCATATAAATTATTCAAAAGAAAATATGTTTGTGCCACAGGACATATTATATAAACAAATGTTATTCCCACATTAGTAACAATTTCAAACAAAATTAACTTTCCCATTGATGCAATAAAATATTTCATAAGTTACATCTTTCTAAGAAAACTTGAATACACTAAAATCCTCTTCTCTAAACCATACAAAGAACATTTCAGCTTTAGTTTCAATAGCCAATAAAATAACAATTAGGTCCCACAATTAGTTGTATCAATTGTTCTTATTTTATTTTGAAAGCTTTTAAGAACCCTGTCTCATTCAGATATATAAACCTAGCAACAGATAGATGACTAGGCCAAATATTCATTTATTTGGCCTAAATACTCATTTATCTAATTTTCTAAGATGATAACTACATATTTTCAGATTGAAAGCAGCAAGATATTACATACTTAAACTGTGCTTATGGCTTCTATTGACCACTTACTCTGATTATAAAAATTTTCTATAAGAGGAAAAAACAGGGGCATGATTATAATAGCATCAAAACTGATCCTTCAGGGCCTTAGCCTGAGAGCACAGTTGACAATCAATCATATACTAACAATCACACTTTAGCCAAATCAGCTCTCAGATGTTGGGTTACTAACTTAATTCAGCTAATCATTCCTAAATTCATATCTCAAAACAGTTTTAGTTATAATCCCAAGAGATTTCATCTTGATAGCAAGTTTCACTAATCAGGTTTTAGATCTTAAACTACTTATCCCATGAGCCTGAAGAGCACAGCCAAAACTAGATGCAGATCTGTCTGGTTAGAATCCTCTCTAGGTACGTTAAAAAAGTTATAGATCATATTCGCTATCCTATTCATTAAACAATGAGTCCATGATGTAATTAATAAATATTAGATAATTTGCTGAATGGCTTTTGAAATAACCATTTTCAAAGAATTTGCAGTTAACCAGAAATCTAACTTGTCTTAGAAGTTCCTTGCATGGGGCTGGTTCAATATTAGGAAAACAATTAGCATAATCAATTATATTAATAACCAAATTAATAAAAACCATATGATTATCTCCATAGATGCAGAAAAAGCCTTTGATAAAATCCAACACCCATTCCTATTAAAAACACTGGAGAGTATAGGAATAAATGGGCTTTTCCTTAAAATGATTAGTAGTATCTACTTAAAACCTTCAGCAAGTATCATATGTAATGGAGTCAAACTAGAACCATTCCCAATAAGATCAGGAGTGAAACAAGGCTGCCCACTGTCACCATTATTATTTAATATTGTCTTAGAAATGTTAGCTTTGGCAGTAAGAGAAGAAAAAGAGATTAAAGGAATTAGAGTAGGTAATGAGGAAACCAAATTATCACTCTTTGCAGATGACGTGATGATATACGTAGAGAACCCTAAAGACTCAACTAAAAAACTACTAGAAACAATTCACAACTTTAGCAAAGTTGCAGGATACAAAATAAATCCACATAAATCATCAGCATTTTTATATATTACCAATAAAGTTCAGCAGCAAGAGATACAAAAAGAAATTCCATTCAAAATAACAGTTGATAGTATAAAATATTTGGGAATTTATCTGCCAAGGGATAGTCAGGAACTACATGAACTAAACTACAAAACACTTTCCACACAAATCAAATCAGACCTAGTCAATTGGAAAAACTTAAAATGCTCATGGGTAGGACGAGCGAATATAATAAAAATGACAATACTACCCAAACTAATTTACTTATTTAGTGCCATACTAATCAAACTCCCAAGAAATTATCTTACAGATCTAGAAAAAATAGTAGCAAAGTTCATTTGGAAAAACAAAAGGTCAAGAATTTCAAGGGGATTAATGAAAAAAAAAAAGGCTGACGATGGTGGACTTGCTGTACGAGATCTAAATCTATATTATAAAGCAGCAGTCATCAAAACCATTTGGTACTGGCTAAGAAATAGAGTAGTCGATCAGTGGAATAGGATAGAATCACAAGACAAACTAGGCAATATCTATAGCAATTTGGTTTTTGATAAACCCAAAGACCCCAGCTTTTGGGATAAGTATTCACTATTTGACAAAAACTGCTGGGAAAACTGGAAACTAGTGTGGAAGAAATTAGGGCTGGACCCACATCTAACACCACATACCAAGATAAGATCTAAATGGGTTCATGATCTGGATATAAAGAGTGATACTATAAGTAAATTAGAGGAATGTAATATAGTTTACCTCTCAGACCTGTGGAGATGGAATAAATTTATGTCCAAAGAAGAACTGGAACTCTTAATTGAAAACCAGATAGATAACTTTGACTATATTAAGTTAAAAAGTTTTTGTACAAACAAAATCAATGCAGACAAGATTAGGAGGGAAGCAATAAATTGGGAAATGATCTTTACATTTAAGGGTTCTGATAAAGGTCTCGTCTCTAAAATATATAGAGAATTGTCTCATATTTATAAAAATTCAAGCCATTCTCCAATCAATAAATGGTCAAAGGATATGAACAGACAATTTTCAGAGGATGAAATTAAAACTATTTATAGTCATATGAAAAGGTGCTCCAAATCACTGTTGATCAGAGAAATGCAAATCAAGACAACCCTGAGGTACCACTTCACACCTGTCAGATTGGCTAAAATGACAGGAAAAGTTAATGATGAATGTTGGAGGGGATGTGGGAGGGCTGGGACACTGATGCATTGTTGGTGGAGCTGTGAAGGGATACAGCCATTCTGGAGAACAATTTGGAGCTATGCTCAAAAAGTTATCAAACTGTGCATACCTTTGACCCAGCAGCATTTCTATTGGGCTTATATGCCAAAGAAATCATAAAGGAAGGAAAAGGCCCCACATGTGCAAGAATGTTTGTGGCAGCCCTTTTTGTAGTGGCTAGAAACTGGAAATTGAATCGATGCCCTTCAATTGGAGAATGGCTGAATAAATTATGGTATATGAATATTATGGAATATTATTATTCTGTAAGAAATGACCAGCAAGATGATTTCAGAGAGGCCTGGAGAGACTTACATGAACTGATGCTGAGTGAAATGAGCAGAACCAGGATATCATTATACATGGCAACAACAGTACTATATGACGATCAATTCTGATGGACATGGCTCTCTTCAACAATGAAATGTTTCAAACCACCTCTAATTGTTCACTGAAGAAAGCCATATACACCCAGAGAGAGGGATGTGAAATGTGGACCACAACATAACATTCTCATACTCCTTGATTGATGTTTGCTTACATTGTGTTTCCTTTATCTGATATATCGTTTGTGTAGATAAGATTTTTCTTGCACAGCAATGATAAGTTTGGAAATATGTATACATATATTCGATTTGCCAACATTTTAACATAATTAACATGTAGTGGATATCCTGCCATCTAGGGGAGGGGTGGGGAGTTGGGGGGAAAAATTTGTAACGGAAATCTATGTAAGGGTTATTGTTGAAGAATTACCCACACATATGTTATGCAAATAAAATTAAAAAAAAAAAAAGAAGTCCCTTGCATGTCAAGCAGTAGACCCATGATAATAGCTTCTTATCTAAGCTATCTTTAGCATTAAAGAAATGATTTTGCTCTTAAAGAAACCACCACAGACTTGAAAAATAAAAACAAATATTTGATTATTAACACCTTTTACACATAGGCTGAAGAGGAGTTTTAAAAGTATGCAAAGGGCCCTTTTTCTCATATAGATAGCTTGGTGGAAGGCTAGTGCTAACTTCCACATAATGGATTGAAATTTAAAGAAATTTCAGGGCAGCTAGGTGGCCGAGCAGTGGGTAGAGCACCAGCCCTGAAGTCAGGAAGACCTGAATTCAAATCTGACCTCAGACACTTAACGCTTCCTAGCTGTGTGACCTTGGGCAAGTGACTTAACCCCAATTTCCTCAGGGGGGAAAAAAAAAGAAAGTTAAAGAAATTTCATCTAACCAGCAAAAGGGGGTAGGAGACAGAAAAGGCCTGAGCATGGGTGGGATTTTTTTCTCCCTTCCCCCAATAATATGTGAAGAGGGGGAAGGGCTCAGGCCAGGCAAAGGACCTAATGAGAGAAGGTCATGTATAAATTATGTCAGTGGATCTAAAATAAAACTACAATACAATTTTCAATCCTAAATTTCATATTATAACCAAAAATCCTTAAGAATTATTATTTTTTAAATTATAGAAAAATTATCACTTAAATTTTCTTTCTTGTATGGGAATTTAATATTTTATACCAAGATCATTTCCCAGAGCTGATGACCTTGCTAGCAAGAATGGTTCTGAGTTTTTCTTCTACTTTCCCACCCACCAGTGGGAGAAGATGGAGGAATTTCTGACTGATCTGAAAACAAAGTCTAGATTGAGTTTTTCACTATCTTATACATAGCAGATACATTCAGATGAAGCAACTAGGTGAAACAATGGGTAGAGCAACAGACCTGGAGTCAGGAAAACTTGAATTCAAACACTACTAGCAACGTGACCCTGTGAAAGACAACCTGTATGTTTCAGTTTCTTTATATGCAAAATGGAGATGATAATAACACTAACTTGACAGGGTAGATGTGAAGAACAAATGCATTTTGCAAGTCTCAAAGCTTTAAGCATTATATCATTAGTATTGATGAGGTCCTGAGTAATGAGGTGATGGAGAAAGCTTAAAGTACTAATAAAATTATTCTCTGAAACAAGCAGGGAAGGGCACTGTTGGAGATCAGTTCAGTCTTATAGTCTCCTCTTTGGAGGTTGAGGGCAGCTCTGTTATGTTCAGAATTATGTCAAATCCCTGAGGTTAAATTTTCCCCATAAATCTGTCTATGTCTACTATTTGCTTCAGTCAGTCTGACAGGGCACTCTTCCTCATGGTGTTTTTCCTCTTCCCCTTCCTCCATGCCATGAGATATCTCTCTCCTCATCCCTCACCATACCTCATGGTGTCTTTTCCATTGTTAAATTCTTAGGATGCTAAACCCCTCTATGGATTTAGCCTATAAACTGGCAGGGCCTATTCCAACTAGTTTGGAAACTAGGAGTTTCTCCTGGTTATTGTGAGTTCTAGAGAATTGGTCTTTTGCCTTGTTAATTGTTAAAAACACCTTTCTTTGCTAACTGTATGCTCTCCCAATTTTTATCTCATATTTGCCATTCCTGGTGTCTATTGTGTATCTTCATTTTGTCTGTAACCTCTTCTCCTAAATAATCCCAGTTTTTGTCAAAGATAATGGCCATTGTGAATTCTTCACATGATCAAATCCAATATTTGGTGCATTTGGTGCTAAACCTCAAATGCATCATTTGGAATGAGAAATTGCTCTTTAGATCACATCATTATCACTATTACTATTATAAAGAACAATTGTTTTTTAATAATCTAGAGCAGGGCTTTTTAAACTTTTTCTTCTAGTGACCCAGAGTATATAGACATATAAAATCGGTATATAAAACAAACATTCAATAATAATAAATCAAAATTTCATTACTTCAACATTCAGTTAGATGACTCCATATAGAGTCATGACTCACAGTTTAAAAAGCTTTGATCTAGACCCCCTTTTCCTGAATATTTATACTCTTTAGCTTCCATGACATAGAAAGCTCTATAAAAATGTGACCTCTTAAGATTAATACAAATCTTCTTTCCAATTTATCCCTATAGTACAATGATACTCCTTTACATATATATGAGGCATCTAGGTTATACAGTAGATAAAGCAACAGACCTAGAGTCAGGAATATCTGATTTCAAACACTACTAGCAATGTGACCCTGGGAAAGACACTTAACCTATGTATTTCACTTTCTTCCTGTGTAAAATGGAGATAATGATAGGACCTATTAGACAGGGTAGCTGTGAAGATTTGCATAATCATCCATCTCCCATTCCTCCCAAGTAGAAGAAGCTTTGTCCTGACTCTTCCTTTCTTCTAGCCACACTCCCCCTTATCCTTCATGGCTTCAGTTATCACCCCATACAGAAATGACTTCCAAATTTTCATATATAGCCATAATCCCTTTCTCAAACTCTAGTCCCATTTCTCCAACTGTCACTGGTCATTTCCCTTTGGATATCTCACCAGTACCACAAATTCAACATACCCTAAATGGAATTCATCACCTTTCCCTATTCCTACCTCTCCTCCAAACTTCACTATTTCTGTAAAGAACCACTATCCAGGTTCAAAACTTCAAACCCATCTTCATCTTTCCTTCACTCTTACCATACATATTTAGCCAATTCTCAGGTTCCATAGACCCAACTGAAACAGCTCTTTTATCTACCCAGTCTCTCTATTCATACTGCCACAACCTCAATTGAGAACCATATCATCCCATAGCTAGACTATTGTAAAAGTTTCTTAATCAGTCTCCCTGGCTCTATCCTTGCTATTCTCCATTCCATTTATTTTCAATACACCAATGGATTTATTGATCTCTTCAAAGACTGTTCCCTCTCATAATATAGATTCAATTTACTCATGCCTCCTCATTTCCTGTGATTTATGTCTAGATCCCCCATAAGTTTTCCATAGAGACTGGGAGTCCATCAGATGATGACTAAACATTATGAAGATCCCAATGGACTCTATATCTGATATCTAAAAAGAAAAATCTTTAATTTTTTGTGTGAATGTTTTATCTTACTGGCAAATAGAGAAAAATAGAGTGAAATGACTTGCCTAAGGTATACAGCTAGTAAAGATCTGAGGCCAGATTTGATCTCAGGAAGATGAGTCTCCCTAGCTCCAAGTCTAGAATTCTTACAAATAGTTCTTTGCTGGTCATATGCTATAGTCTATAATGTAGAGACTCTCCTCTTTCTTCATTGTCTTTTAGGTAAACCATAATTTTAGTTCTTCCTTGTTTTGATTCTTTACCATATAATATGGACAGGAGAATATTGGTATTGATAGATAAATTTTCCTTCCTTTACTTTTGGCAAAAAAAAAAAAAAAAATCTTCCCAAGGCAGAGATTTGGACATGTCACTCCCCTATCCAAACATCTCCTAAGGTTCCATTTTACCTTTTAAAAAACACAAATTCCAGATTCTGACATTTAAGTCCTTCTACATTCTCATATCAACCTAACTTTTTAGTCTTAGTTCACATCACTTCCCTTCATCCATCCATGCTGTTTCAGATTTACATGAACTGATGCTGAGGGAAGCAAGCAGAACCAGGAAAACATTGCACACAGTAGCAGCAGAATTGTTCAATGATCAGCTATGATAGATTTAGTTCTTAGCAATTCAGTGATCCCAGGTGATCCCAATAAACTTGGAATGGAAAACACATCCACATCCAGAGAAAAAATTATGGAGACTGAATATGGATCAACATATGCTATGTTCACCTCTTTTTTTCCTCTTGTGTTTTTTTCCTTTTGTTCTGATGTTTCTCTCCCAACATGATTCCGTATGGAAATATGTAAAAAATGAATGTACATTTATAACAACAACAACAAAAAAGATGTAGCCATTTTTCTGAAGAAGCCAAAGTCTGTCTCCTAACAACTCCTCCCTGCATAGGACTCAGTCACCTGTGGGTTTTGTTGTACTTGGGATCTAAGCATACCTATCAGGGGTGTTGTCCATAAAGATCAAAACCTACTTGTCAGAATTTGAAGAAGTCTGGCATTTCAGAGGCTTACCCAACCTTTTTGCCATAGGGGCATGGGCATAAATCCCTATGGTATGTTCTGATTCTAGAAGCACAATAAGAAATTCCCCTAGAATTATTTCTCATTTAAGATAAACAGGTTGAATGGAGTAAATAGGTTAATCAGGATTAATAGCAAAGTGCCTAGCCCATAGTAATTTCTTAATAAGGTGCTTCTTGACTGATGATAAATGTTGCTCAGTCGTGTCTGACTCTTTGTGACCTCATTTGGGATTTTATTGGCAAAGATGCAAGAGCAGTTTGCCATTTCCTTCTCCAGCTCATTTTACAAATACGGAAACTGAGGCAAACAGGGTAAAGTTACTTGCCCAGGATCATACAACTAGTGTCCAAGGCCAGATTTGAACTGAGGTTTTCTTGATTCCAGCCCTGGCATTCTGTCTACTATACCATCTACCTGCCCACAATAGAACACAGATAATGTTATTAAGTAGTTTTTTAAGATAGTACATAGGGATTTAATATAAGATTTAATGACTTGTTTCTATTTGAGTCTGACATTACTGCCTGAGAACAGTATTCTCAGGTCACTCAGCCTATGTGTGTCAGAGGTAGATACTGAACCCAGTCTTCCCCACCCCAGGGATGACTATCCATTATGTATACCTTTTCTCTACATTTCTATACCATTTTATATCTTTCACATAGATTAAACACAAATTACCTCCTTTTATCTTCACAATAATTCTGGGAGAGAATTAAGACACATTTTAAATTCCACATTTTATGATAAACTGAAATACATGAGTGACTTGCCCAAAGTCATGGCCAGATCATCAGGGCCTCTTGATTTCCTTCTTCATAGCTCTTTAAATTATACCCTTTTGCAGTTATCTCTTTCAGAATTACAGGGGGTTCTCCAAGGGTAAATTTTTGCCAGGCCTGACATGGGGAGGGTTCTCCATGTTCCATTGCAAGTGGACTAAAACAAAACTTGTTAGATGACTGGGGCTTTCTTTGATTCAGGTGTGCTGAATTTGAGGGGAAACTCGAGAACTACTTCAAGGAAGTGGAGAGCTTTAGAAGGAAAGATGTGGTAAACATGGAGGAAATGAAGAACAATGTTGAAAAACTTAATGAGTTATCTAGAAATCTGGAAATGGCACTAATGGAATTTGAGGTTTGTAATCTGGGATATGGGAGGGAAAGGCACTGATGAAAGAGAACTGACATTCTCAAAAGTGCTTTGTCGCTTCCACAGATATTACTTCTTGCAACCCAGAACCAGTTAAATGGCTTCTTGCATTTTCTGATATTTGTCATAGTCATAATTAAAAGTCAGAATTATGGCTCTGCCTTAAGGAGGGGTGGCAAGTACATATGATGCTTACCGTCTTTGTGACTTCATATGACTTACTTAATCTTTCCGAGCCTCAATTTCTTCAACTGTAACATGAAAGGGTTAGATAAGATTATCTTGGTCACCTTTTCCAACTCTAGATCTAAGCTTTCTATGATCAGTCTTGATGTGGGAGGGGGAAAGTGAGAGACCGGGGATTTAAAGGTGACAGAATCTCAGAGCTCCAGTCACTAGATAGCATTTGGGACCAAGTAGTCAGTGATGATTAGATGGTTGATAGTTCAGTTTGCTTTTCACAGGCAATCAACAAAGAAGAGGAGCTCTTAGAAAAGGAGAAGAGTAAGTTCCCCCTTCTGCAGGTGGTAATGACCAACAAGATGCCTTTTGAACAGCTCTGGACAACAGCTTATAACTTCTTCACCAAATCAGAGGAGTGGATGAATGGTGAGGAAGATGAGCTTGGGCAAGTGATGCTGAACTGGGCAGATCTAGAACAGGAGAGAGAGGAGAGGAAGAGGAGAAGGAGAAATGGGGGTGGGAAGGGACAGAAAGACAGACACATATAGACAGAGAGATAGACACAGGCAGAGGGAGAAAGGTATGGGGGGAGGGAGGGAGAGAGAGAGAGAGAGAGAGAGAGAGAGAGAGAGAGAGAGAGAGA
>JAJPUD010000306.1:755816-774230 GCA_023553655.1 Myrmecobius fasciatus
AGACAGAGACAGAGACATAGATAGACAGATAGATGATAGAGACAGACAAACAGTGACAGATACAAAAATAGAGAGAGACAGAGAGACAGAAGCAGAGAGGCATGGATAGACAGAGAGAGAGAGGAACAGAGACAGAGACACACATAGAAAGAGACAAAGAGGGAGAGGGAGAGAGACACATACAGATAGAAGAAAAAAAAAGACAGAAATAGAGGGAGAGACAGACAGACAGGCAGTCAGTCAGAGAGCGAGAGACAGAAAGAGACAATCTTAGAGAAAGAAAACAAAAGACATATACAAAGAGAGACACAAATAGAAAGAGATAGAGAGAGGGAGAGACACACAGAGAGACAGAGACAGAGAGAGACAAAGACAGAGAGAAAGAAAGACCTAGGGACATAGACAGAAAGAGATACCAAGAGTTAAAAATAAAGACAGAGACTGAAAGATTAGGGTAGGGAGAGCAAGATTGTTTCTAGGGTATCACAAATTAGGGTAACTTCCTGAACCTGCTCCTGCAGAACTGATGACTTAGATACACAGGTGGCAGAAACGAGAATGGTTTCATCAACTCTTACTATAAAATACAAACACATATGCATATACCACTTCAGGATCATAATATCATCTATTCTAACCTACTCATTTCTGTAGATAAAAAAATTGACTCTCAAAGATGTAACATGAATTGCCTAAGATCACCTAGGTAGCAGGCAATAGAGCTGGATTTGAACCCAGGATCTCTGGCTCCAAATCCCAAATTTATTCCATAATCACTGACATTTTTAATATAACTTTAAGGTTTGCTGAATATTTTACATGTATTATCTCATTTGATCCTTACAACTACCCTATCAAAGTTATTGCACCTTACAAAACCAATATAGAGGGGAAGCAGAAAGCTGGGAAACAATTTTTACAGCCAATATTCTGATAAAGGCCTCATTTCTAAATATATAGAGAACAGAATCAAATTTATAAGAATATAAGTTACTTCCCAATTGATAAATGGTCAAAGGATATAAACAGACAATTTTTAGATGAAGAAATTAAAGCCATTTATAGTCATTTTAAAAAAAATGGTCTAAATCACAACTACCTTGTTATGTAAGCTATTATGATCCTATTTTTATAGATGGAGAAACAGATTGCGGGTATTAAATGATTTGCTCAAGTTTACAAAGCTAATAAGTGTCTGAATTCAGGTCTTTCTGACATCAAGTCCAGCATTTTATTCATATCCACTGTACCATTTGGTAAATGTCATAGATTTCTCCTCTCTATTATAGTATAGATGAAGAAACAGATTTAAGCAACTCCTCCAACTGATGTGTGAATCAGAACCTGAGCCCAGGGTTCCCTTACCCTATGTCTAAAGTTCTTTCCACTATATCATACTCCATTATGCTAAACTTTCATACATAGAAATCAGCCTGTAAACCACCCACACCTCAGTGAAACACATTTCCCCAAACAAAACCTCCCTTTTAAAGCTAGTACTTCTGGTAAGGGTTATAAATGGGGTTGTTTGGGAGTTAAATTCCCTTCCCCAGAACCCTACTGGATCTATTCAAAGCCAATGACATCTATCCTTTCATGTCATGATTCCTTTCAGGAAGATGTAATTAAAGATTCATGGATATCCATCCCCCACGCCTGACCTACCTTCCTTCTCTTCCCTCTTTGGAGGAACTAAATGAAACTTGAAATCATCTATTCTCGAGGTTCTGAGCCTGGGAAGGTGTCTGTTGGTAGATTTGAAGGGGTCCATGAACTTACATCTTTATTTTTACTTACCTCTAAGTGAAATTTAACATTTACCCCCAATTATTTAAAAATATTACTTTGAGGAGACCACAGTCTTAACCAGACTATTAAAGGGGTCCATGACAACAAGAGAAGTCAAGAACCATTGCTTTAATTCAACCCCTCATTTTATTATAGGCTGAATTGGTTGTGTTCAGCACAGCTTTTATTCAAGCTACTGAAATACTTGATGCCTTCTCCTTTGGGAACAAACTCAAGTTTCCAGAATGGAGCCATTATTGCCCTGGCAGATATGGCAGACAGACAAGACAGAATAAAGTGCATACACTTTCACTTTGCAACAGTCTTTCTAGGTGTAACAGTTTCTATCTTTATGAGGATATCATTTCACAACTCTTGTTAATACCACCCAACCTCAGATGGTAACTGTGTAACCAGCATAAAGAGTGTGAGCCTGGGAAGAGGAGGGAGGACAATTTCTTCTTTGCCTATTCATTCATTTGCATGCACTGTATGACCAGGGACAAATCATTTTTCTTGTTAGTACTTCAGTCTCTATATCTATAAAGTTGACAGTAAAGTCTGAGGGAATCTCAGTGTAATAACTGAGTCAGATTCATTTTGGTTAGAGCAACTGAGGCACTTTTAGAGAGCTGCAGTGATCATTGGTAGCTCTGAAAATTATAACTGCTCAATAATATTGTTCCCTTAATACTTGAAAGGATTTATGTACCCTTTCCATTTGATTGTAGGTTTGTTGTGTGTTAGGATTGTCTTTTACCTCCTTTTGTATTCCTGATACTTAGCATAATGTCTAGATAATAATAAATGTTAGTTGATTGATGAATTGATTTTCTGTGCCACTAAAAAATAGCTAAAGCACTGGAAGAATATGGTTGAGCAGGAAATTAAAATATTTTGGTAGACAGAGCACTGGAATTGGAATCAGAAAGAGCTGGAAACAAATTTTGCCCAATATTTACTAGCTGCATGAGTCACTTAACCTGATCTGTAAATTGAGAATAATAATATCTCTTATGCCTACCTCACAGGATTGTTATGGGACTCAAATTACATGATATATAGTACTTCGTGAATTTTAAAGTGTTATATAATGCAGTATAGTGGTAAAAAAAAAAAAAAAAAAAATCAGTGAGAGGCAAGTCCTGACTGTGAAACATAATGAATAGCTTTGTTAACCTGATATAGATTACTTAACTTTTCAATACTCTAAATAATTAAGATTTTTAAGTTACAGATTACTTAACTTTTCAATACTCTAAACAATTAAGATTTTTAAGTTACAGATTACTTAACTTTTCAATACTCTAAACAATTAAGATTTTTAAGTTACAGAGAAGGTGGCTGATCTGCATTGATATAGGGATAAAAGTGAAACAGATCCAGCCCCTTCTGAGGCTCTAAATTGTTCAAAGAATTTGGATTTATAACATGTGACTTGTATCTATCATCTG
This sequence comes from Myrmecobius fasciatus, assembly GCA_023553655.1. NCBI lineage: Eukaryota > Metazoa > Chordata > Mammalia > Dasyuromorphia > Myrmecobiidae > Myrmecobius > Myrmecobius fasciatus. The sequence goes on from JAJPUD010000306.1 coordinate 759,059, forward strand.
AAACTCCCTTTCCCACCCTTATAGGGCCTCTGTACACACTAAATGCTGAAGAAATCACTGATGAAGTGAACAACATGTGGAGGACAATGTACAAACTGACCAAGACTTTGAGTGACCTTCCTGGACCCAAGCGTGTGGCAGAAAATGTCAAATTCAAGATTGACAAATTCAAGACGCATCTTCCTGTCCTGTCTATTGTCTGCAATAAAGGGATGAAGGAGAGGCACTGGAAACAGGTCCTTTCTATAGTTCTTCTATGCATTCAGTAGCCTCCCTCCCTCAGCCTAATGATAGTTTCTAAAGTTCTTGAAGCCTTATGAAACAGATGTCCCCAGACTTTTGAAAAGAGTTCCTTTTTCTCTTACTGAGACTTTGAGATCATGGGATAGAAGGAGAGTGGGTTGAGGGTGATAATGAAAGCAGGTGAGGAGCAAGGATATTTTCCATAAGTCATGCTGTCCTTATCCCTACTAATAGATGATCACTACCAGTGATCATGGGAAAAATAGAGAGAATAATTTTAACAGCTACCATCATATAATCAACCAGGCTGGGCTTCATAATTTTGACAACTAGGGATGATTATAGGAGCAATACTCCTCAAAGGATGGTCTGGGGATGCCTGGGTGATTCCAAAACCCTTTCAAGGGGACCATAAAAACTAATTTTTTCAAAATAATAATAAGATGTTTTAATTCCCAATTTGACAAAGGTTGATAAATATAATCTATATAAATAAAAGCTTTTGGGGGTCTTCAATAATTTTTAAAATTATAAAGGAGTCCTGAGACCAAAAGGTTTAAGAACCATTGTATTAGACATGGATCATGGTTTAGTCTGATGAAGCTTGTCACTTTTTCCCAATAGATAATAATAGTAGTATAATAATAGATACCACAAAGTATACATTAAATTTGCAAATCATGTTAGTTATGTTATCTCATTTACTCCTCACAACAGTCTTTTGGGATGAATTCTATTACTATTCCCACTTTACTCACAAGGAAATTGAGGCTAACTGACTGAGGTGGAATGATTGACCCAGACAGAGTCAGCCTGCTAGTCTTTCTCAAGATCTGAACACAAATTTTCTTGATTTCATATTCCATACTCAATCCACTATACTAAGCTGCCTCTCAGATGAAGGCTATATAGAGAATGCCCAACATGGGGATGAGGGACTTAAATAATAGGAAGAGATTAAGTTAGATGCAAAGGAAAGCCTTTTCATGAAGGAAAATAGTCCTAGCTCCCTAGACTTGAAGCACCTGCCTAAGCTGTTAAAAAGAAGGGCAGATGACTACCTTTTTGAGTTGACCTAAGTACCATCCCCCTCCACTGGAAAACCTCTTTTGATTTTCCTTCCAACCTTTGGATTCTAAAAATACGAATAACAAATATTCCATTTAAAAATAGTTGGGATTTTTATATACACTCAAGTGTGAGGGTGATGTGTGGTGTGAAAACAGACTGAAATAAATCTCACTCTGTGGCTACTGAAATCATAGACCCTAAGAACTAGATAGAAAAGTCCTTTGAAAAATCTTTTTGGAGGATTGGTCTTAGTGTTGATAATGCTGTGATTTGAGGGTCTTGAAAAGGATTCTAAGAGACCACCATGACTCATCCTCTGTTCTTGTCTGACCTGGAATCACTACAATAAGAATTTGTAATGGGATATACTACAAATAGGGGGTGATATTTGAGTCTGAAGGTCACTGTCAGAAGTTACATATATATTACCTGGGAAGGAAGGAAAGGAAGAAAGAAAGGGAGAAAGGGAGAAAGGAAGGGAGAATGGGAGAAAAGGAGAAAGGAAAGAAGGAAGAAAGGAAGAAATGAAGGAAGGAAGGAAGGAACAAACGAATGAATGAATGAAGGAAGGAACGAAGGAAGGAAGGCAGGCCCATGGCTTTCCCTCCTCACTTTTTTCCAAATATATCAATATGCTTTAGTTGCTTAGATTAGCAGGAATAAGTTATAGCCCAAGAAATGTCATTGTCCTTACTTAGAAAGTGAAAAAATATAAGACAAACAAGCCCTGGGACACTAACTGAGGTGTTAGTGACGATGCAGTGCCCCTGCAAGGGATACTTATATTGTGAAAGAGGAATCTGGAGAGGGAAATGTTGAAGTTACTAGAACAAACAGAAATAGTGGAATGTCTGGCACTGACGAACATGGGGAGGAGAGAACTGATATTCTCCTGATAGGCCACCTGGATGCCTGGAGGGTGGGATGAATAGGCAGTGAAAAAGATACTTAAAGAAGGGCATCATAGACAAATTCTGCATACTTCATGATTTTGCCCAGAGCATGTGCTATATTTAATCCATCCATCCATCTTATAGGTGGGGTTGTAATCATAATGACTTCTATACTTTCTCCCTCTCTCTTTCCTTTTCTCTTCCTCATATACAATATACATATATATGTGTGTGTTATAAATGCATACATATATATGTACATATATGTGTGTATATATATATATTTCAAATTGTACTGCAGAGAAATGTATAGCTCAGAATAACAATATTATAGAACAATTTTGCTTAGAAGTTGACACCTTGGTTTTCTCATGGGTGAAAACCCTATAGGATGCTAGTAGAAAAAGTGAAAATTTCATCTGAAACTCAATTCGTGTTATTTCTTAAATGAATCTTCTGTATCACTTGCCCATCCCTAATTTTTTTCCTAATTACTTTGTATATATTTTATTTTGCATAATCAGCACAGTGCCTGGAATATAGTAGATGCTATATAAGTGTTAGCTATGATGATGACGATTATATTGGACAGGGAGTCATAAATATCTTAATATGAGTTTTAAGTTGTTTTTGTTGGTGGTGGTTGTTTTGGGGGAGGCAATTGGGATTAAGTGACTTGCCTAGGGTCACACAGCCAATAAGCATTAAGTATTTGAGACCCTGTTTGAACTCAGGTCATCCAGACTCAAGGGCCATGCTTTATTTGCTATGTCATCCAGCTGCCCCAAATTTTAATTTTTAGTAGCTTACATATATCATTTGGGCACATATTGTTTTTCCCTAAAAAGAATATAAGTTTTTTGTAAGCATTTTTGGTTTGTTTTGTTTGTTTGTTTGTTTTTTGGCAAAGATAATAGAGTAGTTTACCCTTTTCTTCTCCAGCTCATTTTACAGATGAGGAAACTGAGGGAAATAGGGGTAAATGACTCTCAGGATCAAGAGCTAGTAAGTGTCTGAGACCAGTTATTTACTCTGGAAGATGTCTTTTTTACTCCAGGTCTGGTATATCCCCTGTGCCACCTTGCTGCTTCCCTTGTAGGCAGAGTAGTCAATAAATGCTTGTTGAAAAGTAGAAAAAGCACTAATGCTGGCAGCAATGAACATAGATGCACATGGTGCATACTACCTGTTTGACCTTAAGTAACTTAATTTCTCTAAGTCTCTGTTTTTTTAACTATAAAATGAGGGAGTTGGACTGTATGATCTCTTGAGTTTTCATCTAACTATAGATCCTTGAATTCTTGCCTGGTATAGATCCTAATTAATGTGGAAAGGCTTTGTGCCTCATTTTTGGGATACTAGGCAAAAGACTGCTTGGGATTTTCCAGTGAGGATCTTGATGTCATCATCATCTGACTGTCAAAAGAACAAGGTTGGGCTGTTTGTGAGGGAGTAGGTTCTAGCTTAGTTTTCTTCTTTGTAAAGGAAATTTTGGAAATTTTGAAAATTTGAAGGAATTTGGTCTGCAGGGCAGAAGAAAGCTTTATATGTGATTAAAGGAAGTTACTATATTGTTTCCATTTGATTCTTTAGTTTGGGAAACACAGAAGACATAGATGGTAGTTATAATGGTTAGAGTTATGGATTTGGAGTCAAGAACCAAACAATCCTGTTTTGGACATCTATTAGATGTGACCAAATAAGTTAATACTTCTTATCCTCAGTTTCCTAATTTGTAAAATGAAAATAAGACCATCTTCCTCACACAGTTATAAGGATCAAATCATTAAGGTACAAAAAGGCCTTTGCAAATCTTAAAGTTCTTTATACATGTTAATTAACATTTCTAGAAATGGTTAATATGAGACACAGGAAACCTTCCTTGGTTCTAATATATCAAACCAGAGTCAAAATTGTGAAATGTTGATGTGTGATTCTGGTGATTACTTTGTTATGGTCTTTCACCTTGCCCCCTCTCTCCCCATGCTGTGACCTGCTTCCTTTCCACCCATTTCCTTCCGGCCACAAGAGTCCAGTGCTCACATGCTTTTCCATGTCCCTACTCTCACTAACATTCAAATCATTGAAGTCTAATTGACTGTGTGATGCCCCTCACAAGGGAGCTTATCTTTCATAAGAGGGACCTGGAGAAGACAGTACTTAAGCCACCAGCATGAACCTCTTATCTTTTTCTTTATTTTTTTTTTAAATTTCAATAGCATTTTTCCAATTATATGTAAAGATAGTTTTCAATTCATTTTTGTAAGATTTTGAATTCTATTTTTTTTCTCCCTCCCTCTCCTTCCTTCCCCCTCCCCAAAACAGCAAGCAATCTGATAATAGGTTATACATGTACAATTATTTTAAACATATTTCCATATTAGTCGAGTTGTTAAAGAAAAATAAGAATAAAAGGAAAAAGCACACACAAAAAAAGCAAACAAAAAGACATAAAAATAGTATGCTTTGCTCCCCACTTAGTCTCCATAGTTCTTTCTCTGAATGTGGATGGCATTCTCTATTCCAAGTCTCTTGCAATTTTCTTGCATCACTGTATTGCTGAGAAGAGCTAAGTCTAGCATAGTTGATCATCACATAATCTTGCTGTTAGAGTGGAGAATGTTCTCCTGGTTCTGTTCACTCAGCATGAACTTCTAATGGCAGAATTCCATGCTGTGGGAATTGGAGGAAAGAAGATTTGTGTTTACAAGATAGTGGTGTTGGTGCAACTCACATTGCTTTAAAACAAATCATATGGGTAATCACCTGGCATGAAAAATCCTTTTGATGCATTGAGAAGAATACTGAACTTGAGATCAGGAAAGTATTGGGCTTGAATTTTGTCTCTAAAAGTTGGTCAAATCATTTAAACTCTTGATCTCAGTGTTCTCATCTATGAAATGGGGATGCTAATACCTATAGGATTGACTTTACAAAGTTATCATGATGGTCAAATGAGATAATTCAAATCCTTAAATATGCATTTTGTTGGGGAAACAATTCTGCTACCAGAAGAGAGAGATTTCCACCCCTCATAAATTTAAGTAAGTCTTAGAGAATTGCCAGAGACACAATTAAGGTAATTGACTTGTTGAAGTAAACCTTAGAGATGGAATTTGAATCTAAGTCTTCATGCTGCAAAGTAGCTAGATAGCATAGTGGATAGAATGCCAGTCCTGGTATCAGGAAGACCCATCTTGCTGAGTTCAAATTTGGCTTCAGGCACTTATGAACAAATTTAGAAACATTTCTACTCCCAATGTTCATGTGGACTATTTGGTCCTGATGAGTTGGATATGACTTAACTCTATGCTGCAAGCCTGAAAATAAGTACTCTTGTTACTATGATCTAATCCGTTTTATTCCTTTGTTTTAGATCAGTGAAATAGTGGGGATTGAAATAAAGCCAGATGACTCAACTTGTCTTTTAAACATGGTGGAATTGGGAATTGGCAAGTTTGTGGATAAGTAAGTAATTGAACTTTTCCTTTAGAAGATTTTTTCATGGACCAGAAATTATAGTGAGATGCTATATATCTATTCCTTGTCTTGCCTCGCCTTTCATTTCTCTTTTCCTTTTCCTTTCCCTTTTTCCCTTTCCTTTTTTCCCTTTCCTTTCCCTTTTTCCCTTTCCTTTTTTCCCTTTCCCTTTTCTTTTTCCCTTTCCCTTTCCCTTTTCCCTTTCTCTTTCCTTTTTTCCCTTTCCCTTTCCCTTCCCTCCTTTCCCTTACCCTTTCTTTTTCCTTTCCCTTCCCTTCCCTTCCCTTCTCTTTTCCTTCCCTTCCCTTCCCTTTCCTTTTCTTTTCCTTTCCTCTCCCTCTCTCTTCCTCCCTCCCTCTCTTTCCCTCCCTCCTTTCTTTTTTCTTCCTTCCTTCCTTCTTCTTTCTTTCTTTCTTCCTCCCTCCCTTCCTTCCTCCCTCCCTTCCTCCTTTTCTTTTTCCCTGAGATGAGAAAATGGACAACAATAACTACTACCCTGCTCCCCTCTCCCCCAAAAAAATTAAAATGGAAATCCTTTAAAATGAAAAGTGGAATAGTTTTGAGTTTCCTGTCATTCTTCAATTAACCCCATGTCACCTGTTTTAGGGAACAAAATAATAAATCATGGAATCTAGAATTGAAAAGAGCCTGCTAGATTATTTGGTTCAATCCTTTCATTGTGCAAATAAGGAAACTGAAGACTAGGGAGGATAAATATCTTTGCATTTATTTATCTCCGAAATTCCCTCAGCCCAAGAATAAACACTCCTTGAGAGCAAGGACTGTTTAGTTTTTGTCTTTCAGTTCTCTCTAACAGTACTTAGCACATAGTAGGTGCCAAAGAATGCTTGCTGAAGTCATTTATATAGCACTAGGGGGTTTATGAAACATTTTTCTTACAACAAAGCTATAAGGTAGGATGGGGAAGTATTATTACTCCCATTTTATAAATAATGAAACTGAGTCTCAGAGAATTTCAAGGTCATATACTACTGATTAGTTTGGCACCCTATCACCTGATTCCCAAATTAAAAATCTTATTGCATTTTGTAATTAGAGAACATTGTCCCAATTTAAAGTTTTGAGTTCCAAATTCTATCCCTCTTTCCTTCCCTCACTTCCCCCTTCCCTGAGATAGTAATCAATCAGATGTATGTTTTACTTATATGATTATATAAAACATTTCCATATTAGTCATTTTGTATAAGAAGACTTGAGTAAAAGAAAAAATGGGGGAAAGAAAATGAAAAATAATATTCTTCACTCTGTATTCAATCAATTTCTCTGGAGGCGGATAGTATGCTTCCTCCTTAGTCCTTTGGGATTGTCTTGGATCATTGTTTTGCTGAAAACAGCTAATTAAATAATTCATAATTCTTCATTGAACAATAATACTGTTATTGTATAAACCATTCTATGCATCAAGTTCATGTAAGCCTTTCCAAATGTCCAGATTCTTACTGATCCCCACAACAACCCTAAGGGTTAAAAAAGTTATTATTTGCATTTTAACAATGAGGGAATTCAGAGAAGTTGGTTGAATTGAGACCTGAAACTCAGTTTTCTGACTCAATGTTCTTCCCATTACACCTGATATTTTAAAATATTGACTTTTCTTCATAATACATGTAGCGCCTTTGGTTTTTCTTCTACATAGTACTCAGGGGTATGAATGACAGAAAATTTAGGAAATAAATTATAAACAGTGGTCCTAGAGGTAAAATTCAGGACTTGCCCCATACTTCTCTAGAGTATTATTTAAAATTATCTGCCCCTTCTGAGTTTTCCCTCATTCCCTTACCCTCTGTGTCTGTCAAGGAAATTTAAAAGTCCGAATCTTAGTGGTCTTTAAGAGTGTAGGATAATTGACTTCTTTGGAAAAGCACCGAGTAAAGAAACTTTGTTAACTTGGACAGAGTAAGACTAGCATAATTTGTGCTACTTGACTAACCAACTAAAAGCCATTATCATATGCACCTAGAACAGGTCCTGACAGAATGGGACATCAAACTGCTAGGTTTGGATGCTGAGTCACTCTCTAATAGTTTAGGCTTTTAATACCCAGAAAGGTCTAGGGCAAAATAGAGTTAGGGACTTGAGGAAAATGGATGGCGGAAAGTTTGTTAACGAGCATTCAGATTTAGCCTGTTTCACAGGCTTGTCAGGTCTCCTAAGTATGGTCTCAGAATCAAGACCCTTGGCTTTGGTATGGTAGTAAGAGTGCCAGGCAAGTTCACATCTTGAGCCTAAGCAGGTCAAATAACAATTCTTTTAGTCTCTGATTTTTCATCTGTAAAATGAGGTTGGGACAGTTGAGTGGCATAGGGGATAAAGTGCTGGACCTGGAGTCAGGAATATTTGAGTTCACATCCAGCCTCTGACCCTAGGCAAGTCATTCCCACCCCAACTGCCTCAATTCCTTTTCTGTAAAATGAACTATAGAAGGAAATGACAAAATGCACTAGTATCTTTGCCAAGAAAACTTCAAGTGGGGTCATGAAGAGTCAGATACTACTGAACAACAACAAAATGAGGCTAATAATTATTACACCTCTCTTGAAGGTGTTGTGAGAACCAAATGAGTTTACCTATGTAAAATACTTTGCAAACCCTAAAATGCCATATAAATGTTAACTATAATTATTATTGTTTGTAAGCCTTTCCATAAGTCAACAAACATTAAACCTACTATGTGCAAATATTGGGAGTCTTGAATCCTGAGCTTTCTGTTTTTCCCCTTTTTAAAAAGGGAATGATAGCATTTCTGCTCTTTTCATAAGATTTATTTTGTGCATTTGTACATAATTAACAGTTATCTGTGTGGAAAATAATCTGCCTTATTAATTATTTTCAGTGACATTTTTATCCCAAACTGGCTTTCTCTGGCTTTGAGCACACTTCTGGGCCAGCTGCCACCTTCTCTTAATCCAAATGTGCTCAGGGAATGAAAACTCATTTGGTTATTATCCTTAGTAAACTATAATTAGAAAAGGAAATCTGATGATGTCTTTTGGATTAACGGTTGTTTGAGGTTCTCTGCACCACTGATTCCATTCATTAGTGTTATGGATAATTGAGAGCTCATATTCCTATTTTCTGACATAAAACAGTTTTGACTTTTTTACCGTAAAAGTTTTCCCAGGTCGGAGCCTAGAACCTTAGGGCCTGTCATTCATAATCCTCATGAGCTTCAGAAACAGTAATGATTATTTTTTCCCCAGAAAAGTTTGGGGATGCAAAATAATATAAAAGAAAGAATAGTATATGAATTTGGAGACATAGATTTTGGTTCTGTCTGCCATTAATTAGGTTTTTTGAGCTTGGCCACATTACTTCTTCTCTTATCATCCTTATGCTTCTATTTCCTCATCTGGAAGGTGAGTGTATTATACTTATATGTTTTTATTCAGCTCCAGCTCTTTGTTAAATATGATTTGTTTGGTCTTGTCAAAACAGAAAATTAATTATCCCTTCTCTTAGCCCTCCCTGGGTATTCTCTCATGCCTATAATCCCAGCTAATGGGGAAGCTGAGACAGTGGATCTCTTGAACTCAGAAGTTCTGAGCTGCTATAGAGCTAAAGCCCATCTGGATTAAATTCAGAATTTCATACAATGAATTTCTAGAAGCAGGGAATGACCAGGTTGCCTAAGGAAGGGTGAATTAGCCCAAGGTGGAAACAAAGGAGCTCAAAACTTTCTTGCAAAACAGTAATTGGGACAGGCTTATAAGTAGCTCCTGCATTTATTGGGTGAGTTGAGGAGACCCAGTCTTAAAAAAAAATTGAAACAGCCTTTGTGCCTCCATTTTTAGTCATGAAGTGTCCATTTCCATAGCTCAAGACCTAGGCCAAAGATTAAGGAATCTGGTTCTGTTCCTACCCTCTTTCTAAAACATGGAAAGATTCCAAAGGATTAAATCATTTGTTATTAGAAATGTTGGAAGAAAAAAACAGCAACTTAAGAAAATACCATTATTTATTAACATTCATTAAAATTTTTTTTGAGTTCTGAATTCTTTCTCTTCCTCTAACTCTTCTCCCACTCATTGAGAAGCAAGAAATATGATATCCATTATACATGTGAAACCATGCAAAACATATTTCCATATTAGCCATGGTACAATAAAATAAAAAACAAGAAAGATAAAGTTAATATATATATATACGTATATGTATACACATATACATATATGTATATATATATATTCCATCTGCACTAAGACTATATCAGTTATTTCTTGTGAGAGGGATTGCATTTTAAAATGTAAAAGTGAGTAAGGAAGGGCAGCTAGTGGTGCAATGGATAGAGTGCTAGCCATGGAACCAAAACGGCCTGAATTCAAATGTGGCCTCAGATACTTATTAACTAGGTAAACCTGGGCAAATCACTTAACCCTATTTGCCAGTTTCCTCTTCTGTAAAATGAACTAGAGAAGGAAATAGCAAACCAGTAGTACTTTTGCCAAGAAAACCCCAAATGGGGTTGTGAAGAGTTGAATGGAACTGAAAAACCTGAAAAACAACAAATGAATAAGGGAGGTTTTATATGGTTAATTAATCGAGGCTAAGAATAGACCCTGTGGCTGAATTCAATTCAACTAAATATTCAATAGCACTATGTACAGAACACGCTGTGGACTTGGAGGGAGGACAGAAACTCCCTGACCTCATAAAGCTTATAGTCCTGTGAAGAATGTCTGTTGTAGGCACATATGACTGAAATAAAGATTAAATTGTAAAGATAATAGAGAAGGGAAAGATAAATTGTTTGCAGCAGATTACACAGACCCTAAAAGAAACCAGATTATGGGTGAATGGGCAAGAAATAAAAATAGAAAATGGTCCCAAGAGCTGGTATTTCTTTAGAGTTTTCTGTTTTCTCTGCCAGAAGATGCATTATTTTAATGACCCGGACAATTTCTGTAGAGGCCATGTGCTCCCTGGTGGGTCAGAAAAAGGTGTTAATAAGTCCAAGGGCTTTCTGAATTTCTTCAAAGCTGTGTTAAAACACCTCTCACGTGTTGTTTTCTCTTTCATCTTTCCATTTAGACTTGAGCCTATTAGTGCAGCAGCCAGTAAGGAATATTCCCTGGAGAAAAACATGGATAAGATGAAATCCGAGTGGATCAACATGGTTTTTAACTTTTCGAAATACAGGGACACGGTGAGCTAGTCAGACATTCTGACCTTGATGTTTTTACCCAGATGTTGGGAAAGGGAACTAACCCACAATCACTTCATAACTAAGATTTGAATATTAATGTGCATATTATTTCATATTCTGACCATATATCTGTCAGAAGGTGAGTTGCTAAAACCTGAAAGTTTGTAGAAAAAAAAAAACTATTAAACTTATTGAATATAGAGTGTGAATTCTGAAGGTCTATAGAAAAAGAACAAGAAATTTACTGGATAGTAAGAAGGAGCATGGTATAATCAATAAGTATCTATCCAGTACCCACCTACTATGTGTCAAGTTCTAAGATTTTAAAAGACAAAACTGAAAGAAAAAAGTCCTATACTAAAGGACCTCACATTTCCTCAGGAAAGCTATCAAGGGAGATTACCTTTAGGTGAATAGTCAGTGGACCTGAGTTTTAATAATTGCTCTGCTACTTGATAATTATATAACCTTAGACAAATCACTTATCTATAAAATGAATGGTTTGACTAGATGCTCTATTCTATATCTTGATTGACATATCTAAAATCTATGCTCCCTTGATACTTGTTTATCCAGGAAGCATGTCATAACATTTATAAATTAATTAACATAGAGTCTGGCACATAGTAGGCACTAATTAAATAAATGTTAGTTATCATCATTATCATCATCATTATCATACTATATTCTGGACATTCTGGGTCATCACTAGTTTGTGGCAGATGAGGATTGGTCATCTATTGCCCCTAGGCAGTTCATTATAGGCTGAGATTCATATATTTATGTTTGTATGGATAGTCACACATATAATTGACCCCTGAACTTTTCACCCTTATCAAGGCAAAGTTATAGTAGAGTGAAAAGAAAGACGGAGATGAGGAATTCTCCTTTTTCCTTCAAAAGTAAAAATGCCTTCTTGTACCAAGTTTTTTTTTAACTTTAAAAATGCCCTTAATGCTCATTTTTAACTTTATTAAGTAGAATAGAAACTTCCTGAAGGCAATGTCATTTTTTCTTCTTTTTTTGATCTGTATCTTCCTAATGCACATCCAGAGTACTCAGTACTCAGCAAATACTAAATAAATGTTTGTGGAATTTAATTGAGTTGATTTTTACCAATATACAAATATTGGGAGGAAAGGAAGGTTGGGAGAATACTTGATTTTTCATGGCTTCCCACTGAACTAAGGATGTTCCTGTGTATATACATATTCATCTTTTAAAACTCACATTTGTTGAGCACTAAAACAAAAAATTAATGATAGTGATAATCCCTTATATTTTTGTAGCACTTGTATTTTTCTAAGTGTTTCAAATGCATTATGTCATTGGATTAGCTGTGACTTCTGTGCACATATTTATTCCATTATCATAGCTGGGATGGGGGTGGAAAAATTAATCATTTAAAATCTATTTTCAAGGAGAATAAAAATTCCATTATACCTGGACATACTGATTATATGCAACAGAAATAGGTTCCAATCTTGCTGTTATAGAAAGAACATCAGAGGACTTATCAGCTAGGTAGTGCAGTGGATAAAGCATCAGGTTCAGTCAGGAAGATCTGAGTTCAAATTCTACTTTGGATACTTCCTAGTTGTATTACCTGAGGCAAATCATTTAATATCTCTTTACCTCAGTTTCCTCATCTGCAAGATGGAATAATAATGCCTACCTTGCAGGGTTTTTGTGAACAAATGAGATAATTATAAAGTGCTAAGCACAGTGAGTAGCCCATAGTAAATACTATGCAAATGTTAGCTATTATTATAGTTGTCAAAATTTTTCAGTTCTTGCAAGCCACTGCCATGAATAAGCCAGTGCAGGTTACAGAGAGCCAGGCACACTACAATTTTTTTTTTTTTTTTAAATCCATTCAAGGGGCAGCTAGGTGGTGCAGTGGATAGAGCACCAGCCCTGAAGTCAGGAGGACCTGGGTTCAAATCTGGTCTCAGACACTTAACATTCCCTAGCTGTGTGACCCTGGGCAAGTCACTTAACCTCAATTGCCTCAGCAAAAAGCAAAAAAATAAAAAAAATAAAAAAATCCATTCAAGAGTGTTATTTACCCCAGCAGGAAATGTAAATGATAGACAAGTGTGTCTCTTTTTTTTTTTTTTTTTTTTTTTTGTGCAGAGACTATATATATATATATATATATATATAGTCTCTGCACCTGAGCTACTGACTCAAGAGAGTTTTGGGTAAGACCAAATAGGACATCTAGGTGAGAAAAAGTACATTTTAATTTTTTTTTGTATTTGTTTTTATAATAATAGCTTTTTATTTTTCAAAATACATGCAAAGATAGTTTCCAACATTCACCTGAAAAGGTATGTTTTTAGCAAAACAAAAAAGTATGCTTAAACTTTTATAAATTCTTTAACATAAAACCATTTATACTAGAAAAAAAGAAAACTATCTCCATCAATTAATTGTTTTCATTTGTTAAGATTGTATTATGTTTGCATGAATGGATGTGTGCTACCATATGCCTTATTAGATAGGATTAAGAAAAATGAGTGAGTTCCTGGGAACAATTCAAAATCCTATGCATTTTCTTTTGAAACCTTAAAGGGGAAGGAAAATACAAAAGGAAACATCTAGTAATTTATACAATAGCAGCAAATTTGGCACAAAATAGAGTTGATGTTTTCCCCAAAGTCCATTTTTTACTTTATTATTGTTATTGTTAGTAATTGTTAGTATTGTTAGTAATATCAATGACTATATTAAGCATTTTCTCCTTACAATATTTTAACTGAAAAGGGGGGGGGTCTCTATGTTTGCAGGACATAAATATTCTGTGTTCAGTTGATGACATTCAACTATTACTTGATGATCATGTGATAAAGACTCAGACCATGTGTGGGTCACCTTTCATTAAACCAATAGAAGTTGAAGCTCGGGTAAGAGAATGGATGTGTTTTTAGTTCTTTTTAAGTAATGAGTTATTCCTTCAGAGTACAAAAACTCCCATAGATCCAGCTGTTCTAATTAAACTACTATACTGTTCTCTATCTTTTCTAAGAATTATGATTTCCTGTGAAAAGGAGTCAGTTAAGTTAACCAATTATTGTGGAAGAAATAATTCCCTTTTTGTATTCATATAGTAATTACTGCTATCTAAATAAGCTATAACACAGAATTATAGAGATAAAAATCTAGGTTTTATTATGCTTAAGCATAGATTCAGGCTTCAGAAAATTAACCTGAACAAAGATTAGGATTTTTAAAGAGTCTTTTTATAAACAAAATTATGGTAGAAAGATAATTCTTTTAAATGTTGTAATCTTGTACATTTTTTAAGACTATAAAAGTTTTTTTTTAAAAGATATTCTTAATTCCATGTTTCCTTCAACATCATAAAAGTTGAAAAAATAGTTAAGCAGAATCATAATCTCATATATTCCCTAAGGAAAGAAATCCAGTTAAATAGACTTTATAATAGTAAACTAAGTAAGATTCCAGATTAAACACAAGTTTGCAAAATTCTATACCACCAGACACATTTTTAAAAACTTACAATGGCTAATTGAAAGAAAGAGATTTATGTGTCACAAAGACTTGGAAGTTGGAAAATTTTTTTTCCAATAATAAAATCTTTTTTGGGAGGTTTTAAAGATGCTATATCTTCTTTTTCCTCTTATTTGGTTCCTTATCTCTGGAATGTCAAAAATCTTTTCTTAAAACTATTATACCATGAGTCAAGTAAGATTAATATGAAAATAGTATTTCAGTTCATCAAAGTTCCAGGAAGAATGTCCTGAGCACCGAATAATAAAAATTAATAAAATGAAATAAAAAAATTAATTCCTGTCAGTGCAGGACTTAATAGTTATTAAATATCTACTAAGTGCCAGGCATTATACTAAGCTAGTAATGATGGTCCAAGACCTCTCAAAAACTATTAGAAAGGAGAATTTGGGGGCAGCTAGGTGGTGCAGTGGATAGAGCACCAGCCCTGAAGTCAGGAGGACCTGAGTTCAAATATGAACTCAGACACTTAACATGCCCTAGCTATGTGACCCTAGGCAAATCACTTAACCCCAATTGCCTCAGCAAAAAAAAAAGAAAAAGAAAGGAGGACTTGGTGTCCCTTTTCATTCTCTTTTTTCTTTCCCCAATGCTAGGGCATAAAATACATAGAAGAGAATGGGGTTTAATAGCTGTTAGTGTAAAAATCAAAAAGGCTTTAGTTGATCTCGAAATGAATAAGCAGTAGCATCTGGTCAGCAACTCTCTCACCTCTGGAGCAAAATACCTACATACACACATACCTACACGTGCACGCTTTTTTTTTTTTTTTTTTTTTTTTTTT
>JAJPUD010000307.1:0-31756 GCA_023553655.1 Myrmecobius fasciatus
TTTTTTTGGTTTTTTTTACCCTCTCCAATCATTTTCTTCAGTAGTAGGAAGGTATTAGACTTAAGGGGATTGGGATAGTTACATGGTGCAGTAGATAGAACACAGCACCTGGAATTAGAAAGATCTATGTTCAAATATGGCCTCAGATACTCACTAGATATGTGATCTTGAACTGATCTTTAAAATGCAGATAACTCTTGCTTCTAGAAGTTCTTTTAGAGATAAAATGAGATAATATTTATAGACTGCTTAGTAGTTTCTGACACATAGGAAGCTCTATATAAATAGTGTTTATTATTTATCATTAATCTATTGATTGTCTGGAAACATAGAATTGAGCCCTTGTTGATCATGAGGAAGGATGTCTTCAGCTTTGAGCCTCCATGTCCACAGGTTAGGTCTTTTTACTCCACAGTAGGTTGAGGGGCATCTAAATGGCATTAGGGCACACTTCTCTCACAGTGGCCTTCCTATGGAGGGATATTTGCCATTTTTCCATGTGGTTTTGTCCTCTAACAAGAGTAGCAGAAAGAGACTGAGGTTGGACATGGGTGTATGTTAGGGGAAGGAAAGTCTGAATGAAAGCTGTTCTCACACACTCTGCTGTAGTCTGTTATACAAAGTTTGCTAATGGCATGCTACCTGTCTGTTCCCTCCAGCCATTATACTCAAGTGTACTGTACTTAATCTCCCTTTTCTTGGGTTTTATATGAATTTTGTTTTCATTTAAAAAAGTGGATGTATTTATATTTAAGGTGTACTAAAAATATTCAATATGATTTCTTTAAGACTTCATTAACTAATATTAGCTTTTAGGGGACTACTTATGTTTGACGAGTTTACAAATCCATTGAAGTACACAAATTATAGAAAATTTTCCTTGAAGGGGAATGTACTTTTCCTTATTGTTTCTAGTATAAACATGCAGGTGTCTCATAAGCTCTCACCGGCTCTTAGAGGTCTTGCTTTGGCTATGTTGGCATTGTGGTGCTAGATTTTTTTTAATGCAGTTTATTTGCAGTTATGATGGATTCTATGATGAAATGAATGGTTCTGTTTGTGTTTGGCAAATGGGTTATATTTCCTGTCTTAGGGACAAGGCTTTGTAGTTGTAGGCCAGGTCTCTCTGTTCAATGAGCTTAAATGGCCAAGCTTGAGAAGTGATGGGCAGACAGCTCTTATTTCTCAACTGATTCTTACATAGTAGACTTTGGTTTATCAGTGGGTAACGTGTAGTATTTAATTTCTAATCTATAGTTCCTATTGGCTGCTTCTTCTTATGTTTTAAAAGAAAGTTTCTTTGTACTCAAATTGTTGGTTTATTTTTAAAAAAGAGCTTAATGAAATACATGCCTTAGACATTTTTAAGGTTAACATTAGATAGATATCATTATACATCATTCCAAATATGTCTTAGAATTGACTGGTAGTCACCAGGAGTAAGGAATTTGAGAATGGTTTCTGGTACTTTGTAGGTTGATATTTTGTCCACATGACTGAGATCAATTACAATTTTAGTAGATATTTATGCTTCATGTTTTTGTGCTTTTAAAAGTTATAGCTGTATCATGAGAAAAAGGGAAGACAAAAGGGAATTCCTAAGCTAAAAGGAAAAACAATTAGTACAAGTTCATCATTATTGAGATCTTTCTTTATGAAAGTTGAATTAATATTAGGTACCTGAAATTATGTCAGGTTAAAGCAATATGCGTATTTCAAACTTACACATTGTGCTAGTTTTAATTAAATTGTTCCACACAGGTAGTGAATATCTATCTGCCTGGTCAACACAAAATGCCCGAAATATGTGAAAGAATACCAACTTTCTAATATTTACTTAAATTAAGTTTTTCTAAAATAAACAGATCTGAAGAGCCAACCTGGAGATAACTATTTACAGACATTGAAGACAGTGAAGGATGTATTAAATGAATCAGAAAATAAGGCTCACATTTCTCTTAATACCTTGAATGACCTTTCAGAAGTTGAGAAGACCCTACAGGAGAAAATGGTAAGACTTCTTATACCTTTAAAACCTGAGTCTATTTATATTATCTTAAATTATGAAATAATTTGAAATGCATTTTTTATGCTTTGTTTTTTTAATTGTCTTTTGTTCTTTGGGCCTTTAGATAGTTACTGAAAGATAAGATCTTAGTCACAAACAGAAGTATAATTTATATTTTTTTATATAGCCAGCATTGGCTTTCTGTTACTAATCTTTATTTTTTCAAATAGTTTACACTCTTTTCAGAATTTTCTTTCAACAGAGGAACTCCTTAGGTGTAGTGGAAAGAATACCAGAATTGTCATTAGCATAGACCTAAATTTGAGCTGTATCATTATCACTACTACTTTTGTGAACATGGGGCCAAATCATGTAACTGCTCTTATAATATTTTTTGCAGTGCTTTCCTTATAAAATTGCTGAGAATCAAATGCCACAACCAATATTGGGTGTTTTGCAGAGCTTAAATTGTTAGATTAATATTAACCTTTATATAAATATCTCCAAAGTCTTAGTACAGTTTAAGCTTTAATTTGTACTTCCGAAGTATAAATTTTATGTAAACTTACAGAAAAGATTGGAAATTTTAATGATAGGATTTCATTTATATTTATTTTGCTTTGTGAATTTAAAAATTTTAATTTAATTTTCTAGATGACACTTTCTCAGATTGATGGCTCAAAAGAGGAGGTCCTCTTCCTTGGCTACCTTGGTCAACTGATCTATCTCCATTATATTTTCTTTTTCTTTTCAATTCATTTCAAAACTGTTGTGTATACATGAGAACTTTGTTCTTTGGCTGATTTTAATGGTACAATCAGTTATAAATAGAATCTTTTAAATTAATCAGTAGTATTTAATGATTTTGTTATTATTTTTATTTTTTTAAATTTTAATTTTAATTTTAATTAATTTATTTTTTTGCTTTTTGCTGAGGCAGTTGGGGTTAAGTGACTTGCCCAGGGTCATACAGCTAAGAAGTGTCTGAGACTAGATTTGAACTCAGGTCCTCCTGATTTCAGGGCTGGTGCTCTAACCACTGCGCCACCTAGCTGCCCCTATTATTTTTATTTTTACAAAAAACTTACTGTGGTAGGATGTGTGCATGAATTCAGAGACCCAGAGCACAAGAGTTTGGATCAATTTGTAGTATTTTCACTTCTCAAGTTTCTACAGCTTAAAAACACATAAGACTTTTAGGTTACTCTCTGTTTTTTTTCCCTTATATAGCCTACTGTTCCAATGGTCATTTTATATTTATTTGCTTTATGCAACATATCACACTGACTTTTTACTCCATTTTTGCTTCCAGATACATCACTTAGCTGAAACTCTTCTAAAATTGCCAATGATCTTTAAATTTCTCACTCTGGGGGTCTTTTTCTTTATTCTGTTTGTCTTCCTGGTAATTTTGGATACTGTCAATCATTCCCTTTGCCCAAGATAATTTTTCCTCCATGACATTTATAGGGTAGTGACTTAGAACTGAAAGGGACCCTAGAAGTTATCTAGTCCTGCTTTTTAAATTACAATTAAATAAACTAAGGTCAAGACCCTAAGCAACTTGTCTAAAGTCATATGGATGATTAATTGGAAAAACTGGGATTTGAATCCTGGACTTTTGTTTAAAAAATGTGGCCCTCTTTTCTTGCCCAACGCTGTCTCTTACTTTGACATTGTTATTCTGCTAGCCTGCCTTTTCTAGATAATTAGCTCCCTCTTACCCGTTAAATGTGGCTCTTCCTCAAAGATCAACTCAAAGAAAACATAACGAATCATCTTTTTTTTACTAAACTGTGATGAGGGTTTCACCATCCTTAAAATTGCCCTCTTTTATAATATGAGTTCTCTTTGAATCCCTTTTCTCCCTCACATAGCCAATCTATTCTTTTATCATAATTTATTCCTTTCTCTTCCCCAACTCTTCTCACATTTCTCTCAACTCATAGAGCCACTATTCTAGTTTAAACCTTCTTTTCTGTTTTCTTGCAATCTCTCAGTGACCTCCTTTTGGGTTTCCTACCTTCCTACTCTCCACTTTTTTTTTTCCCCACACAGCTATTAAATTAATATTCCTGAAATACAGGTTTGACCATATGACTCCTCTTTGTGAAAAGTATTTAGTGATTCCCTTTTGGAGAAAATAAAAACTTAACTTGGCATTTGAAACCCTATGCAGCATGCAATACCTCAACAGTGATTCTCCCCCATCTCTTTAATTCATTCTCATATTTATTTTTTCATCTTATAATCAATATTTTCTTCAAGATTCAGCTTTGATGTTCCGTCCTATGCAAAGCCTGTGCTTATTGATTCCCTTAATTGATTCCTTTCTTAAAATTCCTTATCTATGTACTTTTCAGCAGAAACTTTCTTGGTAGGGACTGTTATTTATTTTTTTTGGGGGGGGGGAACCTTAGCATTTAATGCTGTGCTCTGAAACAATATTTTGTTTTACTCGCTTATTTTATTAGTGTGCCATTTTTTTTTACAAAATGTTTATAGAAAATCTCCAATCTTGTTAAATAACAATCCATGTATAAAAACAGAGGGCTACAGATCGTCAGAATTTCTTTATTCTGTTTTCAGACTCTTGAAGAAATATTTGCAAATCAGAAGTCTTCACTGGATAAACTTGCAGAAGACACAAAGAATCTAGAACAATGTGCAACCCATGATATAAAAAATAAATACCAGCAAGAGTTTGAGAATATTCAAGAAAAGTGGAATGGGCTAAAGGCCAGGGTCTCGAAAGATATTCATCTGCTAGAAGAAATTATTCCAAAACTGAAAGTGTTTGAGGTAAATATAAACTTTGTTAGGCACTTAAGCTCAGTGTAAAATAGCAATTAAAATGTGTAAAGCTTTTACTTTTCAGTTCTTGTCACCATCTTAATTATGTGCTTAAAATTAGATTCACAACTTGCTTGTAAAATGCATGTCATTTACTAAGCAAAAAGCGCTGCTGCTGTTGCTCCTCCTCCTCCTCCTGCTTCTTCTTGTTCTTGTTCTCCTTTTCTTCCTCCTCTCTCTTTTCTCCTCCCTCCTCTTCTCTTGCCTCCTATCTCCTCCTCTCTTCTTCTTTCTTCTTCTCCTCCTGTCTTTTTCTTTTTCTTTTTGGCTTCTTGGAATGATTTTATAGAGGAGGTGAACTTTGAGATGCACATTAGAGGTTTTGAGCAAGAATAGGTAATAGCTGGTTGTACTGAGATAAGGGACTTGATGGAAGATATTAGATCAGCTAAGTAGTGAATATAGAGAAAGAGTTTAGCTTAACTAGAATAAGAGAAATAGTAGCTTACTTGGTGAAGGTTTCCATGGTGTTAGAATGAGAAGTGAGCAATCTCTCACGCATTGTTTTCTGATGGTTACATTTGTTAAAGCTGAGATCTAGAAAGGAAAGATATTCACCAAATAATGGTATTAAAGACCATTCTGCAAAGATGTTAACTTAATATCCGATAAATCAGTGATATTGAGCTTGATCATTGGTGTGGCTGTAGATTGTCTCTAATCTAGTGAATCAGCAGCCATTCTATCTAAGCAGATAATCATTATAATAACTTTTACATAGCACTTACTATGTGCCAGACACTGAGCTAAACTTTTAGTTTTACAATTATGATTTAATTTGATTCATTTCATAATGACCCTGGGAGAAAAGTACTATTTTCACCCCCATTTTACAAATGGGGAAACTGAGGCAAATGCAGATTACGTGATTTTTCCAGGGTCATATAGCTAATAAATGTTTTAGGCTCGTTATTCCTGACTCTAGGCTCAGAGCTCTGTTCATGGCACCACTTTATTGCCAGATACTATTATTTCAGCCTTGTAGCATAATCATTGAAAAACGTGATTGGACGTTTGGGTTCATTCATCATATTGTACATTTATATATTTAGGATGGAGGGGTATATCCTTTTCCTATTTGACTTTAATAAATACCTATTTTTAATGATGTCACATCATAGAACTGCTTCTAAATGATAAAACATATCTTTTTATTAAAATCAATATCTTTATTTTAAACACAGCCTACATTTTTCTAATGGAATTATGCTTCTTTCCTATTCTTTTACTTTTAAAGGGTTTGTTCCGATATTAGTATCTAGCACTTTTTTTGGAATATCTCTAAATTGTTTTTGAAAAACATTATCAGTAGAAATCTGTAATTCCACTGCTAAAAATAATCAGTTATGGATTTTACTTATTTACCCTGGATCCTCTTTTCCCAGATTCTTTCAGGTCTGTTTGTTAATTGAGTTGTATAGCACAACATAATTTTAGATTTGATACTATTGGATTGTACTTAATTCCTTAAATGAAGAAACTTACCCATATGGATGTTATCAACATCTAAGCAGGAATCATGTTGAAGAGTCAATCAGTTTTTAAGACAAAATCAATATATCACTTGTGGTCATATCCTTGTTATGTACTAGTTTTTATGCATCTTTTAAAAGTAATGCACATGCCTTATTGAAATGCAAGTATGCCCTAAGTCTTATTTTTAAGTATACTTTAGTGAGTTGATGTTGCCACAGCAGGATAGAAAGTTTATTGTTCATAGCTCTCCTTTGTTAATATGGATATTTCTTTTCAATATTTTTGTAGTCAATTAATAGTATAAAATAGTGTAGGAAAAAAATGACCACTTCCACCACCACTCTAAGGCCTCCTGACTGTGGTTTCACTTGTCAGATCCACTAGGGTCCTGGTTTAGCAATTGGCTGCATAAATCAGAATCAAAATTTATAGGAATTCCAACAGATGGAGGAGGAGCAAAAGAAATGCCAGGAATTTAACCTCAAATTATTCTAGGGAGGGAGTCAGATCAAAATAAGTACTACTTTATTTGGACTTCTGAATCATGTTCTGTGTAGATGACAAAAATGGTTTGACAGTATAATATTGGATCCCTCTGCTGAATGTTTGAATGAGTCATTAGAATTCTCTAAGGGACAAAGAGTATCTAACCCTTGAAATCTCTTGTCAGTATTGGTATCATTTATTATTTTAATTACTGAGCTCCAAGATCTTCTCTGCTTTAAAAGAATTTCTTGTTTCCATGATCTCTATTGATGTTTGCTTGCATTGGGTTTCCTTTCTCAGATATTTTTGTTCATGTAGATACGATTGTTCTTGCACAGCAAGATAAGTATGGAAATATGTATGTATATATTCAACTTGTCAAGTATTTTAATATAATTAACATGTAGTGGACTTCCTGCCATCTAGGGGAGCAGAGAGGACTGGGGGGAAAATTTGTAAGGAAAAGCTTTGTAAGGATCAACGTTGAGGAACTACCCATTTGCATATGTTATGCAAATAAAAAGCTTTAAAAAAAAAGAATTTCTTTTGCTCAGATTACTGTGGGTTTTGATGTGGGTGAGAGACATCAGACAAGGATAGGTACTAAAAGTTGGGGCTTGGTAATGTGAAGAATTCACAATGGCCATTCTCTTTGGCCAAAGGTAGTTTTATTTAGGGAAATAAGTTACAGACAAAATGAAGGATCCAATAGACATCAGGAATGGTAAATATGAAATAGAGTGGGAGAGCTTATGAAAGACCAGTTCCTTAGTGGAACTCACAATCACCCAGTAGAAAGAGAGCATCTCATGAGGTTGGGGTATGCCCTTTGCTTGCAGGCTAAATCCTGAAAGGGACTTAGCACCCTAAAAGAGTTAGTTAGATGTAAGGAGTTGAGTTGCATAATTTGAGAAGCATAGTGGAGTTAGGAGAGATACCATGTGGCATGGGGGAAGGGGAGAGACACCACAAGATAGAGTGCTGTGGCAGGCTGACCCAAAAGAAGTTAGCAGCCATGGGATGACCCATAAGTAGATTTTATAGGAAAAATTTAACCTCAGGGACATGACTGGAATTTCTGACAGGGTGTGGCAAGGTGAGACTTCTTGAGATATCCTTACAGAGGGTGGGTTTGACATAACTTGGATTTCTGACTAGATGATCCTCCTCATAGTGTTGCACCATGGAGTTAAATTGATCTCTATCAATGTCTCCCTGCTTTCCCCAGGGATCAATTTAGTTTCTCTCTGTCCAACACACCATTCAGGACCTCATCAGTTTTAGGTACAGCATTTTTTTTTTTTTTAAAGACTACATTTGGTACATTTTGGTTTAAATCATTTATATTTATATACACATATTAATCCCTTTTCTTTGGCCAATCCACTGTCCATTTTAACAAAGATTAAAAGAAAAGAGAAAAAACAAACATGTAGTTGAACACAGTCACTCCATACAGTAATTGTATCTGATGCTATATGTGGTGTTCCACCCCCTTTATACCCTTCCTCTGTAAAGTTGGGATGCAGGTACTTTTTTTTTCTCAGTTCTTTTAGGCCACATTTGAAAATTATAATTGTCTGACCTTTAAAGTTTTTGTTTGTTTGTTTGGTTCTTTATATTTATATGCTATAGTCATTTTAGATAAGGTTTTTTTTTCTGATTTTTTTCCCACTTTAATTAATATAGATTATTTCATGCTTCTTTGAACTTTCTGTATTCATTGCTTATTTATATTCAACCACATTTTTAGTCATTCAGTGATATTATTGTAAAGAATATAAAGAAGACTAATGAGTCTGCTAACTCAAAAAAGTTTAGAAACTAACTGTTACTTAGGATGAATGATATCTGGAATTTTGACAAGTTTTTCTATTTGAGTACTTAGTATATATCGCTGCTACCTCTATAGTAAAAGGCTTTTTTTCAGTTTATTTATTTTAAAATTATATGTGTGTATATATATATGAAATTTCAGTCAATAAGCCTTTAGTTTCTTTCCTCTTCCTTTGTGGGGTGGGGAGTGATTCCTCCATTTTTAGGAAGAAAAACAAAATTGTCCTAGAAATTGTTCGTAATAAAGCATTAAAAAATCCATATTGCTCACATCCAATAATTATGATTCAGTGTGCAATCTTATTATCATCTCTATTAATTAGGATGTAGATAGAATTTTTCATTATTGGTACTCTAGATTCATGTCTGCTGTATCAGTTCTTTAGTCATTAAAAGTCTTTGTCTTTGCAATGTTGTCATACAGATTATTTTCCTGATTCTGTGTCTGAATACATACATGTCTATCTAGATTCTCTGAAATGATCTTTTTCATCAGTTTTTTAAAATAGTGTATTCTTATCACATTCATATCCCATACTGTATTTATCTAATCTGCAGAGAATGGGCATTCCTGTAAGTTTCTTGTTTTTCCTCTAACATTAAATCTGAAAGGTAATTTCATTCTTGTTTCTCCAGCATAAATCGATGAGTTAAAGTCAATTTGGTGCTGAGCACATCCTGATTTAAAACAGCATAGGTAATGACAGTTCTAGACATTAATGACCTAGAAGCAGTTAGATTGTACAGAAAATAAGACATTGGGTTGAGAGTCAGGAAGATTGGAAGTGAAATTTGACTGCAAACATTTATTAGCTTTTTAACCCTAGAAAAATCATGGAATCTTTGTCTTCCTTAGTTTTCTCAGCCATTCAATAGTCATAATAATAGCACCTACCTTCAATGATTGTTGTAAAGATAACATGAGATAATATTTGTAAAGTTCCTGACACATAGCACACAGTAGACATTTAAAAAGTCGTTTCTTCTCACCTTTCTTCCTTCTTATATAATTTCTTATGAAACTACAATCTTATTCATCTTCAGCACCAAATTATTCCATTTGTGTAGTAATTTAATAGGCTTTTTTTGGAGAGGACTAAAGTAATTGGCCTAGATATGGTTTATATTTATATGAATATTTTAAAAAATAATTAAGAAAACCCCCATAACATTTACTTGGTTTTTTTCATGTTTCTTCCTCAACTCCTTTGTCTATGAAGGCTACTCAGATTTGCTTTAATTTTAAATTCCCTTTTAAAGGATTGGCCAGCAGCATACTAAATATGAGATACCAGGGTTTACTTCTGGATTAAGTAACAGATTTGCTAGAGAGCAGTACAAAGGTCAGAAATACCAGTTCTGTGTGACTCTGGAGGAATAACATTTTATTTTCTTCAGATTCATAGGCAGCTTATTGGGAAGCATGAGGAAATATGAAAATCTTCATGATATTATTTCTAGTTATGCCATAAGTGTGATTGAGCCTCTCCAAGTTTTACCTAGTCAAATCAAAAACAAAGAAAAACTTCAAAACTCACAGCATTGTTTTCATCTGAAGATGTGTGTGTGTGTGTGTGTGTGTGTGTGTGTGTGTGTGTGTGTATTTTACCCCCTGTGTGATCACTAAAGGAATTTGTTTTACTTGACTGTATATGTTACAAGAAAATTTTCTTCTGTTCTTCTTTTATGTTCTTGAGAAGTGGGAGAAAAAATACATTAAAATAGAGAGTTGAGGGATGTTATAGATGTGAAATGTTACATCCATTTTCACCAGGTCATTTTATTATGCATTTTACTTTGTTAACAAGATGCCTCACATAAAATAGTAATAATCTATAATTGTATATAATGTAAAAACAGGACACATCAATAATGCTTAAAATATATGTAATTAATGATCAGAAATTAGGGAAAATATATTTTATAATAGTGTAAGAACAATATTTTAAAGAATTAGATATATCCAACAAAAGAACAAGCTATTTTGTGATATATTAAACTACCTGCCAATGAAATTATTAGAGTAAAAACTGTATAATCATATGTCAGAGATGGTATAGAAAAGATTCGTGGTACGGTATTAGAGGATGCACTAATCTCTCCAGAGTCTTCCTCATCTGTGTGTGTCTGTGTGTGTGTGTTATGTGTTGTGTGTGTTTTAAATCTTCTACAACCAAGTATGGATTAGGTTGTTAATCATGTATATTTAAATTCTAGGAGCATCTTCTAGAGTGGAGTCAGGGTAATCATTGTTAAAGATGCTGGAATTAAAATACCATAATTTAATTTAAATTAAAATTCAAAGTCTTGCATCTTATCTATTTATCTGTTTTACTCTTTTGAGAGAAGCTGCTTCCTTTGGGAGTATCTTAAGAGTATTTATTAATTTTAAATTTATGTTCATATACTTTGATTGTACTTGTCTCCCCTATCAGAATGTAAGCTCCTTGAGAAGAGGGATTGCTTCTTTGTTCTTGTATCCTAAGTGCCTAGCACAGTGTCTGTTAAGTTTTATGTATTTGTTGACTGATTTATTAACAAATTGATATTTTTATTTTTGCTAACCTGGGAGTTGCTTATTCAGTGCCAACAACCAAAAAAAGGTGCCAAGCAGTATTTATTATTATATACAGTCATTATTAAATTATCTTTTGGTGTGAATAAATTGTGGGGAAAAAGGTAAAAATATATTTATAATAATTTGCCTCAAATATCAGCATGAAAAAAAATTAACTGCCATCAACCAAGGATGGCATACTAAAAAAAAAAAGCCTGAGACTTTCATAATTTTTTAAAGTATATAATAGCGTGCATTTATAAGTTTTTAATAACATAGCCTTTAATGTTACCGGTGTGTTCAACTGATAGTAGTTTGTAACTTGCGGAATAAAATACATTATTTCTTTTAACTATTTGGACATAAAAAGAGCTTGTTTATGAATGGAGAAAATAATTCTCTGGTGGATAATTTGTAAAAGGAAGCAAGAAAAGATGGAAATGATACTATTAAGGTTGTCCAAAGTTGATCTGTTCAATTGCAATTGGTCAGGAGATGTAGGGGTTTGTTTAACATTGACTGATATCCCCTTTCCTTACTGTGTTTGATTTAGGCTGATTCTAAAGTCATTGAGAAGTGGATGGATGGTGTGAAAGACTTTTTAATGAAAGAGCAGATCATCCAAGGAGATTCTGAAGGGCTTCAACGACAGCTTGATCAATGCAGTGTGAGTCTTGTTGATCTTAGGACTGTAGTATAATAATATTTTGTTTTATCTTTCTTACTATTTGCTTCTAATATATGGAATGATCAAGTGTAGGTATTTTCCCTTGTAAAAGTATCTTGGCTGTATAGTTAAAAAAAAAAAAAAACAAAACTTGGGCAGTTTTCACATTTTTATTTTAATCATTTTAATGTATATAACATTTGTGTTTGACAGATGCCATGGCATTTTGTATAGAGAATTAGACTTCAAATCAGAATTACCTAGTTTTAAGTCCTCTCCATGATCCATACTATCTATCTGATGCCTTCTCACTTACCCTTCATTGCTTCAAACAACTGCCTTAAGAATATAGATTGCAAATTTTTCTCCATCCTAATGAAATTATGAATTCACCTTCATTTGATATGAAGAATATTGTATTTTGAAAGCACTTTCAAAGACATAACTAAATTTTGTTTTAGCTTTTAGAATTATAGTAACAATTTATAAAAATTAAAGCTTTAAAGGGAATTTATAGGTCATCTAATGCAATCCCTTCATATTATAGATGAGGCACTTTATTTTGGCTTTTTAGATGAACTTAGAATCCTAAACTTGAAATAGGAAAGAATTGGGATTGACTCTTGTCTCAGACAATTACTAGCTTTGGGATTCTGACAAACCTTTTAACTTCTCTTTTTACTCTGTTTTCAAATATGTAAAATGGGAATAATAATAGCACCTACTTCACTGGCTTATGGAGATGACCAAATTATAATTAAAAGTACAAGATATTGCAAGCTATGTCACTTTTATGATAAAGAAATTAACTTTCTTTTAAGAAATATTTCATAGCATATTAATTGGACTTTTTGTAAGACATGTTCAGTTCAAATTTTTAAGATTAACACATAAATGTGAACATTTTTTTGAATTACTATATATCATTTAATCATTGTGCTTCACAATTCTATGGTAATGAGGGCAGCTAGGTGGCACAGTGGATAGAGTACCAGCCCTGAAGTCAGGAGGACCTGAGTTCAAATGTGACCTTAGACACTTAACACTTCCTGGCTGTGTGACTTGGGCAAAACAAAACAAAACAAAAACAATTCTATGATAAGGGAGAATTATTTACACCTCATTTAGACAGCTATAGTTTCATTAGTACTATATGTCACCAATAAAACCATAGTCTCAGAAGACAAGAGTGTATTTAGTCTCTTTGCACTGGTATGGTATGAAGAATTTCTCATATGGAAATGTCCTCCAAAAATACAGTCCTATGGTTTTTTAAAAAAAAAATGTTATAAATTTTGGCATTTATTGAAATAATTATGCCTACAAAATAAGGGACAAAATTTTAAAGATCATTCAATATTTAACAAAGTAGGAATGAATTGACATAAAATAAAAAGACAAACCTATTTGTACACTAGCCTTTCAAGTTCTTTTGGTTTTATTTTAATTAACAAGTATTTTTCCTGTGTTCATAGGCCTTTGTTAATGAAATGGAAACAATTGATTCATCCCTCAAAAAAATGAAGGAAATAGAGTCTGTTCTAAGAAGCTATCCAGTTGCTGGAGTTAAAACTTGGATGCAGAAGGTGCTTGTGGACTATCAAACACAGTGGGAGAAACTTAGCAAGCAAGTAAGTTTTGTGATCATAATTGTGTGTACATTGCTTACTTATCAATTGACAGGATTTTAGCATGCTTCATTGTTTTTAACAAGTATTTTTTATCCCTTTTTTTCCTTCTTTCCCATTCTCTCCTTCTCACCTGTTTTGTGGAATTCTGGGTGATTGTTGCATTTTTCAGAGTTTATTAGGTTTTTGAGATTTATCATTACACTATAAATTGTTCTTTGATTTCTGAGAATTGTTTGAAGGAATGAAGGATAAGTAATAGGTCATCATACAGATAGTATGGATCACAGAAAGGACTTAAAACTAGGTAATTCTGATTTGAAGTCTAATTCTCCATACAAAATGGCAAGGCATACCTTGAACACTACATGAGTTCTCTTCCCCCCTCCCCCCAAATAGTTTTGTATTTTTCCAAATACATGTGAATACATTTTTGAAAGCCTTATTTTCCAAATTTTTCTTTCTCCTTTCCTTACTTCCTCCCTCTACCCAAAAGCAAGCATTATGATAATAGTTTAAATTTATGTGATACTTTTAAACATTTTATATTTGTCATATTGTGGGGGAAAAAAAAATTAGGCTGGAAGGGGGAAGAGAGAAAAAGAGAGAAACTCACAAGAGAGAAAAACAATTTTAAAAAAAAAGGTGAAAATACTATGCTTCAATCCACATTCAGTCTCCATAGTTCTCTCTTTAGATGTGGATGGCATTTTCCAGCCTAATTTTCTTGGAATTTTTGCATTAGTTTTTAATCAGTCTCCCCAGTTTTCTGAAAAATATTATTTTAGTCATTTCTTTTGACTCCATTATACCATAATTTATTTAGCCCTTCAGTCTCTGAACAACTCCTTAGTTCCAGATATATAACATTACAGATGTTCTTATTAAAATTTTTGAACAAATGAGTCTTTTTTAAAAAATTGCTTTGGAAATTGTACTTTCAATCCAATATTTCTTTACATTTTTAATTGTTTCACTTTCTTCCCTTCCTTCTTCCAAACTGCAACACCACCACCCCAACCCCTTCCTTATAACAAAGTAGCATAGTCAAGGTAAGCAAACTCATACATTGATTTTCTTTACAAAGGTTGAGTTTTCTTCTGTACCTTCAGTCTGTATTTTTATACAATCAAAATTATCTGTTTTATCTTATATGATCATCTCTATCTCTTGTATGGTAATAGACTCTTTGATTGCCCATTGCTATCAAAGGTATCACTTTTTTTTAATCACCTGATTTATGCTGTGGCTTTTTATTTCTAAATAAGTATCCTTTTAGAGCTTTTTGTGATGTAACGAGTTCTAAACCTAATTTTACTTTTCCCACAGTTTTTATTTAATAGTATATTCTTACTCAAGTAGTTAGTATCCTTGGGTTTTACTAAATTGCTATTTTATTGGGTTATTTCTTGATTTTGTATCCTTAATCTGTTCCATTGCTAAATGTGTATCTATTAAACTATACCATTATCTTGATGATTATTAATTTGCTGCATAATCTGAGATCAATGCTACTAGAACCTTTCCTTCCCACTTTTTATCAAAATTTATCTTTGGATTCTTAACTTTTTTTTCTTTCTTTCTTTCTTTCTTTTTTTTTTCTTAACTTTTTTTCTTTCCAAAGACTTTTGTCTTTGTTCTGTTTCTTTAAAGTAATCTTAGGGTAGTTTAAATGGTATGACACCATTATAAATAAGTTAATTTAGGTAGCATTATTATGTTTTATTGGCCCAGCTTAATTATGAACAATATCTTACAACATTTATTTATATTTTGTTTAATTTTGTTTTAATTTAAAGTGAAGGGTAGTAAAGAGTATTTTATGATAGAACTCATAATTCCTACTTATATATGACTTCTAGGTATTTTTTGTTTCTGTAGTTATTTTGAATCGATAATTTTTCTGTTTCTTCTAGTTTTTTATAATATACTAAAATATTTTTTTTTGAGGTTGCATTTTATCTTATGAATCTTATAATTTTTCTTGTGATTGTCTTTTAAAATTTGATTTTCAAGTCTATGTATCCACCTTCACCTACTACTTTTCAAATATACTTTCATGTTTTGCTGATACTTCAAATTTAGAAGATCTCAGATTCATCATCTCTTCTATTAAATCTATTTTTCAGGGGCAGATAGGTGGCGCAGTGGATAGAGCACCACCCCTGAAGTCAGGACGACCTGAGTTCAAATCTGGTCTCAGACATTTAACATTACCTAGCTGTATGACCCTGGGCAAGTCACTTAACCTCAATTGCCTTAGCAAAAAGCAAAAAGAAAAAAAAATCCATTTTTCATTCTAATGTAATCTTTTCATTTGATGACAATACTATTTCATTTATTTGCTCAAATCTTCAGTTATCTTTTATTTATCCATTTATCTTATTCATTACCCTCACATGTAGTCATTTGCAAAAATGTTGTAATCTGCCTATTGAAAATGAAAACAAAGCCCCAAAACTTTCCCTTCTTTTTAATTTCTGCTTTTGTTATCTGAATTCAAACTTTTATCCTGGACTATTATAATACACTTCTAAACTAATCTTCTTTCATTAAATTATTCCCTTCTATAATGTGTGAAGATTTGGCAAAGTGATCTTTGTAATGAAAAAATATCCTCATATTAAAACTTGCTAAAAATATTAATGTTTTTCCTTATTTTACACCTTAACAAATTAGGAACATACACACACACACACACACCACACACACACACGAAATTTCTCATTACCTTTTTGAAGGCTTATCTTTCTTTCATAGTCTACCTCAGGTGTTATTTCCAATGTGATTTTTTTTTTCCCTCTATTCTTCTAGCTAAGAATTCTCTCATCTTTGTATCTCTCTGGCTCAATTTCTTCTATGTTATGTACTTAACCATTTTGTAAGTTATAATATAGTTAATTGTGTCTTATCATCCCTAATATCTAGGACAGAATAAGTACTTACATATTTGTTTCCATAAAGTGAATTCTTACTACCTCATGTTTCCCACAGGACTTTGGACAAAACCAGACATTCATGTGTTTGTTTCTTAATTTTATACTATTTAAATTGTTGTTGGGGAAAAGGAGAAAAGTCATAATTTGATAGATTTCATTTTGTTCATTTCCCTTTCTACATTAAATATTTCAGCAAATTCCCAAAATAAAAAATGCAATTAAAAAAAAAACCAATAATACTTATATATTTGAACATACCAAATCATGAAAACAATGCCAGGAGGAGAAAGGTTGTTTAAGCTATCCCACTTTTGCCAACTATCTTGAGGACATTTTTCACTGCCTAATAATTTACCACAGTTTTAGAGTTGCCATTTGCCAGTACAGGAATTTTATCACTAGGTTCTGCCCCTTGGGAATATAATGCCTTGCGATGCATTCTTGAAGAATTTGTATTTTATCATTGCTACAGAATAGTGGAGATAGTCTGTGCATTTTTTATGGTGTGATTTTTAATGCAACATTTCAAGATAATTTTTAAAAATTACCAAAAATCTTTTTGTAACGACTTTTCCCTAGATTACTATTCAGAAGAATAAATTATCTGAAAGTCAGGAAAAAGCTATGAATCTGAAGAAGGATTTGGCTGAGATGCAGGAATGGATGACTCAGGCTGAAGAAGAGTATTTAGAAAAGGATTTTGAGTACAAATCACCGGAAGAACTAGAGAGTGCTGTTGAAGAAATGAAGGTAGGAACAAAATCAGAAAAAAATTGAAATTAGGCCACTTTTTTTTAGTTTGGGGATGAGAATAACTTATTTCCAGGAACAAGAAGTTTGTATTCTAGAATACAGTTCTGTAGTCTTTTAGTCTTATGGATATTTCTTTTTTCCCTTATACTTGAAACACCTTGTCTTTTCTGTTTTTTTTTTTTTTTTTTAATGCCTGGGACATTTCAGGCTAGTTAGTTTAATTGATAGACTCTGTGTCATTTAATAAAGCAAGAGAACCTATCAGCACTATTTTGACATCAAGAAAGCCTCCTGTATTTATTTCCCTCAAATTTGTACTATGTAAATTGTTCAGTGCACTTTTAAAAAATACTCTGGGCAAGATGCCCAGCTTTCAAGTATTGCTTCGGTTGTCCTTGAGTGTTTTAGCTGACACAGAAACTATGACTTTAAAGGATATTTTGATACACTTGAGAACAAGTAGTGACTCTTTTTAGCCAAAATTTAATCTGCCTGAATGTACAAGGTGAAGAAAACGTCCACCCAGTACCTTTGCTGAAAATAGCATTGTCTGTGGAATTAATTTTGTTGCTTAGAGTCTTAGTGTTTTGGTTGGAACAAGTGCTTATTGATATAAGTGCCCTTGGGAAGCACTTACTCTTTATAAAAGGCATGTAAGGAATTTTGAATCATCAAGAATATCTGAAGTTAGCTTAAATTTTAAGAGAAGTCAACTCTGGCTTGCTTCTGCTGGTTTACTGGATTTGTGCTGACAGATTTTAAATTATTGAAATTATTTGAACAGATGAGTGAATATCATTTAATTTTTTGTTCCTTTTTTTTCTTTTTATTGGCACACTTAATTCTTTCCAAAGAAACTGGGAAATTAAAGTATAGTGAGATTATAGAAATGTTCAAAAAAGATATCATTTTATAATACTCAGAGATGTCATGAGACATCTTTCTTTTACAGAATGGGGGAAGAATTTAAGGTAAGAGAGATAAAGGAAAAAAAGATTTAAAACCTTTTAATTCCTCTTGTATCAGTTTTTTATTGTATGTCTTTTATATTTTTGTGTGAAATTTTAGAAGTTTTCATCATGTATCATCAATCAATATTCAAATGTAAATAAAAAGAAATAATAAATCAGATATAATGATTTGAGGGATTATTTGATTTTTTAAAAATTATTTTTGCAGTTAATAGTTTCCATTAATGACAAAATTTTGTGTGAAAACCTTGTGGTCATTTAAGATTAATTGCATTTAATTCTTTTCTTATCTTTAGTGACAAACATGGTCCAATGGAAAATTAGAGGATGTGGGTCAATACTGACTGGCTCTTAACCTTATGACCTCTAATTTCTTAGCTTAACTTTCCTTAAATGTCAAACTATGGCACTGGATTAAATGAATATTAAGATATTTCTGATAGCCCTTGAACATAAAGTTGGTATTCAGTACCTTTGTTGATATTTTATTGTAATCCT
Source organism: Myrmecobius fasciatus (assembly GCA_023553655.1). Lineage (NCBI taxonomy): Eukaryota > Metazoa > Chordata > Mammalia > Dasyuromorphia > Myrmecobiidae > Myrmecobius > Myrmecobius fasciatus. Next base: position 18,673 of record JAJPUD010000307.1, read on the forward strand.
TAGGGGACTAACTGATTAAAACATACTTAATTCTTGTGAAGAAAATTATACATTGTATGTTTTTCACTAAAATTTTAGTATTTAAATTTAAAATATTTTTAGGAGGTCTTTTTGAAATTTAAAAGTCCATTGAATGAAGATACACATTATGCCAAAAAGTCCTGCATTATGCTATTATTTTATTGACCAGAATGGATTTATATTTGTTCATCCCTGTAGGAGCACATACTCTTTGAATACCAGATTTTACAGTCCTTTATTTACTGTTTTTATTTTTGTATTTTTAAAAAAATGCCTTAAATCTAGTCAATTATGATAACTTTTAAATATTAGTATTCTAATTAAAGTTTAGAAAGAAAATAAAAATTATATAAAACAGTTGTCAAAAGGAGAAGTGGCTTCACCTTTTTTTTCCCTCTTAATATTTAAACTTTTTTCTTTCCATAGAGGGCTAAAGAGGATGTGTTGCAGAAGGAGGTGCGAGTGAAGATTTTGAAAGACAGCATCAAGTTGTTAGCTGCAAAACTGCCCTCTGGTGGTGAAGAATTAACATCTGAGTTGAATGTTGTATTGGAAAACTATCAGCTTCTTTGTAATCGAATTCGTGGGAAATGCCATACATTAGAGGTTTGTTTCTTCCCTTTTTATCTCCCCCTTTCATGAAAATTCACTTTCAATTTTTAGCCATTTATGCAGGTTTAGGAATGAAATTGTGTAATAGTTTACTTGTCTTTACTAATTATATTTACTTTAATATAAATACTTTAGTGGATCTGGGATCATACTGATATGAATCCTATTCCTAGCGGTGCATTTTATAAGCGAGTTATTCCTCCTGAACCTTTGGGGCTATTCATGTCTTTCTGACATGTCTGTAGGAGGTAATCCCAGGATTTTCTTGACATTATGTGAATACCAATGAGGCGTATAGACTAGGTACTGTTTTCTTCCTTTTCTCTCAGTGTGATTCAATTACATTTTTTCCAGTTTTGTACATCTTTCTTTTTACAAATTTTCATTTTTAAATCTTATTTTCAATCTGACATTTATTTTTTATTATATCCCTTCTATTTATTGAGGGAGCTATTCTTCCAATAAATAATAAAAAAGAAAGAGGGAAGGGAAAACATTTCACTGAAACCAAGCAGCACATTGGAGAGGGAAGAAAAATAAAAGAAAAACTATTTACATGATAACTATCAGACATTGAAAAGGAATATAGCAAGTTGTACGTAATAGATTTGCAGTTTCATGTATAGTCTTTTTATCTTATTATATTTCGTTTTGGAAATGCTTATTTTTCCCCATAAATTAAAACTAAAAGCAATAAAAACCACCAAGTTTCATATTTATAAAATATCATTTTTTTTATACTGCTTTTTCATTGGTAGCATCCAGTATTTCAATCATGTTCCTCATGTGTTTCCCTTTGGCCTTCTGGGTGATCTGCAACCTTATTTCTTCAGAAACTATTAAGCTTCATGATTTGCAGCTAGGTAATTATAGTAGTAGATAACAGTGCTAATTTAATTAATCCCCTGATGATGCAGAATCTCTAAAATGAAATCCTAATCACCCAATAATTCTGCTTAATTCTTTATGTAATATAAACCAAATAGATCAAGACTCCCTGCTGTCTACAATTGGGTGGACAACACAAAACTAGTTCATCAATTTTAATGGCTTTAGCAAATACTTCACAGATAGATTGGAATTGGAATTGAATAGGAGAATGGGCTTGTTTTCTTTGGAGAAATTAAGGGAAACTTAATAATCCCAACCTTTCTAAAACTGTTTCATTTTTACATGCATTGATAGGAATTTTTCATTGTGCTGATTTTTGTCTTATGTGATCTAATATTGTGCCTAGATATTATAGACTCTTTATGGATTAATTGGTTAGCACCAGTATTTTATATAGCTTACTGAAAGGAAAGAACATTAAACTAGTTGCCAAATGCTTTGGATTCTGATCTAAATTCTACAAATAACCATCATTGTAACTATGGGCAAGCTTTTAGCTTTCTGGCTTTACATTTTTTCATTTGTAAAATTGAGTGTCTTGGATTAGATGTTTTTAAAATTAATAGTGTAATATTTTTAAGGGAATTCTATGTTGTTACTCTAAATTATTAAACACAGTGTGCTTTACTGTTGTTCTGAGTATGCTCTCCTTGGAGCCAGAAAAGAATTGGTTTCAAATCTTACTTCTCATCAGATTCTTTCTCAGAATGTTCAAATTCCTTAAATCTCTGAGCTTCAGGTTCATCACCTATAGAATGCAAGTAAGAAAACTTGTGCTGCCAGCTGGAGAGTATATATAAGAAAGTATGAAATCTTTAATAATGCAGCATAATTGTCACCTATTTTTATAAATAGGAATCAATAAGAGGAATTAATAAAAACATCATTAGAACTAGATTATGTAACAGCTAATAAACACAACTACCTGTCTCTAATATTTTTATATTTTATTTATATAACATAAATTGCATCTGAATGACCATAGCTTTAAAATTTGTGGCTTGTAATTGTAATAGTCTTGTAATTTTATTCAGTATTTTGTCTTGAAGAAGATATACTCTGTTTCATTCTTTTGCTTAAAAATTGTCATTGAGATTGCATAACATCCTATATATTGGATGTGGAACACCTTTATGATCAGCAGTAACATTTAATTCATTAAAATATTATCATTTAATACCTTAAATTAGGGAATGTCATCCTCAAGCAGTCGTAGTATTACCTATGTTTTACATGAAAGTTTTTTTAAATAAGAATATTCTGGTTAGAACTCAAAACCTGGAACAGACAGAATTTGTAAAGTATAAAAGAAAATTGCCTGTAGCTTTTGAACACAAAAAACAATGATTAAAAAAATACAGAGCTTCAAAAAGTTATCAAACTGTGCATACCCTTTGACCCAGCAGTGTTTCTATTGGGCTTATATCCCAAAGAAATCATAAAGGAAGGAAAGGGCCCCACATGTGCAAGAATGTTTGTGGCAGCCCTTTTTGTAATGGCTAGAAACTGGAAATTGAATAGATGCCCTTCAATTGGAGAATGGCTGAATAAATTATGGTATATGAATATTATGGAATATTATTGTTCTATAAGAAATGACCAGCAAAATGATTTCAGAGAGGCTTGGAGAGACTTACATGAACTGATGCTGAGTGAAATGAGCAGAACCAGGAGATCATTATACATGGCAACAACAATACTATATGACGATCAATTCTGATGGACATGGCTGTCTTCAACAATGAAATGTTTCAAACCACCTCCAATTGTTCACTGAAGAAAGCCATATACACCCAGAGAGAGGGATGTGAAATGTGGACCACAACATAACATTCTCATACTCCTTGATTGATGTTTGCTTACATTGTGTTTCCTTTATCTGATATATCTTTTGTGTAGATAAGATTTTTCTTGAACAACAATGATAAGTTTGGAAATATGTATACATATATTCGATTTGCCAATATTTTAACATAATTAACATGTAGTGGATACCCTGCCATCTAGGGGAGGGGTGGGGAGTTGGGGGGAAAAACTTATAACGGAAAGCTATGTAAGGGTTATTGTTGAAGAATTACCCACACATATGTTATGCAAATAAAATTAAAAAAAAAGAAAAAGAAAAAAAAGAAAAAATACAGAGCTTGCCTTCCAAAGAAAATTCAAGGTTACACACTCAAAGGCAGTTAGTAGTTGTGCATAAGAATTTATTTGGGAAACAATAAAATTCTGCAAGCAAGAGGAGAAAGACCTTCAATAAAAGAAAGAAAACTTAAAGGAGTAATCCATATTTATCAAAAAAAAATGCAGTATGGTATAGAATAATGTTTTATAAAAAGCAGTGGAACTCATGATATAGCCCATGACTTGTTCTACAAATATGAACTTCACCATAAATGAAAAACAACAACAACAACAACAACAAACCCCCAACAGATCTGAAGAGATTATTTGCTTCTTGAATACCCCCAGGCAATAGAAAGGTAAGAGGAATGAATGAATGTAGTGGCCAATGACACTAAGAACAACAGTGACATAAGAGAATCTCAAGAGACTTTCTAAATGTAGTGAAGGAGGAGTGAAATTTATAGAAATAGCCAGGAGTAACTTCCAGTTGGATATCTATTCAATTCTGGCTTTTTCACTGATGGAAGCCCTTTCCCTTCCTTTTCCCCATCCTGTTGTCCTTCCCCTTCCTCTTGCCCTTGCCCTTGCCCTAAAGTTTTTTGTTTCAGGATCCTTTTGGCTGTCTGCTGAAACCTATATTCTTTCTCAGATTGATGTTTTTAAATGTATAAAGTAGTGCAAGGAAATCAACTATATTGAAATAAAAGTATTTAAATATATTTTTTAAAAATATATTAAAAATGCCCGTTTCTCTTCTAATGATTGAAGTTAAAATGACAGTGAAAATATCTTATCAGCTTAATGATAGAATAGTTTTTATTTAATAAATGCTTCCTTAGTGTGAACAAAAATTTGCTGGATATTTATGAATTCTTTCTCCTGTTTTCTTATGATCTTCCTAAATTTTCATTATTTACTGATCAGATATTAGATTACTTTCTAATTTTTTTTTTCTGTATTGTAGTTGATGATGTTATAACTAATTCTTGGATCTATGCTTGTTGAATGAAATTATCCTTGATTAAGCAGAACATGTAGATATGTGGAGATATAATTATGTGTTCATTGCTTTCCAGATTAAATTGATTTGTCCTCCTTTTAGGAAGTCTGGTCTTGCTGGATTGAACTACTTCATTATTTAGAACTGGAGACAACTTGGCTAAATACTTTGGAAGAAAGAGTACAAAGCACTGAATCCCTGCCTGAGAAAGCAGATGTTCTCAATGAAGCCCTTGAGGTACTTACTGAGCCTTTTTTTTTTTTTTTAAATGTGTGATAATATCTTCTTTTCATTTTTAGATTCATCTTGGGCTTAAAATAAAGAAGACTATTTCTTTCTTAAGGGTTATTTTGGTACTTGAAACGGTGTAATTTTAATTAGCATAATAATAAGCTTTCATTATTGCTGAAGGATGTAGCATATATGTGAAAAGAACTCTTGGTCCCCTTATCATCTTAGGATCCCTGTGGGAGAGGCAGGTAATCACATATAATCACATTTGAGAGGTTGTGAATCAAAAGTCAAGAAATAGTCAAGAAATAACTTGTTAGATGCTACCAAACTTGTTAGAAGCTAAAAAGTCTGGGAAAAATTTCAGTTGTCTGAATGACTTTTATTTTGCCTTCTACAATTTGTATTATTACTAATAGAACTATGAGAAACAGTATAGAATAGTGGTTAGACCTGGTCTTATAGTCATGAAGACTTGGTTTCAAGTCCTACTTATAATTCATGCTGACTGTGTGAACCCCATCAGTCATTTGATTTCTCAATACACCTTTCAACTTTCTGAGACTATGAATGGGAGAAAAGGTGCTGATCTATATTGATACAGGAGGATTTTCCCTACTAGTTCTCTGTACTGATGAAATTTAATCTGATTGGTCAGGGGTTGGGTGAGGTGGGGGATGGGATTTTATTCATTCATTCATTCATTCATTTATTTATTTGTTATAAGGCTGCAATTGATCTATTAATTTTATTCTTTAAGTATTTGAGAGTGTACAACGAGGAGAAAATTGTCATGCAGGCAATTAATGAAAATGATCTAAATTGGAATAGTGGTGTGGGACAATGAGGAAGTCAGAGCTAAATTGAAGAGAACATCTCCAAATTGGTGGTAGTTTGTAAAACAGATTGCCCATCAGTAGTAAATTAAAATGTGACAAAATGCAGTATAGGAACTAGTATTGACTATGAATTTTATAGCTTTGACATGAAATAACTCTGGTTTTGTTTTTTTGTTTTGTTTTGTCCTATTTAGTCTTTGGAGTCAGTTTTACGTCACCCAGCAGATAATCGTACTCAGATCCGTGAACTTGGTCAGACTCTAATTGATGGTGGTATTCTTGATGACATAATCAGTGAGAAGTTAGAGAATTTCAATAGCCGATATGAGGAATTGAGTCACTTGGTAAGAATCATAGCATTCATAAATGATGATGATTGTTTTAGTTTTAAAAAAGTGGGTTAGTGGCTGGATTGCACAGTGGATAGAATATGGGTTTTGAAGTCAAGAGGACCTGAGTTCAAATTTGGCCTCAGACAAACTTACTCTGTGTTCCTGGATAAATCACTTAACCCCAATTGTCTTGGGGAAAAAAATTGGAGCAAAAAGTATAGTTTACAGGAAGCATGATTAAGGAAAATAGGATTTTGTCCTGTAGATAATGGTCAGACTAAATTCAAGCAAAATAATAAAGTAGACCTTATTTGTTTTTGCATTAACAAAAATGTCTTTGATATTATTTTTACCATTTTTTCTTTATCTTTATCTCTTTATCTCTGTATGAATTTGGAACTTTGTAGTCTTAACTGGACAACATGCATTTTTATAGTCATCTATTGAGGTTAAATAGTGTTCAGTCTTTTAATAAAAGAGTTCATTCCAACTTGATCAGTGATATATCTGAATATATCATTGAGTGTCTTATCTATCAAGTACACAGATTAATTTCATTATATGTTTTTGAACATTGTGTGTAATAGAATAGATCTTTCACTGTAAAGTGGTAGGAGTAGTTAAACCTTTAGAGCAAGTGTTAGTAGTAATATGCAAATTGCAGTGAAAAGAATAGGATATGAATTTCATTGATCTAAAGCAAACATTGTACCTAGGAGATCTACATAGCAATGCTTTATATGTATATTTACAAGATGTTGGAATTATATGCTTACTTGCAACATGTTAAAAACTACATAGACTTATGTTATATAATTTTTTCCTATCACAACTATTTTGTAAACCATGATTTGTATTTATATTGAGAAAATTATTCCTTTTAGAAAAGATCTATTTAAAACTAAAAGCAATAATAATGTGCATTAGAGATACAGTAGAAATTATCACTGACCAACTGAAGAATAAAGATTATACACTTTTCCAACTGTTTTTCAGTACAATTTTAGAAATATTAGTGATAGTAATAAGATTAGAGAAAAAAATGAAACATAAAATGAGGCAAAGAAGAAACAAGACTTTCTTTAGTAGTTGATATGATTTATTTTTAACATTCTGGGGAATTAGCAAAGAAACTAATTGAGACACTGTGCAGCTTCAATGAATTTGCAGGCTTCACAATGAACCCACAAAATTAACAATATTTCTATATGATTAAAAAATCCAAAAAACAACAGTAGAAAGGAAATGTCAAAATAACTACAAAATATACATAAATATTTTGAAGCTATTTTCCCGAAACACACTTAATATTTATGTAGCTTTGAGTAAAAATATTTCTTCAAGAAATAAGACAACTTATAATTGGAGCAGTCAGTGCTCATTTCTGAGTCATGTTAATATAATAAATATGATAATAATACCAGAGTTCATTCAATGATTTAATAATGTGGAATCAGCAAAGGGATACTTTATCAAATTTAATTAAAATTTTAATAGTTTACTTGGAAGAACAAATGACCAAAACTATTATGATAAGTAATGGAAAAGGTTTTGTGTGTTTTTGGGGGGGTGCATAGGGAGAATGGCATTTATAGATCTCAAATTATATTTATAAAGAATCAGTCATTAAAATCATTTGTTATTGGTTAAAAATGGAAAAAACAGATAACGGTACAGGTGACTTGACAAGATCTAATTAGAAAAAATGGGAGCTTACTTAGTTTATGTATATAAAGTTGAAAACATAAGGAAAAGGAACTCTTGCTTGTTATAACCTACTGGGAAAACACAGTTCAGTAGAAATTAGGTTCATTCAAGTATCTTATTACATAATATATACTAAATTCAAAATAGATATGATGAGCATTAAAGATAATATCAATAATATATTACAAAATAAGATCATGTATACCTTTCACAGCTATAGATACGAAATTAGTTCTTAACACAAGGAATAGATGGAATTACACATGATAAGATGAATAATTTTGATTACATGACATTGAAAAGCTTTTGCACAAACATTTGTAATGCATTCAGGATAAGAAGCAGCAGCAGTTTACTGGGATCTTTTTTTGTTGTTGTTTTTATCTTTGTTTTTGTTTTTTTAATCAGATGTCATTGACAGAGGTTTGAGATCCAAGTTATATAATTAGTAGAAAGATGTAAGGCCAAATGTCTTCCCTTAACTCTGTGTGTGTGAGTGAGTGTGTGTGTGTTTGTGTGTGTGTATAATAAAAATAAATCTATTAAGAAAAATTTTAAAGTATTAATAATGAAATTGTGAAGTTTTCATAACTATATCAAAGAAAGGTTTAATTTAATGATAAGAAAAATGAAAGTAAAAATAACAGATCTCACACATCTGGAAAAATTGGTGAAAATTATGAAAAATGAAAAATACCTATGTTGCAGAACTTTTGAAATGATAGACCTAATAATTTTTGTTGTAGATGTCAATTAATACAATCATTTTGGAAAACAATTTGTTGTAATGCAAATAAAATAGCTATGATGTTCTTACCCTTTGACTTGGGAATCACAATTTTCAAAAGACAAAAAGAAAGACTTAGTACTTATGAAAATATTTCTAGCTTTGTATGTGTGTGTGTGCGCAGGCGCTTGAGTGCGCGTGTGTTGTAGTTGTAAAGAACAGGGAACAAAGTAACAAAGTAGATGCTATTTGGGGAAATGCTAAACTAAGTGACAGTTTATCAATGTAATGATTACCTTGATGAATACAGAGAAGTATGCAAAGACATATGTATTGATGTGAAATAAATGGAAGTAAAAAAACAAAATTATATAGTGAGTTCATCAAAATAAATGGAAAGAATAAGAATCATAAAATGATGCATTTTGCAAAATTGTAAAGAGCAAATATGCCCTAATCAAAGAGAGATTGAAATCCATGAATTTGTAATGTTTTCTGTGATGTCACATTTTTTAAAATAATCAATTGATTTTGTAAAATTATTGTTCCTCTTACTATTATTTAAAAATAACAATAGTAGCATCCTATTTTTTTTTAAATATTAGATAACACTGGAAGAGGAAAGGAAATGGAAACATATGGGGAGAAATCTTAAGTGATGTTAAAACAAATGATATTTAAAAGAATTTAAATATATATTCCTGAAGTTCATTTCCATCATTCTTTCTAAGTATTTTCTGTTAACAAACAGATAACCAAATAGTAACTTAAAGTCATTGTTTCCTTTAACATAACCAGGATTTGAAGCCAGTTCTTCTGACTTCATGCTTTGTGATTTTTTTTTATTATGGTTGTTCGTTTAATTTTGTTTATGTAAGAAATCTAATTTTGTGAAGTGTGGCATTTTTTAGTTTAGTAAGAGAAAATAAAAGTATCTCTTTTTGTTACAACTCAATAGCATCTTCTCCGTAAGTGTTTCTTAGATGTTAATTAGTTGTTTAAATCAAGTCATAGCTTCCTTAATTGGTGATGTTTTGCCATCTGTTTTGTCTTTTTGTGACCTAGAGTGTGTGGATGCCCTTGAATTCTGATCAATATATCTGAGTGGATGCTGAACTTCTTAATATTAACTTTTTCTCTTCTTTAGGCAGAAGCCAGACAGATTTCACTGGAAAAGCACCTACAGACTATGAGGGAAACTGACCACATGATACAAGTTTTGCAAGAAAGCTTAACAGAGCTGGATAAACAACTCACCACGTACTTGACAGACAGAATAGATGCCTTCCAGGTTCCACAGGAGGCTCAGGTAATTCTCAATTATATAAATTTTTTTCTGCACTTTTAAATAATGGTACGAGTGGTTCTTGCCAATTCCTGGAGATAATACAGTTTATGCAGATGTAGCAATGTTCTATTTTTATTTTTGGCTATTTGTTATGGTCCAAGAGACTTTACACATATCAGGCAGGCAGCTCTTTGGACCTTGTTTTAGCTCCCTCTTCTACTAAGAACACGTGGAAAAATAATAATTATAGCTACTGACATTTATAGGGTACCTTAAGGTTTACAAAGCACATATAAGGAACACAGAGTTTTAAAGGATAAGAGATTTTCAGGTCAATTAGTTTGACTTTCATCATTTTATAAATGAGAAAACTGAAGACCAAAGAAGAACCTAGTACTTTGCTTCAGGTAACATGTGCCAGAGCTGAGATTTGAGTTGAGTTCTCCTAACTTCACATTTAGCCAGTAACCTTTCCAAATTTGGAAATTCTCCCATAATGTTTTCTGTTATTTTTCTCTATACATTATCTTTTCCACAGCCTGTTTTAAAAGTGTTCTCTCTCCCTTTAATCTTCTTCACAATTTTCCTTTTACAGAAAATTCATGCAGAAATCTCAGCACATGAATTAACATTGGAAGAGCTGAGAAGAAGTACACGAACTCAACCACCCACCTCTCCAGAAGGCAGGACCCTTCGAGGAGGAAGTCAGATGGATATTCTTCAGGTAAAGTAGCAGAAGAATTTTCTTCTACCCTTCAAGATTGGTGGATACACAGAGTTAAAGTATCATTTGTTAATTTTTAATGGATTTAATCATAGACTGATAGAACTGGAAGACATCTGAGAGATCAACTAGTCTAACTCCATTGTAATTCAGTTAAGGAAATTGATGTCCCAAGTGATTAAAGAGTTGAGCCATGGTTACATAGATAGTGGTAAAACTAGGAATTCAGCCCATTTTTGAGACCCTTTCCAATGTACCAGATTGTAAAGGAACTGCAAAGAAGGAGCAGGAGAAGCATGTTTAAGGAAAGATTTTGAATTCCTTACATGCTTATGGGTTTTATGAGCATGATATGGTGATATGTTAGTTGAAAAAAAAATACTCTTTTGTATTTTATTGTACTACTTTCATTTTATTCAAGAGTAAGAAAAACAATTCTGATTTTAGAGAGGCATTCAAAAATAAAAGTGTTCACCAGATTTGGATGATTATATAATATTATAAATATTTATCCTGTTGTTAAGGTATTAAAAAAAATCATGATAGAATAAACGATAGCTTTAAAACTGATTCCTAAGAATGATGTACTTTGTATTTCTCTGAAATCCATTTTTTTTCAAGATAAATAATACAAGATGACAGTTGTAATTAATTCAAGAAAGTATTTGATCCTGTAGATTCCTAAGAATTGATTAACAATGGATTTATACTTGATTATGATATTTTGATTTATTTTGGAATACTTAATTTTTATGCTACTAAGAATGGTTGCTCTTCAGAAATTGAATTGATGATACAATAATCAGGTATAAAATTTGTTCCTACATGAAGCATTTAATTTTATTGTTATCATTGTTATCATTCTTATCATCATGTTCAGCGGAAACTTAGAGAAGTATCTACCAAGTACCAACTCTTCCAGAAACCTGCTAATTTTGAGCAGCGTATGCTTGATTGCAAGCGGGTTCTAGATGGTGTAAAGGCTGATCTTCATGTTTTGGATGTAAAGGATGTAGATCCAGATGTAATTCAGAATCATTTGGACAAATGCATGGTAAGGCAATGTCACTATTGAAAGGAAGGAGAATAAGTGAGAGAGAGAGAGAGAGAGAGAGAGAGAGAGAGAGAGAGAGAGAGAGTGTGTGTGTGTGTGTGTGTGTGTGTGTGTGTGTGTATAAATGCATCTTTTTTTTTTTAAACAAAATACAATTAAATGTCAAGTTTATTTGTAATATCTGAGTCTTGGTAGTAGGGCTACATGTTACAGAATTTTTCCAGGCATCAAAATCAGTTGGACTGGCTATAGTATTCAGATTCTTATCATAACAACCTCCTTCATAATTGGAGGAACATTTCTCGCTCTCTCTCTCACTCTCTCTCATTCTCGTTCTCGCTCTCATCTCTTCTCTCTCTCTCGCTCTCTTTTTCTTTGTCTTTCTCTGTCTCGCTTTCTCCTCTTCTATCTCTCTGTCTCTCTCACTCTCTCACTCTGTCTCTCTGTCTCTCTCTCTCATACTCTTGTGTCTTCTCTCCCTCCTCTCTCTCCTCTCCCTCCCCCCATATATCAATATATTTAATTCTCTGTGTTCTTTCAGATATTACTGATAGTGGTTTAATTATCCTGTTTGCCAGTTCTTTAAGTAGCAAAGATGTAGTTTATTCTGACTCAATGGTTCGACTTCATCAAAGACAACTAGGTTTTATAATTTTATCTCATCTTAGTTGTCAACTTTTTTTCCTGTTATTTCTGATGCAAATATTGTTGCCTTTGCCAACCATTCTGGAGAGCAATTTGGAGCTATGCTCAAAAAGTTATCAAACTGTGTATACCCTTTGACCCAGCAGTGTTTCTATTGGCCCTATATCCCAAAGAGATCTTAAAGGAGGGAAAGAGCCCCACATGTGCAAGAATGTTTGTGGCAGCCCTTTTTGTAATGGCTAGAAACTGGAAACTGAATGGATGCCCATCAATTAGAGAGTGGCTGAATAAATTATGGTATATGAATGTTATGGAATATTATTGCTCTGTAAGAAAAGACCATCAGGATGATTCCAGAGAGGCCTGGAGAGACTTGCATGAACTGATGCTGAGCGAAGTGAACAGAACCAGGAGAACATTATACACGGCAACAACAATACTATATGATGATCAATTCTGATGGACATGGCTCTCTTCAACAATGAAATGTCTCAAACCAGTTCCAGTTGTTCACTGAAGAAAGCCATATACACCCAGAGAGAGGGATGTGAAATGTGGACCACAACATAACATTTTCATGCTCTCTATTGATATTTTCTTGCATTGTGTTTCCTTTCTCTGATTTTTTTTCTTGTAGATACAATTTTTCTTGCACAACAATAAGTGTGGAAAGATGCATACATATATATTCGATTTGTCAAGTATTTTACCATAATTAACATGTAGTGGACTTCCTGCCATGTAGGGGAGGGGTGGGGACTAAGGGATAAAAATTTGTAACGAAAAGCTTTGTAAGGGTCAATGTTGAAGAATTACCCATACATAAGTTTTGCAAATAAAAAGCTTTAATTTAAAAGAGAGAGAGAGAGAGAGAGAGAGAGAGAGA
>JAJPUD010000307.1:31766-67115 GCA_023553655.1 Myrmecobius fasciatus
AGAGAGAGAGAGAGAGAGAGAGAGAGAGAGAAATATTGTCTTTGGCAGAAAAAATACCCCAACAGAAGTAGAATAAAAAAAATTGAGCATCTTTGCCTCCTTTCTTCCATAAGCACCAAACAACAATTCTTATGTTTTTTTTTTCATCCCTTTTCTCTTAATGTAGTTTAAAAAACAAAAACACTTTATTGTCCTTAGCTTTCCTTGCCATTCTGAAATATTATATGTAATGTCTTACTTTTATTTTAGTATTGAACTCTGTTAGCTAGTGAAACAATAAATCATTCAACAAGTGTTTATTAAATGCCTACTTTATGCCTAGCACTGGGGATATAGGAACCAAGAATGAAACAGTCTCAGGGAGCTTCTGGAAGCTTAGAAATGATATGTCTCACATGTGAAAATTATTAAAGCTAAAGTTTCCATCCTTGACTTTATTCCATTTTATATTTGTTTAGCCTTGAGTAATGGTATCTTTACTTTCCAAAGCTGCCATCTCTAGAAACATATGTTTCTTTTAAATACTCTGAATACGGATTATTGTACATGGGTAGAATAGAGTTGAGAGTAGTTAGATCTTGGGCTGTCAAAATTGTAGCCCAAATATCTAGCATATGTTTATTTTTCAGAAACATCAGTGAATCATGAAAAGCAAGTAATGAGGAAAACAGCTGACTAAACTAAAAACAATTCCCCCCCCCCATTTGATCAGAATACTTAATTTTGGGTTCTCTACAACAATAATCTATTCCTATTCATGATCCACAAAACATAAAAGAATAGATTGTGGGAATGTTCTGTAAATTTTTTCATAATGTAAGTTGTTTTTAAAATCATTTTCTTTGGATACATGTCTTTTCACTTTCTAAGGTAAATCTGTAATTTTTTATTGTGAAAGTTGTTTGACTTTTAACCAAGATTTACTTATCACCTTGATTTGATTTTACTCCTGGTTTAAATGTAAGGAAAAAAAAGAGACATTAAAATATTTTATTCTTAAATATGTATATGCTGTTGACCAAAATTACCAGAGATTAGTAATTTTTACTGAAATGCTTGATTTTTATTTTTTTTTTAAATAAAGAAACTCTACAAAACTTTGAGTGAAGTAAAGCTTGAAGTAGAGACTGTAATCAAAACTGGAAGACAGATCGTACAAAAGCAGCAGACTGACAATCCAAAAGGGATGGATGAACAGCTGACTTCGTTAAAGTTCCTCTATAATGACTTAGGTGCACAGGTAAGAAGACAGAACTATTTTTGTTTGGAAAATGTGTCTCTTTTTAAAATTCTTCACCCCTAGGCAGAGTGACCTATCGCATACATGTGATTTCATTTGAGATAATTTTTCCTCCTAATATTCATTATATTTTGAAATTTTGAGTGATAGAAGATTTTGAAAAATTTAATGTATATTCTCTGTTTTGTTTTTTTAGTTTAATGTAAAATGTATTAGTTTTGCCAGTGTCAGTTGGTTTATTTTTTAATTTTTTTTGCTTTTTGCTGAGGCAATTGGGGTTAAGTGACTTGCCCAGGGTCACACAGCTAAGAAGTGTCTGAGACCAGATTTGAACTCAGGTCCTCCTGACTTCAGGGCTGGTGCTCTAACCACTGCACCATCTAGCTGCCCCTCAGTTGGTTTATTTTTAATCCTTCTTTTGCCTCTATGGAAAGACCAAAAGTGAGCTTTTTATAAATGTTTTGTCAATTGTTCCAATTGTGACTCTATTTGGTGTTTTCTTGGCAAAGATACTGGAGTGGTTTGCCATTTACTTTTCCAGCTCATTTTACAGATGAAGAAACTGAGGCAAACAGGGTTAAGTGTCTTGCCCAGTCACATAGCTAGTAAGTGTCTGAGGCCAGATTTGAACTCAGGTTTTCCTATGTCCAGACATAGTGCTCTATCCACTTTGCCACCTACTAAGCTGCCTTTCTCTCTGCCCCCCTCCCCAATTGTTGGTTCTTTAAAACCTTAAACTTCATTTTTGTTTCTTCTACTTCTCTTCTTTCCCCTCTTCCCTGGCCTTTTCACATAGAAGGGAGAAAAGAAACCTCTGCCAGTGCAATTTTGCAATTACTCTGCAATTTAAAAAACTTCGAGGAGGCACTGAGATTTTGACTCATTTGCTCAAGATCATAATGCACTTTAAGTCCAAGTCTCCTGACTTCTAGGTCCACTTTTCTATTTGTGCTGCCTTTTCCAATATCATTGCTAAAAGCCATGCTACAGCCCAAACACTGAGCCATAGGTAATTCATGTTAATATGCCAGTAATTTTAAATCCTTCTAAGATACATGCATAATTTGGTCATTTTGGAGAACCACAGGGAGAGAAGCTATTGGATCTTTTGCTCTGAGGCACCAGCAATTTTTAATGATTTGACTTATTTTAGAATCTCTGCCTTCAAGCTAAGAAAAAAATAAGAACTGTGAAGTTGAAATGTGGCTTAGTTATAGATGTTGCTTTGTATCATGCTGCAGTCATTGAATATTAAATACACCCAGATCAAATGATGGAAATTTCCCTGTTAGCCCTGAGGAAAGTGATTAGAATGTTGTTTTCACTCTCATTTTAGTTTAGCTTAACAATTAGACTCCATAGCATTGAATTTTTCAATTATACCCTCTCTGTACTGAAAAGAAATTGTAGGTCTGGGGCCAAATAACTTTAATGACAGTGTAATCAGAAATATGCCATGTGGAGGAGCTTCTCATCATTATACAGTTGCAATTACATATAAAAATCCAATATGACCATTCATTTTATGCACATTTTTAGAGGGCTATGTCATTACTGTCAATTAGACCAAAACCTTTTATTGTGACTATGATACTCAGAGTTGTTTCATAAAATGATTTAAAAGTATAGACTGCCTAATTAAGCACTTTAAAATTGTTTCAATTGGAAGAAAATTTGAATATCCAGGTACAACTTATTGGAAGGCCTGTTACATATTGGTTTTATTGTTGTTCTTAAATTTTTGGCAAAATAAATTTTATTATGATAATGCTACTTCTAGGTATCTATTAAGTAGATATAATTTATATATTTGCTGTCTTAATGTTAATTCATATATTTTCCCTTGAATTTGCCAAAAGCTTAAATTCATTGAAGCACTTGACCTGATTCTTCTGTGTAGAAATAATTAACTCCCTTTTTGATGAGACTTTAAGTTTTTTATTATACAGAAGTCATTTTGATTAAATTCTTTTGTATTGACCAGAAATATTTGATATAACTCACAAAGTAGGTATTTGGTGAATTTTTATTGATTGTGCTTATCAGCTTTTGTATCATTTGTAATATTTGTATTTTATGTATTTTTACAATACTTATATTGCACATGCAAATATCAAATAGATGATGTGTATCCATATATGTGAAGACATAAACATTTTTATTTAAATGTTATGTATCTCATCTCTTTTAAATTACCCAGAATTGCATTTGAAGATAATCTATTTTTACATGAATAGTGTTAGTAAATGTGTCATTATGTAAATGATTTTACTTCTCCTACAAGTTTATCTTCAATTAATAAACAGATAGATTTATATAGTGCCTTTTCTCCAAGAATTTCAGGGGACTTTTTACGTGGTCAATTTATTTCAGTGATTGTCTAAATCAGTTCTTCTGCTGCTTTATGCAATAGAAGAATGAGGCATCTTGTGTGATTATTTTTTTACAGTGATGACATGCAAGTGCTGAAGTTTTGAGACATTTTATTATATCTGAGTAAATTGTAGAGCAGTGACAGGTTTCCCTTTTTTTGATGTAATTAATCTCATTTTGTATTTGAAAAAGTTGAATCCAACTGTTATATGTTATATAAGGCATTAGTACATGTAAGCTTAGCACCTGGCCACATACTGGAGGCATGAGTGTGAAACAATTTGAAAGATGGTGGAAGTACTCTTGATTTTGCTGCTTTTATACAGGTTACTGAAGGAAAGCAGGATCTGGAAAGAGCTTCCCAACTAGCTCGAAAAATGAGGAAGGAGACAGCTTTGCTTTCAGAATGGCTTGCTCTCACTGAATCTGAGTTAGTGCACAAGTCAACTTCAGGTTTACTTTCTGACCTGGATACTGAGATTGCCTGGGCCAAAGTAAGTTATAATTCCAATTTAATTGCTACAGTTACATTAGTGATGTTAGTGGCAGTTGCACTGGAGACCTTTTACACCCCTTCATGCTAAATTATGCCTAGCTAAGCATTCATCGTGCTCAGTGATTTTTCCACTTGATTATGTCTTCCCAAGCAACAAGAAATTTTTTCCATTTTCCATTTTCATGAGGTCTTTTTGCTACATTGATTACCAAAATGATAGTTTTATATACTTATCAAAAAGACTTTACAATTTAAAAAAAAACAGAGGAGTATGCTTTCTTTATGTTAGAAAATTTTATTTTGTTATTTTTAATAAAAAGAATGATTTTTGTCAGCACCATATTGGTGTCTCTTCTGTGTTGATCACTGTCAGTGAGCAGATATGACAATTGATTCTGTTTTTCTGATGAACAAGATGATTTTATGAAAGAAGACCCATGTTTCAGAAAGATGAATGAAATTAGATTTTAAAACTTGAAATTGATTTTCCAGATCTTCCTTTTTACATAAACAGTTTAAATGGACAACATGCTTTATTTTTAGGCTTATATAATCCTTAGTCCCGAAATTCACAAATACATTTATTGAATTAGATATTTTCTGTTTGTTCAGTCATTTTTTCAGTCATGTCCAATTTTTCATAGTCCTATTTCAATTTTCAATTTCTTGACTAAGATACTCCATTGGTTTGCCATTTCCATAGGGAATTGAGGCAAAGAGAATTGAGTGACTTGCCCAGGATCATACAGCTAATTGATGTCTGAGACTGGATTTGAACTCAAGTCTTCTGAATGCAGAACTGGTCTTTTATACACTTATATACCTAGCTCCTCAGAGAAGACAGAGAACTTTAAGAAAATTGAAAATTGGGCAGCTAGTTGGTGTAGTGGATAGAGCACCAGCCCTGAAGTCAGGAGGACTTGAGTTCAAATCTAATCTCAGACACTTAACACTTCCTAGCTGTGTGACCCTGGGCAAGCCACTTAACCCCAATTGCCTCAGAAAAAAAAAAAAAAGAAAAAAGAAAAGAAACAAAATTGAAAATTAGTTACGTTCACTTTAATAGAAGGGTGGGGGAGGATTGTGTATTGGAATTAGGGGGAGTGTTGTGTTGGAAGGTTTAGACTTTGGCTTGTGGACTTGGGATATCTTGGTTTTGGAGAAGTTTTAAAAGGAGAACTCTCTTGGCGATTCCTTTGCAGATTATTGTCTTTCAGAGTTGCCTGAGGACCTTCAAGCTTAAATGCCTTCCTATGTTCACAGTTCCTATGTTCAAATTCACAGATTTGAATGCAAGTCTTTCAGACTTACTTTAATTAGTCTGCATAAACATTTAGATTAAAGTTTGAATTACTGTTCTTATTGGCCAGAGAACCATGTTATGTGTAGAATTTATATTCCTGCCTTTATCAAAATGCATTTGAAAAGGCCTGCTGAAATGGGGATATTTAAGGCTGTTTTCAAAGAGTGAAAGAAAACCAGAAGGGGATTTTAAATTGAGATTCCACACTCTGTAGTCTTGTGTATGGATGCATTTATTGAGGTACTGAGGTGTAGGCGGAAGAGAGAATATAAGAAAAGCAAAATAATTCAAATAGTTTTGTTGTAACATAATATATGGAAAAATACAGTATTCATTAAGAAATGCATAAATGGCAAATGTGATTTTAATCAACATAACTTAGTTTGGAAGTGCTATATATTAGTTTATTTTATTCCATTATGCATTCACACCTGGCTTTTGTTTGTTTTTAGAGTGTTCTTGACCTTAAAAGGCATTATTCTCAATGTAGAAATTTTTTTTCCAGTGAATTTTTTTGTCTTTAAGCCAAGCCCTTCTTTTTCTATTCTTGTTTAAATATAATTACTTAGAATTATTTATTGGTTGCAGTAAAGACTTATCACATGAAGAGTCAGTAAGTAATCACTAAAGAGAATTCAGAATCTCAAGTGCACAAACTATGGTTATGGGTTATATTCCTCCGATTACTGGCAGCTGTATTATGGTATAATATTTAGAAGAAATGCTTGAATATGGAAGAGTAATGAAGCAATATTAAATGACCAGATATTATGTAGATCTTGCTTATATTTATCTGAAATGATTTGCGTTTATGTTCCCCAAAGTGCAATATGTCAATGTAATATTTATAAGCAATTAACCTAAACTTTAAAAATGCTGCTTAGACATATTGTGATTAAAGAAGGGTTTAATAATTGACAAGGTTAAATATATTTATATATGATTAAAAGGTATATTGATATTTGCTTGAAGATTGTTTTAGTGTAAAAATGTGTGTAGTTTCCTGGAATTCTAGAACTTTGAGCTTGCCATGAGCAATTGTGTATAGTAAAATCCTAAAGCAGAGTTCTAAAAATCTTACCTCTCAAGTATTTAATTTATTGTTAAATTGTTAAATAATATATGATTGAACAATATGAATTATTAACTTGATGTAAAAGTTATCTGCAAACTTCCTATTGATTGAAAAGTTCACACAATTTTATATACTTTTATTTTAGAATGTGCTGAAACAGCTGGAAAAGAGAAAGTTTGATTTAAATAATATCACTGACATAAGAGCAGCCCTCCAGAGTTTGGTAGAGGGCAGTGAGACAACTTTGGAGGAAAAAGTCTCCATATTGAATGCTGGTTGGAGTAGAATTCGCACTTGGACTGAAGATTGGTGCAATAAATTATTGGTGAGTTATACTCAAAATGAATTCTAAATGTGGGAATTTGTTTCAATTGACAATACATTTTATGGGAGAGTAATTTTTTTTTCCCATTTCTGGAGAGATAAGAGGGAGAATATAGAATTTTCTTAATATAATAATTAATGAAATAAAAAATTAAAAAAAATTGTAATCCTAGTTCTTTTTTGTTGTTTTTTTCAGTTAATAAAGATCTCAGAATTAGTGATTTTCATATTGGCTACTCACCAGATTATAAATAAAATAGTATATGTATATAGGAAATTCTGTTTGTGAGAAAAGCCCAGAGACTTTCTTAGAATATTGTTTTACTAAAGATTAAAATAATCATGACTTATGTATAAAATATAATTCCTTCATTTGTGATATAAATATAGTTTGGTTTTAATTTTGTTCATAATATTTTATTTTAAATTTATCTTTTTGATGTGAGTCATAATTTAGAACATATGTATAGGAAGAGGTGACAAATACATGGATAAAGGGATTAGATAATGTTTCTTGAAGTAGCTGGCTTCTGAGCTAGTACAGTATATTCTTGACTTCAGTAAAAATCTACCTAAATTCACAGAGGTAAAGAGTCAACCAGAAACTCAAGGAACAGTTAGTTCTTTGACACAGAAAAGAAAGTTCTTGACTTTGGAATCCTTGGTAATGTTATGATTTCATATCAGAAATGGATACAGTTTTAACAGGGTATAAATATCAATAAAGAAGATGTATTATCATCTGTTTTGCTCACTGCTTTACAATCTGTATCATAAGGATTATGAGATCTTTCCATCTGACTTGCAGCTCAAAACTTCCATATGTGTTGTATCTTCCATTAGAATGTGAGGTACTTACTTGAGAGCAAAGGCCACTATATTTTTCTATTTGTATCCCCAATTTTTAGCACAGCACTTAAAAAATGCTTTTTCTTTTTTTTTTTAAATTACAAATTTAAGGAGTTGAATTTTAGCTTCCACACTGTCTCATCTCATACTAGAGAAGGCCAACATTTGATGTAGATTTATATTTATATGTAAAATCATACTACTCATACTTCTATTTTTCATTTCTTTCTTTGGAGCTGGACAACATCCTACTTCATCAGTCTCTTATAATTGATTGGAGTATTCATAATATTTAGAATAAGTTGGTTATTCACAATCTTTGAACAGTATTGCTATCACTATGTACAACATCTCTTGGTTCTTGCTCACTTCACTTTTCATTTTTTCAGACAAGTCTTTTCATGTTTTTCTAAAATTAACCCAGTCCATCATTTCTTACAGCACAGTAGTATTTATCACTATCATATATTACAATTTGTTATAGCCATAGCCCAGTTGATGGGCATTTTTAATTTTTAGTTCTTTTATACCAAAAAGAGAACTGATATAAATATTTTAGAACATATTGTACTTTTCCTTTTTCTCAGATTACCTTGGGAAATAGATCTACTAATGATATTGTTGGCTCATAAGGTATACATACTTATAGAACTCTTTGGATATAATTCAAGATTGCTTTCCAAAATAGATCAGTTCATAGTTCCCCCAACACAGTATGTTAATGTTCCAGTTTTTCCATATGTCATCCAACAAATCTGATGGGTATGATGATATTGTGAAGTTGTTTTAATTTGCATTTCTCAGTCAGTAATGATTAAGAGCATTTTTTAATAGTTTTGATTCCTTCATTGAAAGACTGCATATTCATATTTTTTGACTATTTACTAATTAGAAATGACTCACATTTTTATTTATTTTTTTGCTGAAGCAATTTGCTGAGGTCATACAGCTAGTAAGTGTTAAGTGTCTTAGGTTAGATTTGAACTCGGGTCCTCCTAACTTGACCTTACTTTTTAAATCATTTATCTGAACAAGGTTAATGATAGTAAAACTTGAACAGTAGTGGATATCTGAAATATCAGGAGTAAAATTTCCTGAACTTGACAAATTATTGAATGTTGCAGGGAGGGAGAAACAAAAGTCAAAAATGCCCCTTGATTTTTAATAAGCCCAGATTGTTTGGAGGATGGATAGTGAGGAGCAAAATAAATAGGAAAATAGAGATAGAGGGAAAGTATTGAAAAGAACAGATAATGAATTTAGTTTAAAATTTTAAGTACATATATGTATATTTTGCAAGGCATTTTGGGGTTAAGTGATTCATTCACAAATGTAATAAGTATTAAATGTCTGAATTCAGTCCCTCCTGACTCCAGGCTGATGGCTTTATCTACTGCTTCATCTAGTTCAGGATATTATTAATTTAAAGTGTCAGTGGAATATCCTGATAGAGATGTCAAGTATGTAAATTAAAAAATGTTGAATTGGAACCGAGTAAAATGGGCTATATATACTTATATCTACATATGTGTGTGCATATACAAATATTTTATTATTGCTATCATTATTATTACATTGATGACAACATACTTTTATTTATTTCTGTTGCTTTACTTTAAAAAAAAAAGAAATTATTTTTCTTCTCTGAGAATTTGGTATACTATAACCAGAAGCAAATAGAATAATGGGACCAACCTTAGAGCTTGAGGAAACTTTAGAGGCATTTCATTTAAACATATAGATGAATAGAATTCTTTTTATAACATTCCCTGCAAATAGTCATAGGGACATTGCTTGAATAGCATTTAGAAGAGGTAAATAATAGTATCCTTTGAAATAATTCCAATTTTTAGGAGCATTCCTCTTTATCTGGAGCCTTAAACTCTCCTAACCATAGCAAATACTCATTGGGTTCAGTTATATTATTTCATGATTTTAAATAATATCTTTCAAAGTATATGTCATTGAACACTTAATATGGTTGGTTATTATTTTTTTTTTAATAGAACCATCAGAGCCAGCTGGAGATATTTGATGGAAATGTTGCTCATATAAGTACCTGGCTTTACCAAGCTGAAGCTCTATTGGATGAGATTGAAAAGAAGCCTGTGAATAAAAGTGAAGAAATTGTGAAAGTATGCCTAAGATTTATCAATGACTTTTCTTATATCTACTGTTTTCTTGGGGCTCAGAATCTTGCTGTTTATAAGCATTGTATTATCTTGTCTTTTGTTTGTCCTTTTGGTTTTGTGTGTGTGTGTGTGTGTGTGTGTGTGTGTGTGTATTAGAGAGAGAGAGAGAGAGAGACAGAGAGAATGAATGAATGAAAGGATTTGAAAAGCCCAATGTTCCTAATTCTTCCCCTTCCCACCTTTGGGTTCAGTAATTATAATAAATATGATGTCATTGTTTTAGTTAGATAGGCATGTAACATCTTTAGGTCATCTTACCTTGTGAATAGGGTCAAATCTCTAATTTGATTGGATTATGCTTCATTATTTCTTGTACTTATCAAAATTTTGTGTTTTCATATGCTTAGAGATTAACATCTGAACTGGATGATGTTAAGCTACAAGTTGAAAATGTTCGTGTCCAAGCCATTATGCTGATGGATACCCGTGGCTTGGCAAGCAGTGAGCTTGTGGAACCAAAGTTAGTTGAATTAAATAGAAACTTTGAAAAGGTTTCTCAACACATCAGAAGTGCTAATGTGAGTACTTATTATAAAAGAGATATAAAATCCCTAACCCTTCTTTTCTATTTCTTCTTCCTATGCCCTTTATACTAGGGCTGTCCTGTAGCTCTAGCTTTGGTTGGCAATATTTTCTTTAGCTTTACCTCTTTGTGATCATTTCTTATAACTTCCAAGTATGATGTGAACATAGTCAACATAGATAGCTTTCAAATTGGTAGCATTTAAGAATTCTTCACATGCTCCTATCCTAAGACTCACTTTTTTAGCCCCCTACTGGATAGCTCATGTATCATGGTTATTGCAAGATCATTGTATCTAAAATTAAATCTATAACCTTTCATTTACACCAGCTCCCCTTCTTGATTTCCTCCTTTTTGTCTGTGCTATCTCTGTTCTTAGAAATAATCATGCTCATGACTATTCACATTTATTGAAACTCCATCATGTATTTCCATTTAACTAATAAACCATCAAATCATATCAGTTGTCATATATAACACATCATGTCATGTTGTATTCTTCACATGTAATGAATGTCTTTTAACTCAGTTCCTTATTTACTGTTTCTATTGCCTTTAACCGCCTTAGTTTTTAAACGCTATCACTTTTTACCTCAGTTGAATCTTGAATTATTCACTAGCTTGGTCTTTCATTCTCTAGTATCTAGTTTATCTAGTTTAACCGAAACATTGATGTTAGATTAACCTTACTAGTTCACAGATTTGATCATGTAACTATTTCTCAGAGATATGCACTAGTTTTCCTTTTATCTCCTAGATAAGTTCAAAATCATTGAACCTGATTTTTTAAACTCTTTACCACTGGATTAAAACTTAACTGCCTAACCTTATTTCACTCTCTTCACTTTCCATTACTACATACTCCCTGTTTTGCTAGTATTTTGATAAGTTTTCCTTTTTTATTTTACTTTATGTATGCATTAAGGCATTTGGAAAAGGGATCCATTGCATAAAATTGGTTAAGAACTCCTCCTCTGCATGTATCCTATGTTTTTCTTTCTCTCTGTGTTTGGTTATTTGAAGAATTTTAAGATACTGGTTTACAAGCCACAAAGAATTAATCTTGTGATTTTTGACTCCATACACTTTATATGTATAGATACATTCACTTTTCCCCCTCATATTTGCATATTCTAAAAGCATCTGTTTAATTTTCATGAACTTAATAATGCAGATAGGTGTAAAGCAGAAATGTACATTTTCATTTGCTTTTTTGTCAAAAAATAGAATAAAGGGAATCCTATTTATTATTTTAAGGACCTTGATACAAAAAGGCAAAGAGAGTGTTAGAAGGGGATAATGAAGAATATGTGTGGTATGCCCATAAATTTATTCTTTCATTTATTTTTTTCTTACCAGTAAAGGCAAAGGGTTAGTTTGGAGAAATATAGAAAAGGTATGTTGCATATAATTATTCATTGACTGAATGCTTAGTGCTCACTTCTTATATGATATTTTAGCCTCCAATTGAACATAAATATAATTTTAACAATTTTCTGAGACATAAAACTTCATCTGAAGTAAAACTTCCTGGAGATTGTAGATAAAATGCCAGTTTCAGCCATAGTGTTTTCTCTCCTTCTCTTCAAGAATCCTATAGCTTTATTACATAATCAGTAAAGTGTCTAACTAGTGTTTAAGGGCAATAATTCAGTCAGTTCCATTTTTAAGAAGACTGAAAGGAATTTTTACAACTTTAAAGATCTTGTACCAGATACTAAAATAATAGTGTTACATAGATTTAGTTTTTAATATCTGGCACAAGAGTATTTACAGCAAGGAATTTGTATCTTTGCTAGATTGCTCTGTGTGGCTTTGTGTCACCTTTTTGTACTTATATCTTTAAAGGATTTCTAAATGTGCAAAAACACAAGGAAATCATGAGCAATCTCTGCTTGAGCTGTAAATTTTTTTTACATGTTTCATTTCTGCTCATTTTACAGGGTTTTTTTTTTTTGATTATCAAAATCTGATTTCATCATCTTTGCTTGTGCTGTGATCTTTGATTAACATTCTTCTGTTGGATCACCCATCCTTATTAACCTTACTTTCTTTTTTGCTTTCTTGTTTAGATGTTAATCAATGAAGAACTTTTCTCAAAGAAAATTTTAACCAAATCACAACCTGTTGAGTCTGGTGTGCATTCAGCAGACCTAGATAAATTAGAACATGATTTACAAAATATGTTGAAGGTTGTGGAAAAGCACAGTGATGAAGATGAAAAGGTATAATAAACCTAATTTGTCTGAATATTTACCTTAAATATCCTTCTACTTGTGGTGGAGAATTCTGAAGATGAGAATTTTTGATGTTGGGTTTAGATGTAGCAATCGCCAAATCATATTTATAATGCTTCTCAGATAGTTTATATATATATATTTTAGAGAAAATTAACTAAGTATTAGCTTGGTTGAAATTTTAAGATTTTTTAACATATAATTTAGAGAGACCGTATGATATACTGTATATGATATATGCTATGAACATAATATGCAATTAACTTAGAAAGCCCTAGGTGTTCATCGTTTCTGATAGCTTTTGCAAAGAATTTGGTAACCTGAATTGGTAGAAATAATTTTCTCACTGGAGAGCCTCTATTGAAATCATGGGAAATGATTTTAAAGGAACTGAACATATTTTAGGGAACAATATAATTCTTTAAGATTAAAAAAAGCTAATTAACATTTTTAAATGGGATATTACTTTATTTATACCAATTCATCATGATAAACATATTCCTTCTAGTTGAGACATACAGTGCTGAAGAGATATCAAAGTGAATTATTGACATTATTTTCTGTTTATATTTTTAGTTGGATGAGGAGAAAGCCCAGATTGAGGAAGTTTTGCAGAGAGGAGAACAGATGTTACAACATCCTATGGAGGATAACAGGAGAGAAGAGATACATTTACAGTTACTACTTCTGAGGACAAGACATAACAATGTCAAGGTACAATTACTGGAAAATTTGTCTCATGTTTATGAAACATATAAAGAAAAAGAAAGAATTAAAGTGATCTAAGAAAATTTGAGGAAGGAGAGAATTTTCATTATCAGAAATGTATATATAACTGTGTAGTACTTGATGTGATTGATGAAGGATTTCAGAATGAATAAATGATAGGATGGAATTGATTACCTGATTGTCTCTCTTGGCTTGAGTATAGAATGTTTGAAGGAAAGCATTCTGGGGAAAAATTGGGAAAATCTGGGACAACTTCAAATGCTTTCAAAGGAAGCAACAGACTATGGGAGATATATTTCGGGAGCTTGTTATAGATCAGAATTTGGGTAGTTAGCTAAAATTTTCTGTTATTGCTTGGGATATGGTTGCCATCATATATATAAATTTTTTAATGTTTCGTTTTGATAAAGTTATTGTGGATGTAAACATAGTATTGAAGAATGAATCATAAGTAGTTTTACAATCTTAATTAAGAATATGTGGAAGTTGCTTATAAATGAAAGAATAGCTTATAGATTTTCTTTGTTAAGACAGAAGAAATGATAGAACATTTTACAAATGCCTGATGAATATCCACCAAATTAAATGCCAATTTACATATACACACATATATACATATACATACACATTCACACACATGGATATTCTCACATATATACTTAATACATAACTGGGGTTTTGGGAAAGAATAGTGAAAACACCGTTTGAAATTGTCTTCAAGAGTAATAAAATGATAAAATAAATCAATGATTTTTATGTAACATGCAAAACACGATTTACACTAGATATATGTACATGCTATAATTTATGCATATAGTTTAACAACATGATATGTACATGTACATATAGTGCCACATATCATATATGTTACATGGTATGATATGTTATAGTTTATATAATTATATTTTAATGCACAAGATGTAACATGTCACACATGTATCAATGCAACAGCAATGTATCATGCTGCTATGTATTACACATGTAAAACATAGCATGTAATTGTATATTGCATTTTATGTGTTATGTAATGTATTATGTTATGTATATAGCATTATATTATGAATAATTTTTTTTTCCTGAAGAGCATTGGGCAGTACAGGATGTACTGGATGTAGTGAAACAAATACTATCAATTAAAAATAAATTTACCTATGTGGAAACTGACATGACTGCTTATCAATTGGGGAGATGTTTCTGAATTAGCTTTTCACCTATGAATAAGCCATTGGCTTTTTAGAGAAAAGACAGAAACCAATACAAAAATAAAACAAGCTTAGAAATGGGAACATGGATCCTGCAGTCTATGTAGATTCAAACTGACCTGTTTTACTAAGGCATAGATGAATAAAATGAGAAATGTGTAATAAAATAGACAGGAATTAATTTACCATTGCTTAGAGTCATTTAATAGTTACAAATCAGTTAGCTTAAGGAAAAGACAAAACCTGTTAAAAAAAATCATTCATGTCAACAGTCCTCTCATCTTCCTTTCAAAATGGTAGGATGGTAGTCACAGATCTGTTTGGTTAAATTTTCTACTGTAGGATCATTGGAGATTAATGGAGGGAAAAAGAAATTTATAAAAAAAGCTTGACAGGTGATCCAGTTAAGCTCAGTCATCTGGAGAACCTTTAAGGATGAAGCTGGCAAAATAAATAAAATAAAAAATAGAAAATATCTTTCCAAGTTTTTATGACTATTTTTTTTATCCAATAATCTCAGAATCACAAAATTCGAACTGTAGCCATTTCCTGCTATGCTTCATGGAGTAGTATAAATAGATCTAAGGAATTAAACATAGGACAGCTAACTGTTCAATTATCAGCACACATATATTGATTACTTACTCTTTCATAGGCACTGAACTAAGCATTGGGTATACAAAGAAAGGAAAATGAAGCAATATCCCTGCCCTTATGGAGTTCACGTTTTAGTGGAGGAGACAACATACAAATAGTATATTCATATAAGATTTATAAATACATACATTCATATATCCAGATACACATAATGTATGTGTGTGTTTATGTGTGTATATGTGGGGTTTGTAAATCGGAAGTAATCTCAGAAGGAAAGTACTCTGAGTGGGAAGGACTTGCATCTCAAAGGAAGGTAGAGCACTCAGAAGGGGGCAGTAAATAAGGAGAAAGAACATCCTAAGGATTAGGGACAGTCAGTGAATAAATCTATTCATAGATCACTTTGGAGATTATTTCCTTGTTCCTTCAATTTCTTTATGATATGATCTTTTATTTCAAAGTCATATATCGATTTGCAGCTAATCTTGCTAACCTCTTTTCTTCCATTCCTGTTTTTCAGTTTTCTTGGCATTTTTTCTTGAAAAGGAAGTCGTTACCCTTGGAACTAGGGTCTTTAGATTTCAATGCAACACAGACTACTGGCTTCATTTGCTTCTATAAAGTGAATACCCAGTCTGTTCCACTGCTCAACTTTGTCTGTTTTTAAAAATCAATACCAAATTATTATGTAGATTATTACATTGTAGTATAGATTAATGTTGCTATCTTATTACTTATTCATAACTCATACACATAGATAGCCCTGAGTGCTACACATTGGCTTCTTGTTTGACTTTTTTACCCAGAGCACTGAAGTTTTCCAAGGATCATAGCATAGTATATTTGGAAAGATTACTGGATTTAAAAATATAGGGACTTAAAAAATCTCACCATTTTCATTGACTAGTGTGATTCAAGGGACTACGTGCTTCAATGGGTTATATCAAGTCAACATTTTTGTATTTACTATTTGCCAAGCACCATGCTAATTCTGTAAATAAAATGAAAAGTCAAAAACTGAACCAAACAAAAAACCATTCCCTGTTCATAAGAACCTCATCTTTTAATGGAGCAGACAAGCTGCAAGCAGGCAACTATGTATAAATAATATATTTGTAGAATGAATTGGAGGTCATCTTCAAGGAACAGCCTCAATCTGATTCTCAGTTTTGTCTTTTTTCATCTTTAAAATAGGAATAGTAATTCTGCCTACTTCATCAAGTTTTGAGGTTCACAAAAGTTACTTTGGAATTGTAAAAAAAAATTGTAAATTTGTAAAATTTAAAATTGTAAAAAAAAAAATTGCTTTGTGAATTGTAATACCTTACAGAATTGTAAAGCTGTTCTAAATGAGGATCATTAGGCATAAAATTTTTATGATTTTTTTTGAGCATTTAATCACAATTGGTGTAAATTGAGTTTCTTATGTTCACAAAACTCTCATGTAGTTGCCATATACGCGTAATCTTTTTATGAAGAAAGTTATTAGTAACCAGTAATTATCAAATAATTAACTATAATAGAAAGGGAGATATTTATCTTCATAGTTTTAAAAATACTAGAATGAACCATCTTATTTCCCTCCTGTTTCGTTTGAGAAATAATTTCCTCTATTAATTTTTGCTTTTGTTTTCAATACTAATATACTCAATAACACTATTTATTAAATTTTAAAATTAATGTTTAAATACCAACAAACTATAGTGCAGTGATACCTCTCTGGTTCTTATTCTCTAATACACATACATACACACACATTAATACATGTTTTCATTTTTATTGGCAGTATATAGCTTTCTTGATACCCACTTTGCATCTTTAATCTTTAAAATAGCAGCATTTTCAATACATAGAATCATTGAATTTTAGAGATTGTGCTTATTTTATTCTGTTTTTCTCTTCGAGAGGATAATACTTTGCTTTATTTGATTTTGGAGTCAGGCAAAGGTAAATTAAGTGACAGATAAAGAAAAAAGGGTCATGAAAGTAATACATCACGAAACCATAGCATATATAATGAGTTTTGCTGTAGGAAAAAAACCCTCTTGTTAAGACATTCATTCAGTGGGTGTTTTTTTTCCTATTTACTTATTGGAAAGACACTATTTGGCAATATAAAACAAGATAAACTTTCTGAATGTCTTGATATTTATAATCTGTTAGTGATTGCAGTATATAATCAACTAGAACACAGTTTAACTTATAATGAGTACCATGTAAATAGCATAAATATTAAGAGCTGTATAAGCATAGCAGTAGTAGAGCTTACCTTATGGTTAGCTATGGTTACCCAGTTAGATATGGGTAGGTTTCATAAAAAGTAGTATGAATATTGGACCTTGAAGCATAAATAAGATATTTATCAAGGAGATGGGGCATATTTCATTTGAAACTTAGGCCAAAACAAAATCTTGGATGATGAGAGGCCTAAGGTATGTTATTCATGAGTAAAGACATAATGTCTCAACTGTTTATTGTTTTGATGAAAATAAGATATCAGTTTAAATGTTGCCTGGTAAGTTAATTTGATTCAAATTGCTTAAAACAAACAAACAATTCAACTAGATGGCCTTTGGCCTTTTTAACTCTATGAACTTCTGACTGGAATTGAAAATATGGGAACTAAACCCCTGAGAACCTTTCGGGTACAGTATACTGACTGCCTTCCTTGACCTGAAGTATAAATAGAGGCATATTCAATTTTGCGAGGAGCATCAGCAGCTTGAGAAAGAGGAAAAAATAGTAGCATTTTCTTAATAGCATTAAAAACAGTTTAAAATTTTAAATTAAGGGGGAAAAATTTTTATCTATCAGTTTACATACACACAGATAAATAGTTGTGCATGTATAGGCAAGCTTATGAAATGGTTGATAAAAGCTTATTTTAAAAAGAGAATTGCTTTTTAATATATTGGAAGTAATACAATTTTTTGAGTAAGCAAAGTTACTTAAAAATGATCAATAATCAGAAATATTTTTCTAAAAATAAGCAGAAAATGACAGGACACATTATTTGAGTGGTCTTTCTATTTAATCCAGACTTTTGAAGTAAAAGCTACTTGAATGTTTTTATACACAATTCATGACAACTCATGATTTGGATATCTGTATTGTCTAATTTACATTATAACTCTTTTATATAGTGTTTGCTCTTACTCCTCTAGTTTTATTTTTTCTTTTTGAATTTCTAGCATCTAACAACAATGTCTGATGCTTAATAATGATACTTGTCTGATCAAATAAAACTTTCTTTGTCTTTCTTTCTTCTTTCTCACCAAGTCTTGCCACAGAAGACGTGTTGAATTAACCATTTTGCAGATCTGGGACTAAGCAGCTTGTTCCAGTTTCATAGTTTTAATCTTGCTTAATTAGATTCAATAAATTACCTTTTTTGGTACCCTGGGAAGGTTAAAATATAGAGTTTTCCCAGCTTGGAGGTAAAATTTAAAAGGTTGTTGTAATTCTATTTGATTCACTTCATTATTATGATATTTTATTATTTTATTCAACCTTTAAAAGGGCATAGTTTATTTGTATAGTTGTAGTAATCTGGTTCATGGTCATTACTTACAGCTTTATAAACAGTTACTTCAATTTACTAATCAGTGTCTTGTTTGGGAAAATATTTTAAAAGTTTTCCTTCTTCAATACAGGTTATAAAAATTTCTGTTTCAAAAGTTCACCAAAAGATAACTTGGTATGGTTGATTAAGGGTTGGTATCATTTTCAAGAAGACCTGCGTACAAATTCTATACATATACTGACTTTCCATTATATAACTGGTCAAGAGTTTCAACTTTTGACTTCCCCTAGCTTGTTTAAAAATTGCAGAACAATTATGAATCTATATGATTATTTATGTGATTAATTTTGTACATGGTGAATTCCCAATCCCAATGAAATGAAGTCTGGGCAAATGGTACCTATGATTAATTCATTATTACTTTTTAAAAACACTATCTCCCTTGATGCCTAGCAGAATGATATGTTTATAATAATAAAGAGTCCACAATCAATTTGTTGAATTGAACTCAATTTCAGGCTTTAGTTTTTCCATCTGAGAAGATGAAATATTGCCAAAAATCTTTCCTTACTTCAAAGTTCTGATCTTTTTTCCTTTGCCAAATTATACAATAGAGCAATTTGCCAACTAGGAAGGCCTGTAATTGATAGAATTTGCTCATTTGAGTTGGGTAAATTAACTGACATATAGATAAATATATTAACTAAAAAACTGCCTATAATCTGATTATTTTCTTTGAGAAGTGGCTTTTTGAAATTAATTCAAAGTATCAAATAACTAACTTTTTCTATTGCTATTGGAGATGTCCAGCAATGATTATTATAAGATTTTTCCCTTTTCCTTTTTAAATCTCTTTTGTGATAGAATTATTTGACATTTTGAATTATAAGCATGAAGATTGTTTCCTGAGATCCATAATCAAAGACATTACCATTTTGTAGATAGAAAGTCATCAGAGGATATCAGACATGTTAAAAAAGAAATGAACAAATCTACAAATGGTATTACGGGAGCAACCTACTAGTGGCTGCTAGATCTAGATCTATTCTGACCAGGAGAAGAGATCCCTTCATGTGAGAGGATGATAATGATACAAGGAGACTGAGAGGCAGTTGCATTCTCTTACCTCTCTCCTCTTCCCTCTTTCCTCCAATTTATTTCATTTCCCAATTCACAAACAACATCTGTGTCAGTAAAGGCTGATTTGCAACTTCTTCACAGCTGTTATGATTCATAGCTGTGTGGGGGTTTCCAGAGAACTGACTGCCTCTTCACACTTAGGCATGGTCCTTTACAAAATGGTACTAAATTTTTAGTCAGTTTTAATGGAAATTGGTTTAAAAAATAAATAAATTTTAAAATATTGATTTAATATAGAACATTAATTGGTTTAAGTGGAGAGAAAAATCTGACATATGCCCCATTCAAGTTTAAGAGTATTCTATATGCTAGTTCATTCTAGCACCCTGACTTAATTAATACTGTTCTGGTGCTCTCTTGTAGAATGTAATAAGTGATTATTTTTAGAAATGTGTTAAATAAGAGGAAGAAAAATAGCAATTTAATGTTAGTATTATTAAATAGATTCCCCCTTTATGTTAAATACTGTTGTTTTATCTATTTAATTTGTATCCCATTCCCCAATAGTCAATGATTGTGAAGAAGCACTTTGCTATTGAGTACTTGGCAAAGAAAATTACACTGATGTAATTTGTCCAGATTTCCCTTTTAGTGGTGATTATAGCTTTTAAAGGTGATAAAATACTTGTACCACAAGCTATATTTTTTGGCATGAATATTATTAACTCTACTTTTGTATGTAACAATTGTATTAAATTATGCTCTTTTAAAATATTGATTATAGGTTATCATGGTCTTTAAAACTTAGAAAGCATTTGAAACTTTAATTGGGATATAATTTACAATTTTATTTGTATCTGTGTCAAAATAAATATTAACTGTACTTTTTGTAGTAACAAGTGTCAAATTACATTCTTTTGTAATGTTATAATTTAAGTTATTTTTTAATATTTAAAGCAAATGTAATATATAGTACAAGTAGAATAGCTATAGAATGCTAACTTGATAATAACTTCAGCTTTTAGAAAGCTGAAATCTGGTTTTTGATTCTGACCAATAAGAATTGTTGCCCAAATAGAAATGATGTACATTTTTGGACTAAGCATTCTTTAATTCAGAAGGAAGAGAATACTGGAAATAGTGTATGATGTGTACTTAGGGATTTAGTAGTATGGATTCTAAAGTATTGAAAGGTAAAATCCCATGGCTTATCAATGTACTTCCCTCTTGCCATAATGTCTTTCTTTGGTCAGTATTCTTTGTCTTTTTGCTCATTTTTAAAAGTTGAGTTTTGCTTCCAGAACTGGCAAAATTTCTTTTTCTAGGAGACAAGGGTCTGATCACTGGTTTCTCACACTAGTGTCTGAAGTGCTAGCCTCATACACACTGTGCTGGAGTTTCCCCAGCCTAGTCATGCCTATTGTGCTGGGTTTCTGAGGCTGGCAATTTGTCTTCTGCTCTAGGGCTGGCAGCCTCACCGCTGGCTCTGCTGTGTTCCTGGCCTGCTGAGTCTGAATTGAGGGGTCTTGGTGGCTTATTTGTGGGGAGCCTCTCTCTCTGGCTTGCTCACCTTAGCTGCGTTGGGCTGTATTACTCTTTTACCCAAGTGAGACAGACCTTTGCTGAAATCCTTCTAGGCTGAAAAATTATTTTACTCCCATCTTTTGGTGAATTCTCTTCAGAATCTGTTTAAAGGTTTGATTTAACATCTCAGAGGGAAACTGGGGAGATCTCTGGCAACTTCCTGGCTTTTCTCCATCATCTAGTCATTATTTTCCTAACCAGATTATGTCTGTATATCTATGTGTAATATATGTGTATATATACATGTGTGTGTGTGTTTGTGTATCTTGATTTTTTGTGTGTGTGTTTTATCCTGATGGTAATACTTAATGAGCTTTTAAGAGTGAGATTTAGTAGCATAGTGTTCATGCTTTGGGGCCAGCTTTATGATGCCAGCATATCTGAATTTTCTTGTCATAGGCTTCCAGAGTAGATCAAAGTTGTAAGAAAAAGTCAAATGTCAGTTATTACAGTTGGAACTTTGGCAAATCTCTTCAGCTTGGTCAGTTTGTACATCTTTTGGGTGGGGGAATTTTTTTAAGTGTATAATTACTCTTCAAATCACAACTGATTTTTCGCAGTAGTATTTTCAATAGTATGAGCTTCAGATTGAAGCAGTATTTGAGTTAAGATGAGTTTATTTTTAATTCTAAAAAGCTCTCAAATCAATTTGAATAATCAATATAGTAAGATATTTTTGCAGCCTGTAATAATAACTTCCTTTGTATACATGGATTTTATACTATTTTACATTAGATATCTAGAATGGGATATAGTTTTGACATTGCAATCTAGACTAATGTTGACTTAACTTGAATTTACATAAAAAGAATGAAAGTCATATAAATATAACCTTGATGTGAATATTATAAATATAGAGAAATGTTTTTGTAGTATAGACTACCTAAAAATGTTAATCATTCTGATAATGAATAAATGAGGAGAACCAGAGTGATGTGAGAACTTGCAAATTATTCCTTTCCTTGGTTGGCCCATGCTTTATGGAGAATAGTTTCACATTATAGGTAACAGTTCTTTGAAAAAGACAGCTATATTTATTTGTTTTAAAATTTTTATTTTCTTAACCTCTTCCTTTTTAAACCCTAGATAGTGATCTTCTCCTCCCTGGTCTTTAGCTGAAAACCTTGACTTAGATTACTGAATAAATTGAGATCATTTGACTTAAATTTCTTCTTCTATTTTCATCACAGAAACCCTTGACATTTCCCCCTATTCTTTCTTAGTTTTTGACAAAGAGATGACCCTTTTTACAAAGCCAATGCTTATGCATATGAATTTGATCCTTTTCCCTCACATCATTTCTGTCATATTATTTCTTTACTTATCTTTCCTTCTTTTGAGTTTTGAACTCCTGTCTAGCAATGATTTCTTACCCTACAACTTCCAAATGAATCCTTCTCACCAGTTCTTAAAACTACTTGAAAATATCCCCTCTAAGTATTGTTCTGTTTCTAGTTCCTTTCTTAGCCAAATTGCTTGTAAAAGGTTGTTTTATATTCATCTTTTCTACATCTTCCTTACTCCTCAATTCTTGCTGACTTTGAACTTACTTTGACCCAACTAGATCTATTCTCTCCAAAATTACCAGTCATCTCTCTTTAAAAAAAAATTTGTTTAGCAAAAATAATTTTTTCTTCTTCCCTCCTGTACCATTGAGTTAAAATAAGGAAAGAAAAAAAAGAAAACATTTGTTACAAATATATATATATATGCATATATATTATATATATTATAGATAATTTCCTGAATTTGTTGTGTCTTACTTTGCTTTCTGAGTATCATCTCTTTGCCAGGAATTGAGTAGCGTGCTTCATTATTTGTCTTCAGAAATCAATAGTAGTCATTTATTCATTAGGTTTATCCTTTTTAAAGGTGTTCAATATTGTTATTATTTAAAAAAAAAATTCAGGCAGCTAGGTGGTGCAGTGGATAGAGCACCAGCCCTGAAGTTAGGAGGACCTGAGTTCAAATCTAGTCTCAGACACTAAACATGCCCTAGCTGTGTGACCCTGGGCAAGTCACAACCCCAATTGCCTAAGCAAAAAGCAAAATAATAATAATAATAATAATAATTTTTTTTGGTGAGGCAATTGAGGTTAAGTGACTTGCCCAGGATCACACAGCCATTAAATGTTAAGTATCTAAGGTCAGAATTGAACTCAAGTCCTCTCGACTTCAGGACCAGTACTCTATTGTGCCATCTAACTGCCCCCATTATAAATATTTTTATGCACTGCACACTCCACTCTATAAGTTTACCTTTTTTTTTAAAAGCCATATATTTTATAATTTATTTATAATTACAATGTTATTTTATTCAGATACATATTTTGATTCAGCCATTCTCTATCTGATAAACATCTCCTTAATTTACAATTGTTTGCTACTTTTAAAAATGCTGTTTCAGCTGTTTTTGTACATGTTGATCCTTTTCCTCTCTGATTTCTGTGTGATAGAGGTTGAAAGGTAGTATTACTAGGTGGGAGGATACACACAGATTTATAATTCTTTGAACTTAATTTCAAGTTACTTTGTAGTGACTCAGCATCACTTGCTTGCCTAATCAGATGTTTTTTTTCTTAGTTCTAATCCTCCTTATCCTACTAGCTGCATTTGAAAGTGTTGATCATCCCCTACCCTCTTCTGGATTTTCTTTCCTTTTTTGGTTTTTGTGACACTACTATGTCCAGGTGTATGTCCTTTGCTGACTCCTCATCCCTAATTTACACCCAAAATGTGGATGTTCTCTGTGATTCTGTTTAAGCCTCTTTTTCCCCCCTTTATCCTTTTTTTTTTTGTAAATACTTAAGATTTTATAAGTTCAAATTATCTGCTCTAGCAGATAATTCTGAGATTTGCATATCCAGTCATAATATTTTCCCTAAACTCCAATCCCATGTCACCATTTATTTACCAAAGAGATTAAATGCGTTTCCTCTAAAGTCACTTTAAGAATAAGTAGAATTGTATTTCAGCTCTAGGTCTTTGAATCCTGGCCCTTTCCCACTTAATCAACATCCAAACAAAAATCAAAAACTGGTAAATTATAGTTTTACAACTTTTGCATTCTATTTGCTAGTTACTAATTACTAGTTTCCACTCTTCATTTCCTGAAGTGAATTTAAAGTATATCTTAATTGACGTAGATTTTCCTTTTCTGGATCTCCTTTAATATGGCATCTGCTGCATAAAATGAAAGGCATTATCTAAGTCCATTAGCAACCATTTAAAAGTACCTATTATATGTCATGTTTCTACTATTTATTAAAATGCTATGATATTTTAAATTTTCCTTTGACTTTTTCTGACTGGGTTCCTTTAAGGTATAGAATTATTTCACCTTTCATAAAGGCATTGAATTATTTCCTTAATCCAAAAACCATTATATAATTCTTACTGCCTTATATAAGTAATAAAACCTAAAATATATTATGATCCTTTATATTAGGAATCTCCTTCAAAAATAAGTTACCTGAAAGGAATAGCCAGATAAGATCCTAGAGGACATTTTGATTGATGACTCTTTGGGAGAAAGAGCTATTTTGAGCAGAAAAAAAAGGTATATTTTTACTCCTAACATACCTTATCACCTTTGTCAACATATTAAGGAAAAATTGTTCTCATCTAAATTGTTTATAAAGTTTGAAGAGAAACAATAGCAGACTTAATAAATTTCACTTTCTTAAGTTTAATATGGAACTTTATTTGTATAGGGAAAAACTGACCCCATTATATCATTTTTGGATTTGTATCTCAAAACTATGAAATCCTCTAGAATAGTGAGATTAAAGCTTCAGTTTAATTTTAAATAAACCTTTGTATAACATTCCATAAGATACCAGTTCTTACCTGAAACACAAGAGTAAAATTTTTCTTAATTAGCCTTGAAAATAAATGCCATCATTTAGTCATAGTAGAAGAAGAAATAACCAGTTAATTAATTCTATTCCAAGTACATGGAAGGTAGAAGATTATTGAGTCTTATGCTTAGTATCTTTCTGGCCTTGTTAGGGACAATTGTTTCCTAAAGGAGATGGCCTCTGTATTAGGTCATAATTTATGTATTCTGCCAGGTGAAAATAATGAAAAGGTTAAAATCTGTATCTTATCTTATTCAGAGTACTAGAGATTTAAAACCAGTTGAGACTTTAGTGATGATTTGATCTAATCCTCTCATTTTACAAATGTATTACTTAGACTTCCAAATGACTTGTTCAAAGAAAGTTGAAGGCTGGAGCAATGTAATACTTGATAAATAAAAGTGAGCTGAGATTCAGAGAACTTGACTGAATCCTTTTTCTTCCATTTATTTCCTCTGTGATATTGGGCCAAGTCACTTAGTCTCTTTGGGCCTCAATTTTCTTTAAGTATAAGTTCAGATTGTACTGTTTTGGAAATTGGGTTATTTTGGATTCTTCCAGCTTGTGATTCTAGTTTGTGACTCAAAAAAGATATGAACATGGTTTCACTTTCTCCAAATCATATATTCTCTCAACTGCCTGTTATTAGTCTTATCTTCCATTCTGCCTTGGAGTTAAAAGAAAGAAAATTGGCTGTGATTTTTGAGTTTTTAAAAAATATGTATATAATAAATACATTCAAGCTAAAATCTTCTGGCAGGCATTTTAAAGTTATGTACTATTACATCATTAATGAAGAAGGTTTTTCTCTTGTTCAGATTTCTGAATAAATGAAAGAAATATATTTTTAATTTTAACACTCATGCTCATTTCCAAACTGAAATATATACAAACACATATACACTAATACATACAAAGCCACATTTCTTGATATGCAATATATGAATTCATCATTTTTTTCTCTTTGATATAAGATATTGGGGATGCAGCATAGGTCTGACGTAGTGTTTGTCTAATGGCAGGAATGCTGCATTTGGAGTCAAAGGATCTGGACTGAAAAAATCTATCTTCTTAGAAACTCTGTAACTTTGATCAATTAATTTTACTGCCCTCTGCCTTGATTTATTCAGCTGTAAAATGAAATGATTGAACTGGATTGCATATAAGATCCCTTCTAGGTCTAAATCTTTGACCTTATACTATGATTATTTGTCTTGGGAGTTTGAATGAATGCTGAATTATATAGATCTTTTAAATCATCTATTATTGAAACTATGTATCCTTTTTTGAGGGTGGTGGTGGTGGTATTTATCAATGTTTTAATTCTTAACTAAACATTATAAGTATATGAATACTTTTGGATTTCTTATTTTTACACCATAATCATTACCCAGTATGATTTCCCCACTTTGTAATATAATTCTGTGTGGTAGCAAAAACCATGTTTTGTATCTATTGTTTCCAATTTCTTTTGTAGAGAAGAAAATAAATTTCCTGGATGAAGACTGAATATTACAATTGATCAGAGTGTTTCAGCATTGTTTTAGCTTATGCATTTTATAGTCTTGTATTGTTCTTTTGGTTCTTTTTATTTTACTTTGGATCAGTTCTCTAATTTCTGCCTACATAGCATGACTCTTTTCCACTCTATTTAAATGTCATAGGTTGTGGGGCTTTTTCTCAGTTGCAGAGCACTCATTTTCTCCTAGCACTACTCTTTTTTGCTACTAGAAAAAGTTGGATATGTATGAGACCTTTTTCTTCTTAACCTCCTTTGAACTATACTCAGAAACAGGATTGCTCGTTTAAATAGTCACTTAAAAAACCAACAAACCAAAAACCTAAAAGGGACAAAGAAAAAAAAAAAGGTAACATTTGTTCACCACAGTTAATAGTAAATCTACTTTTTTGTAAGCCTCTGGTGGTATTCCTCTGTGTTCAACATTTTTATTAAGTTTTCCCAGCCTACATTGTGTCTCTAGGAGAATAATAGAACACAAGCATTTTCTTTTTCTTAGCCATCACAAGAAGAACCACTATAAATATTTTTGCATAAATAAGTCCTTTTCCCTTTTTTTGGGTGTCATTGGAGTATAGACCGTTAGCAGTAGTATTGCTGGATCAAAGGGTATGCATAATTTTGTAGCTCTTTGGGTATAGTTTCAAATTGCTTTCCAGAATCAGTTGGATCCGTTTACAACTTCACTAGCAGTATATTATCTTCTGTTTTCCCTTCTATGGACATAAATTTATTCCATCTCCATAGGTCTGAGAGGTAAACTATATTACATTCCTCTAATTTACTTATAATGTCACTCTTAAAAGTCAGATTTTTTTTTTTGTTAGTTTTTCAGGACATACTATGTATGCAATATTGTCTCTTTTGATTAGTACGCATTTAATATATTTATTTTATTTCTGCAGGCAAGCCCTGTTCAGCAAAGGACAACAGTTGACCAATGTCCATCTGGAATTAAATCAGCACCTCTGCCTCTTGATTATCTTGCCGAAATTAACAAAGTTTTACTTTCCATGGCGGATGTTGAACTGTTATTCAGTTCTCCAGATCTCAACACTGGCATTTATAAGCGATTTTCTTTGCAGGAAAATTCATTGAAGGTAAATTTCAACATTATGTTTAAAGAGAAGCTGTAAAATGACTTATTAAAATAGTAGTCTGTTTAAGTGGCCATGTATTATTTGATCTGTAGCATAGTAAAATGGCATCCAAAAAACTAGTGGTGTAATAAACCTGCCTTTTCCCTATCTCTTCTATGTAAATAATGTTATACTTCTTAAAATTTTTAGATGAAACATTGTTTATATACACAAACTTCACAAAGCTTTGCACATAAATGAAACTATTTGCCAAATGTATTTGCTAGTCTGTTGATAGATAAATGTCCTATGTAATATTAACTATCATATTTCAGAGTTGATAATTATTTGGATAATATCCTAAATTTTTGTATGGATGTGTTAGAAGTATTTTGACTTTTTTTTTTTTTTTTTTTTTGCTGAGGCATTTGGGGTTAAGTGACTTGCCTAAAGTCACACAGCTAGGAAGCATTGTGTCTGAGACCAGATTTGAACTCAGGTCTTCCTGACTTCAGGGCTGGTGCTCTATCCACTGCATCACCTAGCTGCCCCTAGAAAATAGTTCTTTAAGAATCTTTGTTTCTTTAATGAATTTATGGTATCTTGAAATTACTGCTCTATTTTTCATTAATTTTCCAAAAAAGTAGTATATGTTGGTAATGATTATAGTTAAAATTTTTATGACACTAAGATTTACAAAGCATGTTACATATGTAATTTAATTGTATTACTATAGTCACCTTGTGAGAGGTTCTATTCCTATTTACAGATGAGCAAACTGAAACTAAGAGATGAATTAAAGAATCAAATAGCTACCAAGAAACATTTAAAACTATAATAATATTAAAACATTCATTAAATATTTTTATGTTCTTGACACAGTGTTAAGTGCTGAGCTGACTTAAAAATAAATGGAACAATATTTTTCTTTAAGTAACAAAGACTAATAAGAGAAAGCAATACATAAAGGGGAAGAGAAAACATTATGACTATGTTGTATGAGGAACAGGTAATAGCCTGAAAAGAGATGTTTGGAAATAGGTGTGGGAAACTTGTTCTAGACAAAATCAGATTAAAAACTGGGCCTCCTGAGAATGGAATTCATGTTTTCCTTGGATGGATTACAGGAAAAAAATAAAGATGGTAGTCATAGTCCAAACTTCATGGTAAAGAAATAACCACAAAATTATTTTATAATAATAGCAGAAACTGGATTAAAATGTATTGATTTTTTATACTTGTTAATATTTCATAGCACATCGTATGAAAAACTACAAATTCAAAGCGTGATCATCAAGGAGTTTTTTAGTCATAGAATTATAGGTATATTTAGGAAACTTAGAGTTTATTTAACCTATAGGTAGTCAGAGACAGAACCAGATCTGGAATCCATGCTTCTTAATTTCTGATCTAGTTTTTTCAGCAGTGTGATATACTAGAGATAATTACATTATTATTTACACAAATTAAAGCATTCTTCTATTAAGAAGATTCTTTAATCTAATTTCTAAACTCGATGTATTAAATTACAGAACAAAGAAATTTTAATGTCAGTAAATTTTTGCACAGGTTGGATATATGAACCATCCCCTTGACGAGGTAAGAGAGCATAATAACTATTGCCTCAATCAGTTTTATATGTGTGTATATAGCATACTCACATATATACATGTCCATATATAGCATAGTTATATATGGACATGCATCTTAATTTCTTTGAATATTATTCTTTACCAATAATTGATCATTTAATGTTTCCTTTACTTTTGATTTGTTGTATTTTTGATTTTACTCAGTTTTAAAATGGTATATACACTATGCTTTCCTCCTACCCCCCACTAATGGTAATATTGTCTATGCTTTAAAAACTAACATTAATGATTTCATACAGCTGAATATTTAAAAGCTTGATTCCACATGCATGAGCATCTAATCTGCTTCCTTACTAATCCCCCCTCCTATTCATTCATGCCTTTTATGCTTTTTATATATTATGATCTCCTTTAAAAATGATAGTAGTTCATTTTAATGGGGCTCCTAAGGTTACTGACCACAGCTGCTTCTTTCTGAATTTTACCTGTTACTGTTTCTGTTGATAACTGTACTACATTGAGTGGGGAGAGAGAAAAATTATTATTTTATTGGTATGGAGATTTTTGAGGAAATTGCGACTATCTATCCACTATGCCATGAGGTTTCTCTTTATAGTATCAGAACTAGTTTTCCAATAATTTCTATTCTTTTGAAATGTGTTCTGCTTATTTGGATTAGATTAGAACCTTGTTATATAGAATTTGATCTAAGAGAAGTGATCTTTGGCCTAGTTGAGGATTTTTTGTGAGTGTGTTTTGTTTTTAAATTGAAACCTCTTAATTCTATTGCATGGTCACCAAATATAACATGATCTCGAAGGATACCTTTGAGAGCAACATTGTCATAAGGCTCAAGTCACTGAATATATAGGTTTGTCTTTTAAAAAAAAAATTTTTTTTTGGAAGAGGAATTAAATGTAACATAGGTTGTAATACCAAAATGGATCAATTGATGAGCAAAAACTGAAACCTGGGTTTTGTCCTCTGAAACTTAGGACGTGGTTTCATATTTACCCTGTATATTTTACTGTTTGTTCTTGAGTTTTTGGAGAAAATATAATATAAAACTCATTTCAGAGAGTTGAAGCAGAAATATGTGGTTGGTGGCCCTATTTTCTCCCCCTTTAGAAGTAAGTGTGTTGATTGCTATGATTTTGCTTGTGGATTTGCCACATTTTCTCTTTAGTGCAATAGGACTCAGAGCTAATTTCAAATGATTGTGGCTTGCTTCTGTCTGTATCTCTACATTTATGCTTGCATCATAAAACTATGACTCATTTTCAGTTTTGTATCTCTTCCATTTAAAAGTGGTTATTTTTATATCTATTTCATTTTAATAGGAGTCTTTGATTTTCTGAAACTTCATTTAGCCAGATATTGTTACCCACTGCCTTTACCTTAATTCAAGAAACAACCATATTTTATATAGCTCAAATAAGATATGGTTAATCACATATGCCCCAACTGAACAATATGGCTACTTTTTGGGGTGGTAAGGGAGATTATGCTGGTTGAGTTGGTTTTGAAACTTGTACCTTTAA
Source organism: Myrmecobius fasciatus (assembly GCA_023553655.1). Lineage (NCBI taxonomy): Eukaryota > Metazoa > Chordata > Mammalia > Dasyuromorphia > Myrmecobiidae > Myrmecobius > Myrmecobius fasciatus. Next base: position 62,685 of record JAJPUD010000307.1, read on the forward strand.
TGGTTGATATTGTGGCTAATGCAGTGAAAACTCCAGACAGGTTAGTAAGTGGATTGTGCTTGAAAAACTGAACTTCTCATTACCTTATCTGATATTTTCTTTATGTTTAAAATCTAAGTTAGTATGCTTGAGCTATAGGTATAATGGTCCCTTTCCCTTTGCCAGTTGTCCTAATGTAATCTCTGGTGACACTTTTTAATTGTGCCAGGTTTCTTGACCTAGATGTTGACAAATCCTTTTTCTTCTTAGTTGATCCAAAATGCAGGTTGGGTTTCTAAATAAAGTATTTTACTAGCACCTGAGGGACAAAGAGGAAATGGATTTTTTTTTAAGAACTTGCAACTCACAGAAGAACAAAAAACAATGAACTGGCAGAGCTTAGAAGATTTATTCTCCAGACAGCCTGCATCCAGATATAAGTAGCCTTTATAATTTGTAGTGGTTAACATTGTCCCCATTTCAATCTGAATAGTACCACTCTAGCTCCTTACTACATGCCTTGATTCTTCTGGAAAGGGTCTGGCTTAATATGTGTCCTCAGGCAGTATCTGAAACCAATGTCCTTTCTCTTATTTCTTTAGAGGTGACCTCTCTTCTTGCATTTTCTGCCAAGTTTTGCTTTCAGACACCTGATGTGGATTAGCTTATGTATGGCTTTTACCACCTTTCCTTTTGAAAAGTTCACTTGTTGGCCATCTCTTCCCACCCTTCAGGGAGGTGCCTAACCAAAGCCTAATACTTTATGCAGTCTCCCAAAACCTTAACATTAACACTAATAATAACATGCAATTTCCACTAAGAATAAAAGAAAACATCACTTTATACAGTGGTCACAGTCCGTTCCAATTGCTACCACCTTCTTGTTACCATATTTTGGAGTTCATACCTTCATTCATTTGTTCTGCCATTGCATGTTTTTAATTTCTCCATTTTGTTTTGAGTTTTACCTTACCTATTTGAGCTATACTAAAATTAAGATGAAAATGAAAACATCAGTAGGTAATAATTTGATAATGATAGAACCCTCAAAGAGCAAGAAATTATTTATCAGAAGTGAATATAACTCATATCTATTTTAGACACAAGAGTTTTCAGTCAGTTAGAATCATTAATAGCTTCTATGCGCCAGACATTTTTTTTTTTAAGTTTGGGCATATATATACATATATATGAAGAATGATAAAACACAATCACTGTTCTAAAGGATCTCACAGTCTGATAATGGTACACAGCATGCCAATAATTAAGTAAAAGGTCCTTCTTGGAAGAATTCATTAAGGATTTTAAAAGTCAATTAAAAGAGGTAGAGGAAAAATTGAGAAAAGAAATAAGAGGTATTGGACTGGGTATATTCATGATATAGATGTGATATATACAGGACAATTTCTTGGACCCTTTATTTTCAGTTGTCTCACCCTAATACAAAACCCTTACTCTTCAACATTTATTATGAATAAACAATGTGCAAGAGACTCTGCTAGGTCCTGAAGATGCAAAAGCAAAAAATAAAATAGTTGCTAATGAGTTTATGGTTTAATAAGTCTATATCACGTCTTTATAAGTAAAGAGAAAGTTATTATATTATAATAGCCAAAACTTCTACAGTATTTTAAAACTTGCAATGTACTTTATACACATTATTTTATTTGATCTTCCAACAGTTCTGTGAAGTAGGTGCTACAGCTATTATTATTTTAATCTCATAGTTGAGAATCCTGAGATTTGAGAGGTTAAATTACTTGTCCAAGGTCATTTAGCTGATGTAATAATTATTAGAGGTGGTATCCAAATCCAGGTTTCTTCTGACATTTTGTTTATAGAACATCAAAGATCTCCTGGACAAACTCGGAGAACAGATTGCAGCTATTCATGAGAAGCAGCCCGATGTTATACTTGAAGTCTCTGGACCTGAAGCTATTCAGATTGGAGATAGACTGACCCAGTTGAATGCAAAGTGGGACAGACTAAATAGAAGATACAACGATCGTAAAGGGTAAGTTTATTTTAGCTTATATTTAGTATTAAGGACTTTAAAAATATGAGTAGGCTCAAAGATCTTGAAAAGAAGTAAAATCACATACCTCCCACATTAGTCAAATGATTCAATTTTTTGCCTTTTTTCCTACATCTGCCTTACAGAAAGTGAGTGTATAATTATTTTTCAGCATATAATTTTTTGTATGTGTACATAAAATTTTATGGCCAGTATTTTTGGAAAGACCAACATAGTAATAAATTAAGGAGAATGAAAATTAATGTTTACGTATCAAACTAATGAAAGGAAAAAGGTTTTTTTCTGAATTCCCAGTTTCTGAGTTTTAAAAATTTTTACATATTTTTTTTGTAGCAAGTGGTCTTTGCTTATTTCATTTGTGTAAGAAACTCCTTTTTATGTAAGCTCTCTGTACTAGTACAATTTTGCATCTGGTTTGTGATTTATAGTCTTAGAGAGGTTTCCAGGGTATTATCAAGTTTAGGGACTTTACCATGAACATTTTACTTGTGTGTAGTAGAGATGAATGTTTTTCCTGGATGTTCTTGACTTTAACTCCATCCCTCTATTCACTATGCCATAGTTGCATATCATTAATGTTTATATCATGGTTTGGTGCTCATTGCATTTCATACTAGTAATATGTCTAGAGGTTTTCTATAAGTAGTAATGTAGATAGTATGGTGAAACTTCAATAAGGAAGAACTGAGTTCAAATCTACTCTCAGGCCTATAGTAGGTATGTGATGCTAGACAAGTCACTTAAGTTTTGTCTTCATTTTCCTCATGTGTAAAGTGGGGCTGTAATAATAATATTAACCTTCCGGGATTGTTGATATTAGTAAAGCATTTGAATAGCTATGTAAATATAAGGCATATCTATATATATAATATGGTGATAGTTAAAATCTATCTATTAATGGATAAAAATACTTTAACAGTTTAAAGATATTTTTCTTAATGTGCAAACTATTTTTATTCTGATCTTTGGCAAAAAAAAAGAAAAGAAAAGAAAAAAGATGACATGCTTAGTATAATGAACCTCATTTGTTATTAGAAAACTTTTTTTGTAGCCACTGCTTTTAACTTTCTCTGTACCAAACTGAAGCTAGTGTTAAAGATACCTGCATTGATTTTCCCTCACTCACACATATGTACTAGTTGGAGTGGTTAAGTTGTGAAGAAGTCCAGAGATATACAGCAGATGGCAGGAAGAGAGGAGAACAAAAGAGAAAATAAATCTACATATCAAACAAATTTCAAACACTTGCTAATCAAAAAATGACAAGAGAAAAACTTAGAACAAGGAATCATTTCATAAATTAGAGTTACTTAAAGAGATTACAAATGTCTTTTTTGTCCCCTAAGTAATAACTACATTTTTTAATCATTTATTTTAATGTGTTTTTAACATACTTATTGTGTTCCAGCTGCTGTAGTAGGGCTGGGCAATCAAAGAAAGGCAAAACCCCTGTCTCTGCCCTTAAGTAATTCACACATTAAGGGGTTTGACAGTATGGAAAAAGGGGGGGATTTTTGGAAGACAAGATTTTGGAAAAAAGGTAATGAGTTGTTTGGGACATGTGGAGTTTGGGATCCATTCGCCCAGCTTGAGATGGCCATATAACAGGTTGTAATGCATCTCTAATTGCCTTCAGAAATCTTGAAATTGATGACCGTTAGATATTGCACACTCAAAATTTACAAAATAGATCTCACTATTTTTCCTCCTAAATCCTCTTTCCTGGGGTATCACCATCCTTTCAGTCTCTTCAGCTTAGAATTGTAGAAGTTATCCTAGATTTCTCAGTACCTCTCACCCCCTTATATTGTGATTGGCAAGTCCTATTGTCTCTTAAGTATGGCCCCTTCTTTCCTCTGTCATTGCCACATAGGCTTCTACTACAGTCTGCCTGAATTATTGCAGTTGCCTTCTGCTAGCTCTGCCTGACTCAAGTTTCTCCCCAATCTGGTCTAGTCCAACTTCACTCACAATCAGAATTTTTTTTCCCCTTTTAATTTCCCTTTTATATTTATCTATCCAATGCTAAATTATATCTTGCCTTTGACTGTTTTCTCACATGGTGTCCATTACCTTGATCTTCTAAAGTGATTTTTCTAAGGTATGGATGTGATTATGTCCACACCTCTACCCTGCTCAACAAATTCTAATGGCATCTGTTGCTTCTGAGAGCAGATAAAAAATGTTTTGGCATTCAGAGCCTTTGATAATCTAGTTCCTTTCCTATCTTTCCAGTTTTCTTCCATCTTGTTTATGTATGTGTATGTGTATGTGTGTATATATAAATATATATATATATATGAATGTATAGCTACATAGGTATGTATATATAGGTATATAGATATATACATACCAACATCATGCATACCTACACACACACACACACACACACACACACACACACACACACACACACA
>JAJPUD010000307.1:67125-79757 GCA_023553655.1 Myrmecobius fasciatus
ACACACACACACACACACACACACACACACACACACACACACACACACACACTTTTTGACATTGGCTGTCTGACAAACAAGACAATCCATCTCTCAGTTTTGGGTATTCTTTGGTTGACCCTTATGCCTAGAACTCTCTTCTTCCTCTAATATGGCTACTGATCTCCTGAGTTCTTTTAAGTCCCAACTAAAATTCCATCTGATGCAGAAAGCCTCCCCCAAACTCTCTTAATTCCTGTGCCTTCTCTCTGTTAATTATTTCATATCCTGTATACAGCTTGTTTTGCATATATTTGTTTGCATGTTACCTTCCCTCATAGATGGTGAACTCTTTGAAGGAAGGAACTCTCTTTTGCCTCTTTTTGTATCCCCAGCATATAGGGGGTATCCCCTGACATATAGGCACTTAATAAATGTTTATTTATTGATTGATGCATAACAGTAGCTCTGAAGAGAGGCAAGGATTAGATATATAGATTCGGGGATCATATGCTTCTTGTATTGATTCCTATAAGCTTTTCCCTTTCAGTTATTTAAATCCTAAAATGGGGTAAATGTATAATAATATTGTAGTCACCTTTGTAATTCATTGCATAGAAAGTTACTTAAGTATCTACTATTTCAAAAATAATCCATTTCTGTGTAGCATAAGAGGAAGACTGGAGTAAGAGGACCTAGATTTTAATCCTTTCAATAATTGCCTGACTATGAGCAAAACAATTTCATCTCCTTGGGCTTTGATTTTCTAATGTATAAAATAAATGATTTGGATTATGTCCTAAGAGAAGTCGAAGTAAATTATGACCTGCCATTATTCCTAAAGATTCTTTGGGGGAGGGAGGTTCTCTCAGTATCTTATTGCTACAACAAGGTGGCACAGTGAATAAAATGCCAGGCTTAGAGGTAGGAAGGCCTGAGTTCAAATCCAGTGTCAGAAACCTACAATTTTGTGACCGAGGCAAGTCAGTTAATACTATTTGCCTTATTTTCCTTATTTGTAAAATGATATGGAGAAGGAAATTGTAAATCACCCCAGGCTCTGTGCCAAGAAAACCCCAAATGGGGTTACAAAGAATCAGATATGACTAAAATGATTGAGCAAGAACAATAAACAGTACTTAGTGTCTTAATTTAATTAGGGATCTTGTTAGAATTTTATGTGAACACATTCACATAGAACAAGTTGATAAACGAATCTTTCCCAAGGAATATTATTTTATATGACCTGTGTGCTAGCTAAATACCATCTGTTTATAACACAATGGTCTGTCTATAGCAAATCCCTTTGGAATGTCAAATACCATTGGTAACTAAGGACTTTGACAAGACTTGAAAGGTCTGATACCTGTTTAGTTTTTGAAACATTGTTTTTTAAAAAAACACCTTATTTCAATTAGTAAGCATTTTTTCTCTTTCAAATTGAAAAAACAAGGGGAAAAAAGATAACATTAGAATAGGAAAAAAACTCAAAAACATATTGTTTATAGAAAAAGCAAATATTCATATAGACTTAAAATGAATGGCTGGGACAAAATTTATTATTTTTCACATGAATTTAAAAACAAATTACATTCAGGGTAGCAATCATGAATTTTAGACAAGACTACATCAAATAAAAGATGTGATAAAAAGCGGTGAACTTAAAAATTATGCGATGCTTAAAGGCTCCATAGGAAACATCAATATCAGGATGTAATAGACACTCAGCAGTGTGGGAGGGATGGGATGGATGGAGGGGATAAATATTTGGTGATTTTTTTTTGTTTTATTTTGTTTGTTTTTCTTTTTTTTATTAAAGCTTTTTATTTGCAAACATATGTATGGGTGATTTTTCAACAATGACCCTTGCAAAGCTTTCCGTTTCAAATTTTTCCCCCCTAGTCTTCACCACTCCCCTAGATGGCAGGAAATCCACTACATGTTAATTATGTTAAAATACTTGACAAGTTGAATATATGTATACATATTTTTACAGTTATCTTGCTGTGCAAAAAAAGTCGGATGTACAAGAAAAAAAATCAGAGAAAGGAAACACAATGCAAGTAAACATCAATAGAGATCATGAAAATGTTATGTTGTGGTCCACATTTCACATCCCTCTCTCTGGGTGAATATGGTTTTCTTCACTGAACAGTTGGAACTGGTTTGAAACATTTCATTGTTGAAGAGAGCCATGTCCATCAGAATTGATCATCATATAGTCTTGTTGTTGCTGTGTATAATGATCTCCAGGTTCTGCTCGTTTCACTCAGCATCAGTTCATGCAAGTCTCTCCAGGCCTCTCTGAAATTGTCCTGCTGGTCGTTTCTTACAGAACAATAATATTCTGTAACATTCATATACCATAATTTATTCAGCCACTCTCCAATTGATGGGCATCCATTCAGTTTCCAGTTTCTAGCCTCTACCAAAAAGGGCTGCCACAAACATTCTTGCACATGTGGGTCCCTTTCCTTCCTTTAAGATCTCTTTGGGATATAGGCCCAATAGAAACACTGCTGAGTCTATTTTGTGTTTTGTTTGTTATATTTTACTCAAAGGATTATTGAACCTAGTTTATTTTTATGATTTAATTAATCTACAGAGTTTTAAATAATCTTTACATTTCCATGGGAATGAACTTATGGGGAAGAGCCTTTCATGGTATTATTTGTTCTGTCAAATCAATTGTGTTTTTTTTTTTTAATAGTTTCCTTTTTGAAAAGTAAGCATGTCAGGGTCTTGTATTTTCTCTGTTTTACTTTACTTATCTCAGTTCTTAGAGAAGATTTCAATTGTTGTAGAAATTGCCTATATTATTGATGACAAACCCAAAAAGAAATGAGAGTCACTAAAATGCATATAAAAATCCTTGTGGATTACATATTTACTTAAAAATTTACATGAATATTTTTGTTTTATTTTTATTATTTTTAAAGAAATATTTCCCAAATCTGCTTAATCTGGTTTGGTTTGCACTTGGGAGTATAGTTGGTTGCATACAACTATGTGTTCAACATCTCTGGCCTACATGATCTTATCTGTATGTTTTTATGAGGTATTTCTTTGATATGTAGAAAGACTTTATATAGAAGATAAAATCATTGTGTGAAATTGGTATGTATTCTTATTCTTGTGGGCCATTTTCCCCCTGTTAATAGTACATTGTTGATTGTTTCCACTTCTTCAAAACTTCTCCTTCTTTGTGATATATTGAAAAATAGGTTCCTTATGTACCTTTAAATTTTTTTCCCCATGGATGGACATTAATTATTTTTATTTGTTAATTCCTACTCTTTGTAAAGATAACTTTTTTAAAAATAGATAAATAGTAGGGAAAATAAGAATACCACAGAAGAGACTCTAATTTTCATAATGTTAGAATTTTATTTTAAAAAAAGGTTTGTTAAGTTTCTGTGAAAATCTAAATATTGATAGAAACATAACTTTTAACAGGATAACAGCATACAAAAGTGTTGAAATAATCTGTATTATAACTGAATAGTTATAGCTTTTTATCTGCTGAATTTGATCTCTAGTCTCCATCTCAAATTAAGTGCTTAACCCTTCATCTACTCCCATTTGAAATTTGAAGTAGACCCAAATTTCTTGATCCCTCAATGGCCTTACTGATAACTTATAAATATGTACTATATGTCTTACCTTAAAATTTCTTCTTCTGCCTTCCTTTCTACCTTCCTCCCATCTGACATAAAGAGGTGGCCCTTCTTTTCTAAAGGCAAACTGCCCGCCATGCATAAGTGATTCCATTCTGTCCATTTTTTTTCAACACATTGGTCCTCTAGCATCTTTACCCTTTTATTTGTCTTCAAACTCTTCCTATGTATTGGCTGCTTCTCTACCATTTACTAACATTTACATGTCTCCCTCACCTTCTGGAAATCCTTATTTGATCCATCTATCCTTACTAGCCATTATCTCATTTCTTTCTTCCCTTTTCTGTGTGTTTTTGAGAAAGTTGTTTATATTAGCTGGCCCCCACTTCTTTTCCTCTCTCTAAAACTTTTGCAAAAAAAACCTCCAACCCCCCCAAAAAACTTCTGAACTTAATCATTCACTAAAAGCAATTCTCTCCAGTTACTATTTCTTCATTGCCAAATCTTACTTTCTTTTCTCTGTATCCTTCTTAACCTTTCTGCTGCTCTGAAACTATCACTGTCTTGTCCTTGATACCTCTTCTTGCTGTATTTACATGATGTTGTTTTTTCCTGATTTTCTTCCTTCTTGTTAATATCACTCTTTTTCAGTTTCCTCTATGAAAGCTTCATTTAGCTCATAATCCTAACTGTGGATGTCAGAAAGATCTCTGCTCTGAACCTTCTTTCTTTCTCCCTCTATCCTGTTTCACTTGATGATTTCATTTCCCATGTATTTAACTATCATATCTATACTTATTTTTCTCAGATCTACTTAATCAACCTACCTTCTCTGCTAACCTCCAAACTCTCATTTCTAGCTGCTTATCGACATCTTAGGTATCCCATAGATGTCTTATAATCAACATCTTCTCCTCACATCCCTACCTTTCTCAATTATTGGTTAGGCTTCCACCATCCTCATTCCCTGACATTTGAAATGTTAGATCCCTTCTTGACCTCTCACTTCCTCTTACCCTCCTTCTGTCCTACCTGATTTGTTTCCAAAGCCTATTTGATTTTATCTTCGTGATATTTCTTTTATATAATCCCCTTCTCTCTTAACATTTCCTTTACTTTGTCACAATTTGTCACAATGCTTAGACCTTATTGTGATAGACTCTAAGCCACAAGTACTCTAGTCTGCTAGAATGAATCTTCCTTAATGGCACATCTGATCATGGCACCGCCTCCCTTCTCAATAAACTCAGTGGCTTTCTATTATTTCCAGGATCAAATATAAAATCCTCTGGTAGGCATTCAAACCTTTCATAATCTGGCCCATTTTTCCAGTTTTCTTACATTGTATAATCCCCTTCCACCATGTACTCAGTGATACTGATCTCTTTGATGCTTCTTGAACAAGAAACTATTAGCTCTGAGGTTTTTATAGGCAGTTTCCCATGCTTGATATTTGCTCCTTCCTCATCTCAACTTCCTGAATTTTCTGATTTCCTTTAGCTTCACATAAAACCCTGCTTTCTACAGAATTTCCTTCCTGATCCCTCTTAATTCTAATGACTTGATTTTCTTCAATTTAATTTGCCTATTCCTTTTTGTTTGCAGCTCTTCTCCTCTACTAGGCTGTGAATTCCTTGAGATCTAGGCTTGTCTTTTTTTTTTGTTTGTGTGTGTGTGTGTGTGTGTGTGTGTGTGTGTGTGTATGTGTGTGTGTGTCCACAACATTCAATGTAGCATCTCGCATATAGTAGGCACAAAATAAAAGCTTACTAATTGACAAAAATCATTAGGCATAAAGTCTTTGCCTAAGTTAACCTCTTCATGGCTAGTTGAGACTTAAATTATAAAGAACTACAGCTTCTAGGAAAGGGCCCCACATGTGCAAGAATGTTTGTGGCAGCTCTTTTTGTAGTGGCTAGAAACTGGAAACTGAATGGATGCCCCTCAATTGGAGAGTGGCTGAATAAGTTATGGTATATCAATATATTGGAATATTATTGTTCAGTAAGAAACGACCAGCAGGACGATTTCAGAGAGATCTGGAGAGACTTGCATGAACTAATGCTCAGTGAAGTGAGCAGAACCAGGAGATCATTATTCACGGCAACAACAATACTATATAAGGATCAGTTCTAATGGACATCACTCTCTTCAACAAAGAAATGTCTCAAACCAGTTCCAATTGTTCGGTGAAGAAAGCCATATACACCCAGAGAGAGGGATGTGAAATGTGGACCACAACATAACATTTTTATGTTCTCTATTGAGGTTTGCTTGCATTGTATTTCCTTTATCAGATTATTCTTTCTTGTAGATATGATTTCTCCTGCACAAATAATGATGCAATAACTATACATATATTCGATTTCTTAAGTATTCTAACATAATTAGCATGTAGTGGATATCCTGCCATCTAGGGGAGGGGTGGGGAGTAGGGGGAAAAATTTGTAACAGAAAGCTTTGTAAGGGTTAATGTTTAGGAATTACCCATACATATGTTTTGCAAATAAAAAGTATTAATTTAAAAAAAAAAATAAATAAAAAACCCCCCCCCCCCGATCTCCAAAAAAAAAAAAAAAAAAAGAACTACAGCTTCTAGTTTTATTTGCTTTCTTGTGGAAAAGGAAAAAAAAATTATAAATCCTTTCACATATAGCAAGAACTGAAAAGTATTGCTTCCTTTAAAAGTGCTACTGTGAGGTTGTGACCAATAGTCTAGCAGTCTTTCTGAAATTTGAGCTTATCACTTTGTGGGGAGAGAGAAAAAAGATTTTTCATAGAATATTTTTTAGAAGGAAGTATTCAGATTTTATATTGTTTCATATAACCATACTTTTAGATTGTATTACATGGGAGATAGAGACCTTGCATTTGGTTCAGTGAGAACCAAGGTTAAAGCTTCATCTCTGCATAATTACTGGTTGTGAACTCATAGGCAATTATAGAACATCTTAATGTTTCAGACCAGTTTCTGAGATTACAAAACATTTACTAATCTTCATTGTTTCTTTAATTTCTTTAGTGTGAGTACAATGAAACCAGAAGTCTAGGCTAACAATTAAACAGATAAACCCAATCTCCCATTCCTGACCAAAAAACTCCCTACATACCTCTTATGGTTTCCTCTTTGTTTTTAATTCTATATTTTAAAAATGTGGAATAAGTATATATAAATGATACATATTATAATTTTCAATAAAGTAATAATTTTTTATTCAAGGATAGAACAGAAGAAAATTATAGAATCATCAAACACTTTCATTAGAGACTTTGCTACTTATCAGCTGTGGGATCACTGAACAAATTACATCAGCTCTCTTGAAGCTTATTGTCTTCACAAGTACAGAGGGTTGCACTAAATGATTTCTAATGTGTCATCTTTTTCTTGAGTCTGTAATCTCATTTGTACTTTCTACCTGTTTTCCATGTAATGATTTTGCAGTTTAGAGATTTTGCACATTCCTTCATGACTTGAATCTAATAGGACAAATTAATTTCCAAAATCAGCTCTCAATACACAGGATAGGGAAGCCATGGCTACAGAATACTTTTAGATGTGAATCTAGAAAATAGGGATTTTATTGGATTTGGCCAGTTTATTATTAGTGATCATCATGATTTGACAGGTAAAAAAAAATTCTTAGGTGATTTTACACCACATTTATGGAAACAGAACATTGAATATATAGGGAAACTATTGCTACTTTTTTTTTTTTTTTACCTTGCTTGGACCACATTTTTTTTAACAGTATATAAAAGAATATATTTTAATCTTTTGAATATTTTTATTAACTAAAGTTATTTTGTATCTTATCTACACTGCCTTTTCTTCTTTCCCTTAATTACCTCCTTCCTCTTTTTTCTTTACTTTCCTCTCTCTCTTCCTCCATTCTTTTCTTTTCTCCTTATTCTTTCTTTTTCCAACTTCTCATTGCTGCTATTGGTCCTCTTTTTAAAAATTGATTTATTTTTTAAATTAAAGCTTTTTATTTTCAAAACACATGCATAGATAATCTTCAACATTCACTTCTGCAAAACCCTGTGCTCCAATTTTTTTTCTCTCCCTTTCTTTCCAACTCCTCCCCTAAATGGCAAGCTATTCATCATATGTCAAACATGTGCAGTTCTTCTACATATACCTCCACAATCACTATGCTGCAAAAGAAAAATCAGAACAAAAAGGGAAAAAAATGACAAAAACAAAATGAAAGTAAACAACAACAAAAAATGAACATACCATGTTGTGATCCATACTCTGTCCCGATAGTTGGACCACATTCTTTATAGTATGTTGATTTCTAGCTTTAGTTTATCTAGATGTTAAACAAAGAAGAATGCAGTGACATATGAGAAAAGGTGGCTGAATCATCTGTAGATATTTAGATTGTATTAAAGAAAGTTTATTGGATTCAAACATTTAAAAAGTTATGAAATGAATTTTCTTTTTCTGCTTCATGTTCTCTTCCTTATATCAGAAATAAAATCAGCAAACAGAAGTTACAAAGAGGCAGATTAAGGTATACTTTTCTCAGACCTGAATTGTCAAAAACTAAAATTAGATTTTATTACGGAATTATTCAGAAAGAGGGTACCTTGACATGCTTTGGGTTACTCAGGTGTGTATTAGACTAGAGAACTTCAAGTGGCCCTTCTTAAATTAAGATTTCCTGAATTTCTCTTTCATCTAGAAATCCTTTTTAAAATTGATCACAGAAAATCATGATCTGTGGTCTTAGGGATCTTTATATATATACATATATATCTCACCAATTAAAAACATGGATTTGTTACTTAATTTGGATTTGAGCAGCATGTTAATGCTTTTTTAAGGATTTGTATATTGCCTAGTTTAATATTTTTATTTTGCAGACTTGCTCGCATAATCACGTACATTGGAGTCTAGGTTCTTAGATATAGTACTAGAAGGGACTTTACAGACCATCTGATTTTGCCATGCTGCCTCTGCACATATCCCCATCTCCTACCCCACCCTCCCACCATTTTACTATTGAGGAAAATGTGTTTAAGGTTACACAACTAGGAATGTCAGATGTTTGATTACAATCCACATTGTTGGAATCCAGAGATACAGGGATACAACCTCTATCTCCACCCTTCTGTGCTTTACCGCCTCATATCAAGGTTTTACTTGGAAGAGTCCTATTTTCTAATATTCCGCATATTATAAATGTTTTCCTTGATGATCATCTCTAGTCATCCTAAGCTCTGTTTTGCTACTGGATCCAGATAGCTCTGAAAGAACAAATGAGGCTGGTGACTTTGCATAGCCTCTTCTTATCCGAATCCAATTCACTTACATGTCATATCATCACTTCCCTGATTTCATGGTCCTTTTCAAGAGCAAAGAAGAAAGCAACTTTGATGATTATGATGTACAGGTGCTCTCAGGTCCTTTTTCATCATCACTTCTTGACCAGTTTTGTATGTTGTCCTTTTGTAGTTGCTATTCTGGTGCTACCTACGCCAAGACTATCTCATGACATTTTTATTTAGTAGAAACCTTTTATTGAGGAAGAATATATACATTTTGGCCTTGGTGATGGGGTGATTTAAGAGGAAAGCTTAATAATATGCTAGCTAACTAACTCAATATAATTTTATAATCCTAGCCCATTAAAGCTTTTTGCATCATTTGTGTAGAGATCTAAGGATCTCTGAAAATGCCAAAGTACTAGCATTTTTACTAATCCCTCTTTTATAGTACAGGGTAATTAAAGCTAAATATGCCTTTCTCTGTGTAATGACCTAAGCAACATTCCTATTATTGCTGTGTTATGAACCTTAACAGATTCATGACTATAATAATAACTTTTTAGGTATGGGAATAGTTGACATTTTTAATATGGTGTAGAATTTGGGTATTTGAGAATTTTAATTATGTAAGTCACCAAAAAAGGATTTCATTTCTTTTTGATTCTAAAAGAAGTGTTTTAAAAGACTCAGGAGAGACAGGGTAAGTAAATGTTGGTTTCATCAGGAAAAAAGTTCTGAAAACAGGAATCACCTTATTTATATTCATTATTGCTGCCAGATGGGGCCATTAACATTTTCATATATTTTGGTGAATGTTTCCACAGAGCAACCATTACCCATGCTTGCACATTATTTCATAAACTTTTTTTTCCTTTCATTTTAGCACCTGGTGGAATTTTTTACAAAAATAAATGAAAAAATGGGAGAGGGAACATGGTTGAGATTGATGGGAAATATTTCCCAGTAATGTATTGCTTCCTATGTAGATTTAAGTTTTGTTCTTGTTTATTTTTGTAATCCAGTCACTTGATTTTTCAAAATGAACCTTAAATTACACTGTTTTATGGGTTGACATTTCCAATTGATGGATTGACCATCAAAAGTGGTCCCATTTCTAAAGTTTAAAGTGTTTGAAGGTCAATGGATCAATTTGACTACTAATACTCAACTTTGTTTTCCTGGGCTCGAGATAATTTCGAAAATTGGCATCATCATGCGTTGGTGAGCTCTTTTAAAATTTAGAAGTTGTGTGAGGATATTATATGAAAATAGTAGGTTTAGATCAGATTTTCTGAAGGAATTATCAGTTGCATTTTGATTTTGGTTCATAGAACAAATTTTTTGAATTGTTAATTTTTACTAGAAACTTGAAAAATATCTGAATGCACTAATCAACAATAAAATAATTAATTGATGTTGTAGACTTTGTGTCCAGAAATATGAGAAGTTCTTTCAGAATGGAGTATTTGTCCAGAATCCTCAGAAATCATTAAATTTTTATTTAGGGAATTCACATTTTTATAAAACTTTTAGTCAAAAAATTACAACTCATGACAACTTGTTCTGCAGACCAAAGTATTCCAGTGCATTGCTGTGGAGATAAAACACTTACACTTTTTTTGATTTATTCCCTAAAAGTTGTTTAGATAGAGCTGTGGAAGAATGGAGACACTTCCATTATGACTTGAATGACCTCACCCAGTGGGTTACAGAAGCTGAACTGTTATTGGCTGAAGCACGTACTGCAGATGGTGGCTTGGATATAGAGAAGGCTAGGACGCATCAGCAGGTAGGGGTGTTTTGTCAGAACAGGATTTGCTGGTCAAATACTTCTTTTGCTTTTAATAACTTTAGTTGCAATAACTTTAAAATGAGGTTTTGACTACATGCAAATTGTTTTGGTCTTTTATTCATTAAAAAGATTCCTAAACACATATAGATAATAATTAGCAATTACTTTGTTGGTTACCATTTGAACTGAATATTTTTGAGCTTTTTTATAGAGTAGGGGTGATGGGAAAGGAATAGTATTTCAATCAAAGTTTTCCTTGCATAGTGATATTAATGAAAATGGGAGCTTTTATAGTAGCTACAAGAGTTATTTTTATTTAATACATTTTTGTTTACCAAATTAGATTCCTAAAGTCTAAATTTTGCCTGTGAAGTTACTTTATTTAATAATGTATTAAATATCACTTCTTTGTATTTTATAGACTCACATTTGAGTACTTCATTTGTAAGGTCATTAGCATTTTCACTAATTATAAAAGAAAGTAGTACATTAAAAAAGAAGTACTCTTGGTACATTACCTATTAATTTATAAGGTAACATCAGCAAAGTCATTCTTGTTGAGGCAGTCTTTTATAATAGTGGTAACAAATTAAATGTTAATTTAGACTATTGTTAAAAGTACAATTCAATTCCGTAAAAGTTTTGCATATACTTTTAATTCTAAAGACAGTGAGAGAAAATAAAGGAAATGTTTTTGTTTTGGGGCTATCTTCACCTATATTTTTGCTTAGTTAAATGTATATACTTATGTTCCTTCAGTTGGGATGTTTTCCTTCCTTGCTTTATTTTTATCTAATGAAATGAATAAATCTGAATTAGGTCTAAAAATATACATTATTTTCTTTGAAATTTCCTTGATTTGCTTTGAAAGACCTAAGTAATGAGGATGGAGTTTCTATGTTAAACTTCCTACTTAGAGGCTTCTGCAGCATTTAAATTAACACCATAATACTTAGGTGTGTTGAGAGTTTTGAAGCAGTAATTTAACAGTAGAAATTATGTTGGCTTTTGCATCTGTGGCAGGAACTTGAAGAGATAATTAGCAGCCATCAGACTAGTTTTTCATCACTAAACCAAACTGGAGAAACCATCATACAGAAACTCTCCACTTCAGAGCAAAAGTTCTTGCAAGACAAAGTTTCAGGGCTCAACAAACGCTGGAACTCGTATGTGACAGAAGTGATGGAGAGACAGCAAAGGTATCTCAATCATAACTGGAGGCTCTTCAAAATTATATTCTGCAGAAAATCTTTCAGAAAAGAAAGGAAGGGGTTTGAAACTTTTGTCCTCCATTGTTAAAACATTTTCTGACATTTATTTTAAATGAACTTCTACTACATTTTCCCCCAATGTCATGATCTGTTCATTTTGTTTTTGCTTTGGCATTTTTGTTTTTTTACCTTAATGACTTTCCCTTTCATTTGTACCTGTTTATTATAAGGAAGTCCAGCTATTAGTTCTCTTAATTTTTATTATTTAAATATCATTAACATGCCTCTTTTTCCAAAGTACATGAAGTTGATAATACTAATTCTAAGTTGACCTTAGGATTTATTTGACAAAAGTGTGATATTCTTTTGTTTGAAAAATGAGATACAAGTTTAATTTCTTATGAAGTTTTTTAAAAATTTAGAGGATTATCTCTTCAGACTAAGCAAACCTTTAAGAGTTCGTCTAGTTCAGACTCTTCATTTAAGAACCTTTTCTTTTGCCAAGGGCCATTTGGATATTTATAATATCATTCACAGGCCATACAAAATTGTCAGCTTTTATAGAATTCAAACTGTGGAAGGTTATTGTACCTAGTGTTCAGCTCATCATTAGTTGCAATTGCCTTAACTAATGATTTCATTGACCTTATCCACCCTGTGGGCCAGATGTTCCTCTAAAACTTGGATTCTTCAAATCCATGGTGTTCTCTCTCTCTCTCTCTCTCTCTCTCTCTCTCTCTCTCTCTCTCTCTCTCTCTC
>JAJPUD010000307.1:79767-145055 GCA_023553655.1 Myrmecobius fasciatus
CTCTCTCTCTCTCTCTCTCTCTCTCTCTCTCTCTCTCTCTCTCTCTCACACACACACACACACACACACACACACACCCTCACTTGTATATATAAATATATACACATATATACGCACACACACTATTTTTCTTAGGGTCTGGAGTAGTTTATGAGCTGCAAAGTGTTTCATAAGGAGAGTTGGGTAATCCAGACATTTCTTTCTTTTAGAAAATAACCTATACATTCAAATTTCATTCTCTGATGATTGAGTTAAAATGCCATTAGGAAGGTTTTCTCTGTTAAATCTTCCTAGAGTCAGAAAAATGGAGAAGGAATCCTAAATTCTTGGACTACTTAGATGAGGTTGGGGGTAGGAGTGCTGTGCTGAAAATCCCAGTAGTTGTCTGGAGTACAAATGTCAACTCCAACTTAGAACCTACCCTTTATGCCTTCAGAGTACTTATGAGCAAATCCACTGGATTTTACTCTTATATGTATCCCCTTTAAAATGTAATTTTTAGTCATAATGTGGAAATTAACTGTTAAAAGAGATTTATGTTCAAATTCTACTATATCCAAGACATACTACATATTAATATTGCTCTTTCAGCTAATGGGAATCTGTTAACCACTGCAGAAACAAAGGAAAATATCAGGGGAAAACATCATATGAAAACATCAGAAAATTTGTTAGCTACCCAGTTAATACCATGAAATTTGAAGGATGTGGGGGAAGTATTAGCAACTAAGATAAACAGGAAAGGTCTTATATAGGAAGTGACACTTTAACAATATGGATTATTAATATTCTATCCAGATTGTATCTTTTTTCCATTTGATAATTCGTTAAAAAGTAATTGAAAAATACATGGGTTCAAGTATCCTGGACCTTTCTCTCTAATCATGAGACAAAGATTAACCAAAGACAATATTGGTATATGATTTAACTTAGATATTTAAGGAATTCATAATGTTTTTCAGGGTGACTATTTCCTTTACTAATGTATATTCCAAGACTTTCATCCTTTAACAAATAGCTTAGTGAATTTTACTTCCCCCTGCTCCAGCAAGACCATCTGATGGCTGGCCTTCTTGTAATGAACTTCTTTGAACAACTTTCTGTTCTTGCCCATAAAGGTGTTTTTGCTTTTGTTTTTTGTTTTTTTGTTTTTGTTTTTTGTGCTGGCAGGATTATTAACAGTTAGTTGTAGAAATACTCCAAATTTTATTTCAAATTGATAAATCTTTGTAGAGTGAATATCACTGAAATAGCACTACTCATTCTTTTGCATGTCAAAATGATAATGCAAAGACAATGAATTAAATATTCTCTTCTGTTTTTTCAAATGAAATATTTAATTTGCTAAGTTTATTGTTAATTGTTCATCATAATGTCAGGATATTAATTATCTTAAATTGGTATCACTATTACATATATTGTAATTTATTTAATCATAGTTTTTAATTCAATAATTATTGAGGACTTGGAGTTAAATGCTGAAAGAGTTAAATGCCATTTTGGTTCTTAAATAATTAATTAATCATTAAATAATGTTATACCTTTGATTTCACTTTGTGTAGTAAAAAAAAAAGCAAACTTTTCTTTTGCATGGTTTATTTAACTTTTTATAGCTTTGAGAAAATATATGAAAATTATCAAGGGTCATATTATATCCTGAGTAATACAGTATTTTAGAATGCTAAATCACTAATGTTGAACCCAGTTAATGGATGTTGTATGAATGTTGTTAATAGAAATAAATTAATACTTTTGACTTGGACTACATACAGTATTCTTTCAAACTAATTGGTTTGCTCAATATTTTTCAATAATGATTTTTCTAGGTTGAAAGTAGAAAATGAACAGCTATTGGAATTCAGAAAAAGACTGACCAAAATGAATTGCTGGTTATCAAAGGCAGAAAGTGCCTTGGAAAAGATACCTTCATCTGAGAAGGAAGATAGCATCCTAGAACTAAAGGCTAGTTTTATGATGTCCTTTGTTTTTGTATGTCTTTAGAATTTAGATACAAGAATGGAAATAATATGGCAGAATAATAGGGAGGAAAAAATCTTCTATTTGAACATTACAGTGTATTTGAAAGGAATATTACATTATATTTATAAATTTAACTGTGAAAGTGCATTAAGGAAAAGATTCTGTTTGATGTTGCCATTTCATTATTTGAAGCAAACGCCTGATTTATTTATTTATTTATTTTTTTTTATGGCTTATGGCTTAGGCACGGCCTTTCTGTGTTTTTAATATCCTTCTGGCAAGAGCACTGTATTCATTGAGTTGTATGAGAAACTTTTAAGTGATTGAATTATAAGACTAGTAACTCCTGGAAGTCTTTAGCATTAACATCATGGTCACATTAATTGCATTTTATACTTTTACTTTTTTATTGCTGCTCTTCTGGAATTGGTACAAATTAGTTCCATAACAAGTGTAGACCAGAAGCATTATATTTTTCTGTATTCTTTTTAAGTGTGCTTTTAAATGAATTTAACTAGATGTATTTTTAAGTGATTATTTCTCATAAAGAACTTCATTGCAATAGAAATTATTTTCAGAAATTGTTGCTATTATTTCCTATTAGGATTTATTTCCTATTGAATATTTTACATGCCAAATCCATGATTTAAGGATAAGGGTGCTTTCTGTTATTCTACTAATAGTTATTCAGCTAGGTTTTAACCAAAGCTCTCTTCTGCCCCCTTTAGGACTTAACCCAGGAGATAGAAATGCAAGAGGAAAATCTTAAATGGCTGAACAAAAGTGAACTTGAGATTCTTTCAGTATTGAGTTTGCAAGAAAGAGAGCACATTTCTGAAAATTTAAGAACTCTCAACATAAAATGGAATAAGGTGTTCCTGAAATATTTTACACATTGTACATTTCCAATGAATACTTGTTGTTGATAAGAATATCCTCTAATTTTATATTTAATCTTTTTTTTTAAAGATACCACCTCCCTCATTTTTCTTTTTTTTAGTGCATTTATATTAATGGAACATAACAGAAATTTTATTTGTTTATCTTAAAAATGGGGATAAATATTAAAAGAAAAATGTTCATCTATTGTTTGTTTTGCTTAATAGATTTGGATAGTGTAAAGTAGATAAAATAAAGAATACTTATATGTTGCTCAAGGCAAACCATAATCAGCTTTGAAGGATTCTTTTATACCCAGAAGAACATAACTGCATGCATAAAACTATTTGGATATCATATATGAAATAAAAAATCATAAAATATAAAAACCAATCCCTCTAAAAAATGTTTAGCAAGTTTCTTTTTAATATCTAGCTTGACAATTCCAGTAGCATCATCCCTCAAGGAAGTCTCTTCTGATTTTTTACACTGCAATCATTATAAAGTTTTTCTTATTCTGAGTCAGTCTTTCCTTCTGATTCTAGTTCTGCCCTCTTAATAGAAGCAAAAGAAAATCTACTTCAACTAAATTTAATCATGTTTAAGATCATTGTCATGTGGTCATTAAGAGGTAACTAGTTGGTGCAGTGGAAGTGTTAGTCTGTGAGTCAGTAAGACTTGTGTTCAAATATGATCTCAGACATTTAGTAGCTGAGTGATCCTGAGCAAGTCATTTAAGTGTGTTTCATTTTTCTCAATTGTAAAATAGAGATTATAATAACATTTATATCCAGGGGTATTGTGAGGCTCAAATAAGGTAATATTTGTAAAAAGCTTAGCAGTGTGTCTGGCAAAGTACTTAACGCTTGTTTCTTCTCTTCCTCCTTCCCCTTCATTTTCCTTTCCATTTTATCCTTTCCCCTTCTCCTCATTCCCTCTTTCCTTTCTCTCTTCTCTTTCTTCTTTCCCTTCCATCATCCAACTTTTCTTGCCTTTCTTTTCCTTCCCTTTTTTTCTTTCTAGTCTTTTCTTCCTTCCTTCCTTCTTTCCTTCCTTCTTCCCTCTCCTTCCCTCCCTTTACCACCTGTTAAAAATGTTCTTTCATCCAAGCTAAATATTGCTTTTCATTCACTTAGTTCTTCTCTCCATCTTTCTTGCCTTCCTGTAGTTGAATTTGTGAAAATTATTTAGGTTGAAGTTTCTTCATCTCTAAAATGGAAGTCTTTAAATCAATGAGTTTTAAGATATCCATTAGCTCTTATTTTATAATTTTCTATTCCTGTTTTTCAATACACTTTGTAAAAGCTAGTCTCTAGAACTAAATTCAATACTTTATATGTAGGCTTTTATGGTGAGACTATTGTTCTCTTTATTATGGACTTGATGTCCTCTCTGTCTCTGTCTCTGTTTCTCTCTCTCTCCATATATATATATATATATTTTTTTTTCTTTTTCATACCATGTTTCTTACTCGTAATCTGATATTTACTGGTAATCTTTCTCAGACACCATTTCTTCACTATAAGTATTCTTTTTGCCTTTGCTGCCAGTACCCAATTTTTAAAAATGGACTGAGGGAAGAATCCAAAATTTGTAGCTATTTATAGTCATAGTAATAATGACACCAATTCTGATTTATTTAAAATATTATATTACATGTGTTATTTCATTTGAACTATGGGATAGCAGTACTAGGTACTACCTCTAAATGGAAAGAGCATTTGAAGGTATCTAAAACAAATTACCCAGAATAAACCACACAGCAAAATCCCTAGAAACCCAACCTGTCCCATCTTTTATTCCTTTCCATTACGGTTAGAAGAATGAACTATTTCATCACTCTTATTCCTGTATAGTGATTTTTATTTCAGTTATGCACAGATGGATATCTGTTAGCTAATATCTGTTAGATAATAAAGTTTAATGGAAATTATATATTTTTTTGAAATAGGATTTCTTTTTATTTTGAATTATTTTAATCTGTAAGATATTTTAAAAATGTGATCATCCTTCCCTATTTAGCTAATTGAATAAATTAGAATAATTTTATAATGAAAAATGAAAAGAAATTGTACAGAATGAAGTATGAAGCAGTTGTTTCCATCCTAATGGAAGGAAAATCTACTTCAATAAAGTCATAGATCCATTTGATTTTTAAATGCCTGCTGGTAGCTTTAAGTTCTATGTATGTATTTTAAACATAATTTTAATATACTAGTAAATATAATAGAAAAATATTCAGTTTGAGTATAGTTTGGATTTAAAAATAATTTTCATTGTGTGGAAAATAATATTTTCTCTTACCTTTCTTTTTCTCTGTGTTGTATGACATTATAGGTATACAAAGAAGTCCCTAGCACCCTGAGGGAAAGAGAATTGGATGTTTCTGGGCCCCATCCTGTGATGCACCCTAAGGTCTCTGGTGAGTAAGGAGAATCTTGGCATCTTCATTTTGTTTGATTCTTTATGGAACTTTTATCTCTCTAATGATTTCATTCTTCTATGATAGTTAATCTTAATCATGTTAAAAAATACATTGTTTGTTATTTTCTTTTGGAATTTAGCAAACAAATCTCCTTTAACAAAAATTTCATCTGTTGACTTAAGAGTATTAGAATAGAATGGTTAACACTTCCATTCTGATTTTTGGAATGAGATTGGGATAATAGCTCCTCATGTTACAGATTGGCATTTTCATGTCACTATTCCAAACAACATATTGTCATAATTCAGTATGAGTGATTCTCACTGGAAAATTATTCAGATGATCTCTGAAATGATAATATTATTGTATGTAAGCTTGTGCTTTGGCCGGAGTGTATCCCCTCTCTTGAGCATCAGCCTGTTTAACCATCACTTTTATTCATTATTTCCCTGTGGTGTTTTATCTAACATTGTATTTCACTCAACCAGTGAACAGATTAGGTGTGGACATGTGTATAAAAATGAAATATTTTGTGGTAGTAGTGGTCGACAATTATAAAACGCATTAGCATTTGATATTTGATTTGATAACTTCAGTTTGAATCTACAAAAATATTTGATATTTGATTTGATAACTTCAATTTGAATCTACAAAAAACATTTATAATGCAAACACTATACATGCTTTGTTGTTCCCATTTTCAGTTAAAATCAGCTGAAACCAACTAGTTAGTGTTAGAGTTCAGATATTTTTTTGTGAATCTTTCCAATTCCAAATCCAACTCTGTTCTCTTAGCTAGACTACTTCTCAAATTATTTTCTGTCTTAGTCTCAGAATGTTATAGCCAGAAGGACACATAATGATCATTTAGTATATAACACTTTTCATTTTATGGATATGTAAGCTGACTCTCAGGGAAACTGTTATTTGCTGATGATTACATAGCTATCAATATTGAACTTAGGTAGTAAGTCTTTTACTTTTCTGTCTCAACACACTACCTCACACAGACCACATTGCTTCTCTTTAGTAGATGGTTTTGAGGATTATTGGAGGTGTGCAAGAATGAAAAGACATATTTACTGCCCTCATAGAGGCTAGATTTTTTTTTGGGGGGGGGAGACTTAATTTCTACATGAATGACTTGAAATTGGACTATTTTGCTTCCTTTCTTTCATGATTGGGGTTAAGTGACTAACCCAGGGTCACACGGCTAGGAAGTCTTAAGTGTCTGAGGGTCCTCCTGATTTCAGGGCTGGTGCTCTATTCACTGCACCATCTAGCTGCCTCCAATCAGGCTGTTTTTATACATACTGTTGATCATGCTTTGGTGTATTTCTTCAATTATTAGTATTTTCATTAAATATTTTTTCTGGTTTTTTTAACATCACAAAAAGCATGTTTTTGTTGTTGAGTACAGCTTATATTTAAAATCTGCATCTATGATTTTATTATTTTGGAATCTGAGTGGTCTAGTGGGAGGAATATTCATTTAACTGGATGACCTTTTTGTCATTTAAGCATCCTTTGGCTTTCTTTATAAGTAAAATTGGGGATCTTGGATTAGATGTCTATTAGGATCATTTCTAAGTAGATCTACAATCCTATGAGTAAGATGCACCTCTTATCTGTAAGTAAGAGTCTTTGTGCTCTTGGTCATTGAGAAGTTAAACAGTTTGTGTATTTTCATTAGTGTCAGTGCCAACACTTGAACTCAGTTTCATTCTGAATCTAATCCTGACCCCTTAATTTACTTGGTAGTATTAGATTTCCAATGTGTTTTTATCTTCATTGTAATTTCAAATAATCAAAGATAGAATCTCTTACAGTGTTTCATGTAACACTTTTTTTTAAATTTATTTTTTATTTGCAAAATATATGTATGGGTAATTCTTCAACATTAACCCTTACAGAGCTTTCTGCATGTAACACTTTTAAAAAGGGATTATGCTTTAATCAAGTGCATACTATATGTTAGAAACTATGCTAATTGCTTCATAGATATTTCATTTGATCTCATCTGATTCTCATGGCAACTCTGGGAGGTAGTTCTGTTATAATTCTCATTTCATAGTTTAGACATTTGAGGCAGACAGATGTTACTTGACTTTTTCAGGATCATGCAGGTATTACAAACACTTGGCTAGATTTGAATTCAGATCCTTCAAATACTCTGCCCAGTGCTCTATCCACCAGACCATCACATACTGTGCTATTCAACAAGAGTCTAAGTACTTTGCAATTCTTGCATGAAAATAAAATGGTTTTACACATATACACACACATGTACTTGCATATGTGTGTGATTTTTCATATACATGAAAATATCTGCATTATTAACTGTGTATTCTACTTTAAATATTGCCTTAATATGCAAAATTATACTTTAGATGGGTAGATTAGGGTTGATTCCCCTTATTTTAGAAACATTTTTGATTCTGTAGGAGTACTTTAACGGGTTTTTGGAAATACACATAATTTAAACTCATCTCTGAATGACCCCATATCAGTCTGAACTTGGGGCACATTAGGTGATTTACTCCATAAATGACTCTCTTCTATTCCTGGAGTTTATAGTGAATAGGCTGTATGAGACAAATATATATATATTTTTCCCTCTAGGTTCACAGATAGTAGATAATTGAAAGAAATCTCTGAAAAAGCAAACATTTAATGACATTTACCCTTAATAGGATTCTAATTCTTGTGGTCTTTCACTCTCAATGATTTTAGCCAGTTGTATTTTATATACTGTGCCCTGACTTAAAATATTGATGCAAGGTACATTAAAAAAATTCCATTGGAAAACTAACTTATATTTACATAGTGTTTTGACAGTAATAAAATACTTTGTTAAAAATTGCCTGCTAGCTATGTGGTACTTCTATTATTAAAACAATTTTATAGAAGAAAAAACTTGAGGCTTCTAAACTTTATATATTTATATGTAACTTTATTACCAACCATCCTATTTGCTGGAATTGGAAGAATGTAAGTTGATGAAAATTGAAATGAGTATAGAACCAAGGGAAGTGAAACAATAAGAATAGCACTGTCAACACAACCAATTTTGAAAGGTGTAGAACTATGATCAGTATAGTGGGCATTTGTAATTCCAGTGTAACAATATCATATCATCTGATAGAAAGCTAATGGGTTTAAGGTAAAGTATAAGATATAAATATTTTTGTATACATCCATTGCTTTATTATGCATATTTTTACAAGGAATTTTTTTCTTTCCTTTTTAATGTCTTGGAAGGTGGGAGGGAGAAGAAAAAACTTCTAGTAAAAATAATTAACAATTGAGAGCTGGGGGAGTGCTTTTACAAATGTGGAATGATGCATTCTCTTTCAAATGATGTCATATTGTTGATTTTACTTAAAGAAATTTTTTTCATAAAGGAATGATTTCGGAGTAGGGTGATTTGTGTTGATAATGATAAATAATATATCAGTAGAACAAAAGAATAGGTTGCAGTTGAAACTCCAACTCAGATCTTCTGACTTTCTCACCAGCACTAATTCTAGTATATCATAAACTTCATCAAGAATAGCTTAGATTTTTCTTAGAATTTAAGTATTTACAAAGTGCTTTCTTCCCCACATCCTACATAACAAGTAGTAAAAGTATGCTTATTTTATAGATGAGCAAATTTTATTTGTCTGAAGTCATAGCAGCATTAGTTACCAGTCTTGGAACTTGAATTCAGGTTTCCTTAAGCCTTATCTCTTCAATTCTTTTAATGTATATTAAAAATTAATATGAATTAATAAATGATTAGTATATTAGTGAAGATTTACTTATTAAATTCTCAGCATTTATTTTGAAAGGTAGGTATAAAAGTAGCAAGAAGTCTTTCTTATTTGTTTTTGTTTTCAGAGCACCCTGCTGTCCAAAAGGTGGTACTTGTTTCATCCACCTCAGAAATTCCTGTTCAGAAACAGCCATCTTTGGAACTTTCTGTACCCGCTGATCTGGATAAAACTACCACAGAACTAGCTGACTGGCTGGTATTGATTGATCAAATGCTCAAGTCTAACATTGTTACTGTTGGGAATGCAGAAGAGATCAAACAGACAATTGAACGTATGAAAGTAAGTATGTGGTGGGAAGTTGAATCATAGAATCATAAAAGCAGCTAATATTGATCTAAAACAATCTTCCTTTCATTTTTGGTGTTAACTGTGGGAATATGGAGTTTTGAAAATTTTTGGAACAAGGAAGCAAAAACTTTCCCATTTCAAACAATTGAATTTCATAAAATCCATCTTTACTCAATTAGGTCTTAGATGCATCCTATTCATTAATCTGCTAATATATTTAAGGATAAAATCAGAATACATCTTATTTCAAGGTACTAGGTATCTTGTAGATACAAACATGATATATTCCCTACCCTTGATTTTAAAATATAATGTTTAGTGTCTAGTGAACTAGACAGTAGTTGAATATGGAATGTTTTTCTATCTATAGTACCTAAAAAAAACCCAAGTATGTATGGAATGCAGTCGTTCCAGGTCCTATTTTTATTGTAGGATTTCATGAAGCTTTGCTGAATTTTCAAGATTAAATTACTTTTACTTAAGTATAATACTTTTGTGGTTGGCTGATATTTGAAAAATGGGAGGTTTTTCTTTGTACTGAGTTTAGTAGTCTGTCTCGTGGTATATTTTATTTGGCACTGCCTCAATTTCCTTTACTATTGATAAAACCTTATATTTTACTCTGTTCCATTTTTAAACATGTTTTTTCTTTCTTTAAACACAAATTTTTCACTGATTTCATCTTCTTTTAAATATTAATTGGTTTTATGTGGTATAAAATCAGGACACTTAATCAGTATTAAATGGAAGAAAAGCTTCTGAAATAGTGGTTTACTATTGATGTAATTATTCTACAATTCAGAAGCTCATTTATAAACTTAATGCTCTCTAATCATCTTTATAATATTTTGTCAAAAATTTTTTTTGTTATGTTTTGGTAATATTGATAGATTCATCTTAAACACACATCTGGATAAAGATAAGTGGATGTATTATCTCTTTCTGGGAAAAGTATTAGATTCATTAGAATCTTTTTATTAAACTAATATTTGTGTTTTATTATAATAAATAGGAATAGAAATAGGGACTGTTTGAGAAAGTTTCATTATTTGCAGGTCTGGGACATTAGCACCTTCTCAATTTATAGCTCTAGAGAATTGCCCAGATTACTGGGTGCCTAATTGATTTCCCTAGGATTACATATCTAGGATAAGTCAGAGGTAACTTAAACTTATATCTTGCTGACTTTTGATGTCAATCTTCCCTCTATTTATTCCTTAATGCCTTTCTATATAAAAATATAATATACCTTTTTTTTTTCATTAGATTACAAAGGCTGACTTAGAGCAACGTCACCCCCAACTGGATTCTGTTTTCACTTTGGCTCAGAATTTGAAAAATAAAACTTCCAGTTCAGATGTAAGAACTGCAATCACAGAAAAATGTAAGTGTCTTAATCTGGCATTATCTTCCTCCTTTTCTAAATCATGATCTACTAATATGTATGTATATATTTATCTAATATCCAAATATGTTTGTATGTTTTCATACATAATATATCTCTTGATTTTAAATTTAGTTTTGTAATTAGAATTGAGACAGAATATTCTTTTCATGAATACTTATTTCCTTCAATACTAAATATCAGATCAGTCATGCTTTTGTGAACTATTTGTTTTTATTTTGGTTATCTTTCCCCAAATCTCACTTGGTTATTTTGTTATATTATGAAGGTGAACCAATATCCTTGAAAGAGTACAAGATTAAAAGCTCTTACAGTTTTGTTGCACTTTCTACATTTGACAAAGGGATCTCCTTAAAACAAAGGGGAAAAAAAACAAAATCCTTTCACCCACAGAAACATAAGAATCCTTATTTTTCATATTTATAAATTTAATGTTCAGAAGCTTTTTTTATTTTTGCTCATGGTGCAAAGTCAATGTAAGAAAGTCTTAGCTGGAGGTACATTGAACATGGTGTTATTCAAGCTGTAACCCGGCTTTATTTAAAGATACTCATCTTAACTTGCACCATGATGAATTTTTTTTTTTATAGCAAATCTTTTGTCTCCTCTGCATTGAATTGTGAGCTGGATCAGTGAGGATGCAATACTCATGTCATATTATAATAAATCTTTGAAATTAAAGTGTACTAATTTAAAGAAGGCAGAGATTTTTACTTAATTAAAATTAACTTGGATTATTAGAGATCATAATTACTTACACTTTGGCTTTATTTTATTCACGTTTATTTTTAAGCAATGAAGAAAATATAGGCAGAGATGCACCAAGGTGCTACTATAACTTAAGAATTACTATTGAGCCTCATTTCACTGATGGCATTGGAGTAAATTGTTTTAAAAGGTATCCACAAAGTTAATTAAGGAAATAAATCCTTGGGGCCTTAAAGAATAATTGTGTCTCTAGGACAAGAGCAGTTTTATCACTTGTCAGTGGTAGGATTAAGCCCCTTTTCTTTTGTCTTCTATTCCCCTGGGGTATAGAATGCTGGGATTTTTGACTGCTCCTTAATATTGCCACACTGCTTTATCCTCAGTGGGTATGCCTTTCTGTTACCTGTCTAGCCTGTTGTGCCTTGTGTTTTGTCTGTCATGTGAATCCCCCTGAAATCCCTCCCTGAATGGTGTCATCTATTGTCATACTTCTTTCCAGAGCCAGGAATGACCTCCTTTTCTGTTTTTCTCAGTGTGTATTTATCAGATTCATAGACTCAGCCATTCCCCATTAAGTATAAAAGCAGGTAGGGGTGTGGTTTTTTGTTTGTTTGTTTGTTTGTTTGTTTGTTTGTTTGTTTTTAAACAGGGATCTATCAACTTTAATATTTCTTGATTGTTAGTTTAATTTAGCTTGGAGTTGATTATTGGGTTTTTGGTGATTACCTTAATGAGTGTTACCCTCTGATTTCTGACTTGTACTTTAAACAATTAAGAAGTTATTCCTGTAGGGACATTTCTTAAGAATTAGGTATGGTCGAAGTGGGTACTTCCACTTGGATTGAATTCCAAATCCTTTTGGTTTATCAGACATCAAGATTACAAGCATGAATCAGTGTATTACTCATTCTCAATTCATATTAACTTTGGCCTAATTTCTTGCATTGCTTCCTATAGTAGAGAAGGTCAAAACCCAATGGGACAGTACTCAGCACGGTGTGGATGTACGACAGCAGCAGCTCCAAGATATGCTCATTGACAGCGAACAGTGGAATGATCTGAGGGAAGAAACTGAAGAGCTCATTAGACACCATGAAGCCAAAGTACCAAGTGTCCTAAAAGTCCCAAAGGAACCACTGATCAGACAGCTTTCTGAGAACAAAGTAGGATTTACCAGATTGTTTGTATTTCCTTTTCTTCAGTAAAGTTTCATTTTATTGGCTTTGTGTAAAGTCTTTCAGTATTTAGTTTGTTTTTTTTAAAAAAAATTGTGTCTTAAATTTTCATTGTACACCAAATAGACCTGTAATATGAAAATTTATTTTGTACTTATATCTAAAAAAATTCCTTCATTTTAGGGCTTCTTTGGTGAGTTAACATTAAAGATGTTTAAAGTTTTAAAACAAAATCACAAAGTCATTTTGTCACCATTTCATGTGATTTGTTATTGTGGAAAAGAATACTGGACTTGAAAACCAGAGACCTGTGTTCTGTATCTGTTTTTCTCATGTAATTTATTTATGTATGATTATGAACTTAATCATTCTGCTAATTAGTTTCCTCACTTGTTTAAAAAAAAAATGAGCACAATACTACCTTTTAAATTTATCATGTTTTGACATTTAATTCATTTCTGCATTTTATCGCAAAAGAGACAGAGATAGATTTCTATCCACATCTTTTGTATTTTCCAAACCTATACTAAATAATTTCACCCCAACATCTTTCCCTATTTTCTCTTAAAAGTCTCCAAAATGGGGCAGTTGGGTGATGCAGTAGATAGCCTATCAGCCCTGAAGTCAGAAAGACCTGAGTTCAAATTTGGTCTCAGACACTTAACACTTACTAGCTGTGTGACCTTGGGCAAGTCACTTAATCCCAATTGCCTTGGGGGAGGGGGGAATTCTCCAAAAGAATATAGTGTGTAGATAGATACTTAAATTGTGAAATATGCTTAAATATTAAGATACTGAATATTAAGTATAATTAATGCAATTTAGGTAATAAATTCTGATCATTAGTTGGCTTGTTTTGTTTACATTGCCTTGGTTGACATGAGCATATCAGTTGAGAAGAGTGAAATCTATGATTTATTTTGCTTCTACTTGGCTCTTAGTGGGTGCTTAAATAGTATTTGTTGTTTAATTGAAAGTATAGTCAATTTCTTATAGTTTGTCATTAGTGTTTTACCAAGTTTCAGCCTGTTTGATGACCACTTGTAGTTTTAAATAGTATATTTTTCCAATAACTTATTTTGGAAGAATATTTGGCTATAGAACAATATGGCAGCTTTCAAAGTGTAGTCTGGGTCCAAACCCTTTGAAGGAGATCTTTAATGCAAGACTATTTTTATAATAGTAAGCCATTTTAATTTCAAATATAGTTATCATTGGTATATGTAATCTCCCTTCCCTTCCCTCCTTCAACCAAAAATCTACTTTTTTGATGGCTGTAAAGGAGACCTGAAATTTATTAGTAATAGTATATAGATAAGTGGACTGAAAAATACCTGGGTCTGAACTGGCCATTCATAAGCCACGTGCTCTTGAACAAGTAATTCCACATCTGGACAGAAATTGTCTTTTTTACTTCTAGGAGAGTGGTGAAGATTCAGTGACAGAGTGAATGTAAAATCTTTTGTGCCATCATATTAGACCCATCATGTTACATAAATATGAGCTTTGAGGTGATTTATCTCTGCTTATAATCTGTTTAGTTTATTTTTTGCTCAATAATTTCACGTTGTATAAAGTTTGAGGGTAGATATACTGAAATAGTTGTTATTCTTTTTTGTTGTTGAACATGTGTGTTCATTTTTTGGGTGCATAGTTCCTTAAGAATCCTTATGAATTTTGGGAGAAAAAAATCAGAACAAAAGGGAAAAACTGCGTGAGAAAAAATAGAAGAAAAAGAAAAAAAAGGGAACATCGCAAATGTTCATTTCAAATGCAAATATTCAGTCTCTATAGTTCTCTCTCTGGTTGTGGATAGCCTTTTTCATCCAGACTTTATTGGGATTACCTTGGATTACTGAACCACTGCAAAGAACCAAGTCTTTCCTAATTGATCATCACATGTTCTTGCTGTTATTGTGTACAATGTGTTCTTGGTTCTCCTTATTTTGATCAGCATCAATTTGTGTAAATCTTTCTAGGCCTTTCTAAAATCAGCTTGCTTATCCTTTTTTTTTTTCCAGAACAATAATATTCCAATACTTTCATATACCAAAACTTATCCTGGCATCTTCAATTGATGGGCATCTACTTATTTTTGAATTCTTTGCCACATCAAAAAAGTGCTGCTACAAACATTTTTGCACATTGGGTCCTTTTCCCTCTTTTTATGATTTCTTTGGGATACAGACCCAGTAGCTGTACTGCTGGATCAAAGGATAAGTACAGTTTTATAGCCCTTTGGGTATAGTTCCAAATTGCTCTTGAGAATGGTTGGATCATTTCAAATTCATTAGTGTCCCAGTTTTCTCACATCCTCTCCAATATTTATCATTATCTTTTCCTGTCATCTTAACCATTCTGTGAGGTATAAGGTAGTTACATCAGAGTTGTTTTAATTTGCATTTTTCTAGTCAATAGTAATTTAGAGCATTTTTTTTTATATGACTATGGCTGGCTTTCATTTCTTCTCTTGAAAATTGACTGTTCATATCCTTTAATCATTTAGCAACTGGAAAATGACTTGTATTCTTATCAATTTAACAGAGTTCTTTATATATTTTAGAAATAAAGCCTTTATCAGAAATACTGGGTATAAAAAAATTTTTCCCAGCTTTGTACTTCCCTTTTAATCTTTTTTTCTGTTGGTTTTGTTTGTGCAAAACTTTTAATTTAATGTAATTAGAGTTGTCCATTTTGCATTTCATAATGTTTTCTAGTTCTTCTTTGTCCATAAATTCTTTCCTTCTCCAAAGATCTGATAGGTAAATTATCTCTTGCTCTCCTAATTTGCTTATGGTATTACTCTTTATGCCTAAATCTTGTACCCATTGTGACCTTATTTTAGTATGGGATGTGAGAAGTAGATCTATGCTACATTTCTGACATTTTCCAGTTTTCTCGGAAATTTTTGTGAAATTGTGAATTTCTGTCTAAGAAGCTGGAATTTTGGAGTTTATCAAATTCTAGATGACTATTAGTGATTGAATATTGGGTCGTATATATCTCACCTATTACACTGAATCACCACTCTTCTTCTTAGCCAGTATTATAGTTTTCATGATTGCTGTTTATAATAGAGTTTTAGGTCTGGTACTGCTGGACTACTGTCTTTTGTATTTTTTTTTTTTTTACATTAATTCCCTTGATATTTTAGGCTTTTTGTTCTTCCAAATGAATTTGTTACTGCTTTTTTTCTAGCTGTATAAAATAACTTTTTGGCAGATTAATTGGTTTGGCACTAAACAAGTAGATAAATTTTGGTAGAATTGTCATTTTTATTTTGTAAGCTCATCCTACCCATGAGCAATTGATATTTTTCTAATTGTTTAGATCAACTTTTTTTGTGTGAAAAGTACTTTGTAATTGTGTTCAGATAGTTCCTAGGTTTTTCTTGGCAGGTAGAATCCTAAATATTTTATTTTATCTACAGTTATTTTAAATGGAATTTTTCTTTCTATCTCTGATCTTGTTAATTAACATATAGAAATGTTGATGATTTGTATGGGTTTATTTTATATCCTGCAACTGTACTAAAGCTGTTAATTGTTTCAAGTTTCAAGCTTGCATTTTCTATTTTAATATTTTAATATTTTTTCCAGAAGAAACAAGAAGATTGCTGTCTTTGTTGCTTTTGATATTGGTGAACCTTTTTATTGAATTTTATGTACTATTATGATATGCTTTGTATATGTACTGTTATGTATGCATTTACCTCAGAATATGCTTTTCTCATTTTAGATGCTTCTACTCTTTTCCCTTCTGTTAAACAAACACAGTTTAGTATTAGAAAGTATTTTATATCCATTTATATGCTTATAAAAAGAAGATTAATAGATAATTAGGTTGTTTTTATTTTACTAGTATTTATAGTGTTATACAGTCTGTGTTAATTACTAATATAACTCATTATGCATTTAAGGTATGAGAAAATTTGTTTTAAGATATTTGAGTAGTCTTTTGTGGTGTATCTTACATCTTTGATTCCACTAATGTTAATTTTTTTTTTCTGAAATTGCATTCTAGATGTTAATTCAAGAGTTAAATAAAAGTGAAGTTACAATGACCGGCTTCAATAATCTGTTGAAGAAGTTGCTTCGGGACTATAGTGGGGATGACACAAGGAAAGTGAAAGAAACCTATGACCACTTGAATGCTTCTTGGATCAACCTAAATCAAAGGTAATTTAAAGATTTTCTTTGTTAATAATATATAATTTCTTTGTTAATAATGTACAATCTGGTATATATTTCTTAAATAAATGATTCAAAGATTAAAAGTATGACTGTCAGATATATGCTGTCATTTTTTTGTTGTTCAGTCATTCACTTTTGTCTGATTCTCCATGACTCAGTTTGTTGTTTTTTTTTTTGTTGTTGTTGTTGCTGCTGCTGATGTTGTTTTTAATTTTTATTTTTTTAATTTGGCAAAGATGTTGGAGTGGTTTGACATTTGCTTCTTCAGTAATTAAGGCAAATAGAGATTGAGTGCCTTGCCAGGGTCAGTATGTGAGGGTGGATTTGAACTCAGATCTTTCTGACTCCAAGCACAGCACTTTACTCATGGACCATCTAGATTGTCTCCATGCAATTTATCTATCTGTGGCTTATACATTCAGTAAATCTTTGCCATTAATAGAGAAATCAGTAAGCATTTATTGGATACATACTATACTCCAAGTTTTGTATTAGAATTACTGGTGATAGAAACACAGAAATAAAGACGCTTTTGCCCTCCTGAAACACTCATTCTATCAAGTGCTTACCATTATTTTTCTAGCTGCTTGAAAGATTTAAAAAGAAGTTATTGTGTCTTCCCATTTTTTTTGCCTTATCTACAACAAACTTGCATCTGTCATGGAATTTCTCCTTAAAATAGTTGTTGCAGTTTGTTATTCATTCCATTTTTTTTTCATATTTTTCTACATATTCTTTACTCAAAACATTATTCCACTGCCTTGATGCTGTCAAATTTTACATAAAAATAAATATGTATATTTGATCTTCATTGGGAAAGCTTCTTTTGCAACAGTTCCTTTTATAAATGAAGTCAGATGTGTATACCACCCTTTGCCCTCCAAAAATCAATAATTACTTTCTGTCATAGAAAACCAGCTAGAACAAGGGTTCAAATTATTATTCTGTTATTTACTGTATGTTTGTGGCATGTCAAATTTTTTTTTAACTAGCCAGAATTTCCTTCTATTCAAAGAAAACACTGTAATGCACTTTTCAAATAAAGCTAGGTCATTTCTGTCTTTCATTTCTGGTAATTCAATTTTGGGGGTTTCTTATCTGTGTGAGAGTTTTTTTTTCTTCAACCTCAATGAATACCTAGGACTCTGAATAACACAAACAGTCCTTAGCTTTTATACTTAGATTCATCTTTATTCAAAAGTATTTACTGTTTCCTGGTTCTGTGAATGACTCAAAATATTTCTAAATGAAATTAATCTCTGTTTCCCAAACTTTTAGATATGATGTGATTTACTTCAAAGTAATTTGATTTTAGAATTAATATCTGTATTTGACTAAAGTAGACTTCTTTGTACAAGTTCATACTCAGTTCATAAAACATAACCAGCGACTTAGAAATGATAGATATAGTATGTAAATTCCGTTTTTGAAAAACTTTTTTCTAACAATCTATAAAACAATCTATAAATCAAATTTCTATGGAGAGTTCTTTGTTGTTGTTAATCATGTCTGACTGTTCTTGAGCTCTTGAACCATACTATTTATGGAGTTTCCTTGGCAAAGATATTGGAATAATTTGCTAATTCCTTCTCAAGTGGATTAAGGCAGACAGAGGTTAAATGACTTGCCCAAGTATCACACAACTAGTAAGTGTCGGAGGCCGGATTTGAAATCAGGTCTTATTGACACCATAAACCCAGCATTTTGTCCACTAGGCCATCTAGCTGCTTCCTAGACAGAGTTATAAGGCAAATTAAAAGATATGAATCTGGTTGATAATCTGGGGCAAATGTGTATTATAAGATATTTTTAGAACAAAAAGTGTTTCATATTAAGTTCTCTGTGGCTTACTGGAGGAGAATTATATTGATAATGAGTTTGGATACATGTGCTATAAGCCATGACTGAGAGGAAAAGAAAAGAAGAATTCTCTCCTTAGCAAACAAAGATGGACCTTAAATATAGTTTTTCTGCATAATGGCACCATTTGAGGTATAATCTAAAAAGTAAAGATATTTTGCAAAGAATAAAACTTTCTAGGAAAATAGATCATTTAGGAATGCATGGTCTGCTTTATTTAGGACCTCTTAATTCTTTTTTTCCTTTGCTTTCTTAAATATTTTAAGACCGCCTACAGCAATAGTTGGGTTAGATGGAGTAGGCAATTAAAAATGGATTATACTCAAAGGTAATCATTTATCTGTCATAGCAGGAGGAACACAACACTCATTTTCATTCAGTTGCTGACAATGTAAAAGACAACTATCCTCTCATCAAGAGTGTTTGGAAAACTTGAACTTACTTTTATATAGACATATGGTAGTTTATTAGGACATCATGCTTTCTGGAGACAGATGGTAAAAGCTTCTAGAGTCACCTCAGTTGAAGTCTTTCAAATGGATGTGACCTACCTCCCTTTATTCCAACTTTCCTTATCTTTCTATCCTTCCCTCCTTCTTCCCCTCTTCCTTCCTCTTCTTCCTTCCTCCTTACTTCTCTAACTACTTATCTCCATTCCTTTCTAAGTTTGAAAAAATGTACATAAAATACTATAAATCCCTCAGCTATCCCAACTGCTTGGGTAATCATTTCTGGTTATATGAGATTTCTAGATAGATGAATACATACCCATTTAATAACCACTAAAACATTTAAAACTCTTTGACACTGAGTTTTTTCTTAAATATATTCTATCTTATCTTCTTCAATAATATATTTACTTGATAATTTGAATGATCCACAATTTTATTTTGAAACGTCTTTGCAGCTAGGTTACCCATTGGGCCTTTTTTCTTTAGGGGTACAGCTTTTCTCTATATTTTGTCATAAATCTTTATATCTCAGAAGTAAAAAGGACTTTGAATAAAAGAATATTTCTTCAGATAATTATACCCAAACAATTATGAAAGCAAAACTTTTGTAATCAGCCCTCCTCTTTATCCCCTTGCCCTCCAATTAGATAGGTATAGTTTCTATATAATTA
Source organism: Myrmecobius fasciatus (assembly GCA_023553655.1). NCBI lineage: Eukaryota > Metazoa > Chordata > Mammalia > Dasyuromorphia > Myrmecobiidae > Myrmecobius > Myrmecobius fasciatus. Next base: position 99,622 of record JAJPUD010000307.1, read on the forward strand.
GCAAACTTCTAGTTAGGTGACATATGATATGGAAACAGACATAAGCAAAGTACAGTCGTCTCTAATACATGAAAGTGATTAAGAATTCCAAATTAAACCTTACATATATTACTTATATATCTACCGTGTATTTTAAACCCTTGATTTAATTTCACTTGTCACGTTTCACAGAAGTTTTCTTTTTAGCAACTTTGAAAATTTTTATTATAATGTCTTTCCTATTTTGTTCAACTTTACAGAATGATGTGGAAAATCAAATATGAAGTTTGTCTAAATATTTAATGCTCAAATTAGATAGATAAAATAACTAGGTTATATATATATAAAAAAGAGGTAGGTAGGTTTAGTCTTGGGCAACTAAGTGGCATAGTTAGTGCCAGACTGTAGTCAGTTCAAATCCTGCCTCAGATTCTTCATGGCTGTGTGACTCTAGGCAAGTCACTTAATCTTGTTTGCCTCAGTTTCCTCATCTCTGTAGTAAACTGGAGAAGCTTGGCAGACCTCCTCTGTATCTTTGCAGAGAAAATTCTGAATTGGATCATGAGATATTGGATATGACGGAAAAATGATTCATTAACAATAAGATTTAATCTATATATTCCTAAAATTCTTAGAATATGGTAACTTTAGCTCATTAGTCATTAGTTTAGTACATTTGTTGTATTAAATATTTTCTAACAATTGCTTTCTTCCTTATTAGTTTTTATAAGAACCATACGAGGAAGTCATTAACTAGTTATTACTTACTTGTTTTATTCATATTTGAACTTTTGTGAGTCTATTTGAGGTTTTCTTGGCAAAGGCTTGAGAATGGTTTGGCATTCTTTCTCCAGTTCATTTTACAAATGGGGAAACTGAGGCAAGCAGGGTTAATTGATTCCAGTGTCACACAGCTAGTAAGTAGATTTAAACTTGGGTTTTCCCCAGCTTCAGACCCAGCACCTTTATCTGTGTTGCCATCTAGCTGCCTTCATTAGCTAATATGCAGTTGCATAGCAATGAATTGTCTCCTGATACTAATCCATTTCTCTTTCCATGAACTCTTCATTTATAGCATACAATAGAGCTCTTCTAATGTTTTATAGTAGTGTAGAGGCAACCTTGGGTTTTTAAATTCTTTGCCAATGGAGTATCCATTCGGGCAACCCTTGACAGGAAAAAAGGACTTTGAAAATGAGCATGGTAATGAATTGTATGTCTGTTTAGTCATTTCAATTGTGCCCCACTCTTCTTGACCTCCTTGGGAATTTTTTTGTCAAAGATTCTGGATTGATTTGCTGTTTCTCTCTCCAGCGCATTTTAGAGAGGGGGAAAATGAGACAAACAGGATTAAGTGACTTTACCTGGATCATAGCTTGTAAGTGTCTGAAGCCAGATTTGAACCCAGCAAGAGGAGTCTTCCTGACTCCAGGCACCATGCTATATCGGCTGCATCACCCAGCTGCCTGGTCTGTTATATGAGCATCAGTTTAGAGAGTCATCACCAGATTTTATAAGTTCAGAGAGTGAATTTTTTTTATTTTTATTTCTTTATTTTGGCCATAGCAGCACTCAAGAAATAGTTGCATGATATAGTAAATAAAGAAGTGCTCCCTTCAAGGCTTACCTCAGTCATTTTATTGGCTGTGAATATGTCACTGAACATTTCATTGCCCTGGTCTTCACTTTATAACTATTGGTAATATATGATGATCAATTTTGATGGACATGGTTCTCTTCAACAATGATGTGATTCAAACCAGTTGTGCTGCGATGAAGATAGTTCCCACAGGCCTCTCTCTGGATGTATATGACTGAGAGTGAACCACAACACAGCATTTTAACGCTTTCTGTGAATATTTCCATGCATTTTGTTTTCCTTCTTAGGTTGTTTTTTCCTTCTTCTCTTTCTAGATCTGATGTTTCTTGTGCAATAAGATAACTGTATAGATATGTATACATGTATTGTATTTGTCATATAATTTATCCTATTTAGCATGTATTACATTACCTGTCATCTAGGGGTGGGGGTGGGGGGAAGGAGGGGAAAAGCTTGGGGGAAAAAAAAGTTTTTGCAAAGGTCAATGTAGAAAAATCACTCATATGTTTCGTAAATAAAAAGCTTTATATAAAAAAAAATAATTATTGGTAATATATACAACTTTCTTTGCAAAGTACAATTTTCGGCCAAAACGATGAAAAAAACTCCAATGCATTTATGAAGTGACATAAGTATAGCTTATTATTTTCTGCTGCATTATAGTGAAAATATTGATACAATTAGATCAATGAAATATTGTATATTGAAGTATTCCTTAATTTTTGTAATAAATGGGACAATATGGGAGGAAGAGACCTCAGGTGAAGGTATGTGCCAGGCTAATCCTGCTTTAATTCTTGAAATCATGAAATGGGGTCTGATCAGGGTGTCAGGGCCATACACATATCTTTATGAAATCCCAGTTCTTATGATTTATCTAGTCTGGATAGTGACTGAATTCTCAAAGACTCTGTTAGCTAAGATTTGTCTCTCAAACTCTGCATTAGTGGAAATTTTGAGTATACATTTAACTTCACACAATTTTCTAAGAACCAGCCTTTCTGAATGAACAGGGGTCACTGTGTAATGAAATTCATTACTAAATCACAGATGTTTGCAATCTGTATTGGCAAACTAATATCCACGCTCATCATCAAAGATCTTTTGAGCTATTGAAGTAATTTGTCCCACTACCTAGTCAATGTAAATACATGTATCATGCTAAGTAATAGAGATAGAGGTATTCCTTCCACATCATGGAGTTAGGGGTGTGGTACTTCTGCTATTTGGAATATGTTTAAAAATTTTTGGCCTTCCCCTTTGTACCAGACAAGTCCAAATTATTATGGTATTAATTGATAAAGTATGTTGATATTATATAATACTATACACATTTTTTTTTATTTCTGAGTTTCTAAACTTTTTCCTGTGTCATCTGTTGTCTTTTGCATGTTATATGTGGCTTCTTCAAAGCTTCCCCAAAATTCACATTTAATTTCTTAGGCTTATCTGCAATATATCGAAACTTTAATGAGAAAAATTGTAATGTGGAAGATATAACTGTATTGGAAATTCTTCATTGAATTTACATTAGGTTTACAAATCAAACATTTACTGATAATAAATCATAATTTCATGACCTGCACATTGTTATGAGACCCCTATGGGATCACAATCCACAGTTTTAAGAAGCTGTGCTCTAAGTAACACATCCCCCTACCTTCCACCCCTAAAGGGGGGGGGGGAGATAAAGAAAGTAAGGAAAAAATAAAACCCCAAAACTTTACATGTATTTAGATCCATTTTTATCATAGTTGCAGATCTCCAAAGTCCGTCAGGGGTGATTTAGCCTAGCCCCCTTATTTTCACAGGTGAGAAAACTTGAGCTAAAAATGGGGCCATGAATTGCCCAAGAGTCAGAATTAGTATTTAAACCTACTGTTCTGTCACTGAGGAGCCCGTCTTTTTGTCAGTGTATCATGATCTAGACAGAGTCAATGTTTAACTGTTTCCTGTTTTATCCATATTTCTTTTTGTTGAAGGGCATTTTTCAGACAAGTCCTCATTTGGATTACATGCAAGAACACATTTGATTAAACCATATTCATGACATTTTATGATTTGTTTCAATATAAATCCTGAAATCTGATTTTGTATTGTTTATTTTTTACAATGATTACATAAGAATGGTAAGTTTTTAGTTAGTTGGAAGCTGGGCTGAAAATACTATATTAAGAGTTGTGCCCCCTGAGATATGTAGATCATATCTCCCAGTTTTTATTTTCTTTGGATGAACACTTGATAGAATTTTGTATCTTCCTTCTAATAATTTTCTATATCCTATTGATAGAAGTCCACCGATTTCAATGTCATTTTTTCCTTTTCTCTTAATATCTTTGTCTACAAAGTTTAATAATAATATTATGGAATATTGCTGGTAATATATCTATATATGTATTGTATATTTATATTTATCTATCTATACATAATATCCTATGCCCAAGTTTATTTTGTTATAACCTCTTAACATTTGTGTTTTATAATCTTTGTGCTTTATTCTTCATATGATTATCCAAAATATTGGGCATAATAGTTCATAAATAAATGTGAGATGCAAGAAAAGAAAGGATTGACTATCCCAATATAAGAATGTTCCCTCTGTTCAGAAGCCTCAATGAGATTTTACTTACATGTGGAGATTAGGTACTCTCTTTTCCCTCAACCCCAAATAGTTAAGTAGCAGTGTAAAAAGTTAAATGGAACTGATGAGAATATAAGTAATTTCAGTAGCATATGATCCAAACAAAGACAGTGAATCAGTGCTACAATCTCATGGAGAGAGAAAGATGTGATTTTTATTGTTAGAATGTTTATTGTTAGAATATTGTTTATTGTTAGAAGAATGAGGACTTAATCAAAGAGATTGATTTTGAAGCTTAGTTTTAACTGATAAGGCAGTATTTAAAAAAAAAAAACAACTTATTGATAACTATTGTGTTTAATATTCTAGTACTTGCTAAATATGGTCTCCCTCCATTACTCACCACTGATGTGGTGAATCTTTTCTTGTAATATAAAAGCAACCAATAGGTGATCTGTGTCTGAGAGGGTATCCAACATTTCACATTCATGGTTCCCTCTTCCAAGTAAAAGAGGGAAGTTCATTTCTTTTTCTCGCATTTCACCCTTTGTCGTAATAAATATAGGGTACACGCTTTAAAAATTATTTCTTCCATTTCCATGGTTTTTGGTATATTTAACTTTGTTACATAATTTCGTACAATTCTTGGCATTTTTCTCTAAATTCCTCATATTTCTCATTTCTTATGATGCAATTATATTCTGTTACATTTACATATTACAGTTTATTTAGCCATTCTTCAATCAGTGGATACCCCTTTTGTTTTCATTTGTTTGCTCTCACTGAGTAGAATTTATTTACCCAGTTATGGGGTGTGTGTGTGTGTGTGTGTAAAATGAAGTATGTTCTAGGCAGGAAGTAACCATGTGAATAAAAAACAGGGAGACAGTTGAATTCAAGATTGTTCTGGCAATAATCAACAGTTTGGTGGCGCTAAAGATTTTACATCAGAAAATATTGGGAGATTCATCAGTGTTTCTACTGGGCCTATATCCCAAAGAGATCTTAAAGGAAGGAAATGACCCCACATGTACAAGAATGTTTGTGGCAGCCCTTTTTGTAGTGGCTAGAAACTGGAAGCTATTCTTGTTTGAAGGGAGGCAGGGTTGAAAGGAAGGCATTTATATAATGACTACTTGTTGCCAGATGTTATACTGAGTGGTGTACAGTATCATCTCATTTGATCTTCAAAATATCTCTATTTTATAATTTAGGAATATTAAGTGAATTCCCTGGGGTCATGTTGATGTTGTGTCTAAAGTGGTATTTGAACTCTAGTTTTCCTCACTCCAGGCCTATCATACTCTAGCTACTGTCCCATTTATGGCCCCTGTCAGAAAAAGTACACAGAATGTACAAAGGAATAGGATTTTTCAGCTGCTTTTCTTCTTTTTTTTTTTCTTTTCTTTTTTCTGAGGCAATTGGGGTTAAGTGACTTGCCCCCAGGGTTACACAGCCAGGAAGTGTTAAGTGTCTGAGACCAGATTTGAACTCAGGTCCTCCTCATTTCAGGGCTTCAGCTGCTTTTCTTAATTGATAGACATGAACATTCCTGTTTTGATTATCTTCTAACTTTTTATTCATCATCTATGTAACAAAGGCTGTTAGTTGGGACAGATACTTAAGGTTCCCTTGGCTGTTGTTGCTTCCAGTGTCCATGACCGACAGAGTGCCTTGGAGGCTGAGTTGAGAACTGTGCAGGCTTCCCTCAAGGATCTGGAGAGCTTCCTCAAGTGGATGCCGGAGGCAGAAACCACAGCAAATGTGCTTGCGGATGCTGCTCAGCGGGAGGATGCTCTTCAGGACACTGGGCTGGTTGGGGAACTCAAAAAGCAGGTGCAGGTGAGTGGCGGTGAAATCAACCAACACCTTCATTCTTAGCTACTCCTTTTGTTGTAAAGGCTCTATGTGGTATTGTCCTTGTTCAGTGGTGGAAAGACTATAGGAAAAGTGGTGACTCTTACTCTGTTACAAACCTGGGGGCGCTTAAAACAGAGGCCAGTTTTGTTAATGTGATAATCATTCAGAGGTACATATTTCTCCAATTTCATCACTATTATATGTGTCCCTTTTCTGGCTATCTTCATTTGATCCAAAGGTTTTTTCTTCTTCTACTTTTTAGTTTATTTAGACTTTAAAATGCCATTAGGGAACATCAAGACCTGAAGTTCCTTACCTGTGACCTATGAGCCTGTTTTTTTTTTTTTAATATTTTTATTTATAATTGTTTTCCTTCCTATTTCCTTTCTCTATTTTAGACCTTTAAAAACATTATTTTAAAATGGCTATCCACAGGGCTTAGAAGGGGAAGCCTGAGATAAGAAAAGGTTAAGAACTCTTGATAAAGTCCCACTCTTCACTTGTACCAATAAGGAAGTGAGGGTCCTGAGACACAAGCAGCTTGGCAAGGTCATTGTGAACCTGAAGAACTCTGCCTACAGTTACCCTCTTTCTCTAATTCTTTTTGTTTTTTGGTCACCCAATCCAAGTATCTTCTGTATAGACTCATAGGAGTTTAGTTAGAAAGGACTTTTTTCTTGTTGAGTCATTTGCCATTTAGTTTTATTTGACTCCTCATGAACACTTTGGGTTTTATTGGCAAAGATACTAGAGTGGTGTGCTAGTTCTTTCTCTAGTTCATGTGGAAAGTGAGGGAAACAGGGTTAACTGCCTTGGCCAGGGCCTTATAGTAAGTGTTTGAGGTCAGATTTGAACTTGGAACAATTAGTCTTCCTGACTTTTGGCCTGGCATTACATATCACCTCACAAAGCTGCCCAGAAAGGATATCAGAACCACCTATTTCCATTTTCTGATTTTGAACAGAGAGCAAATGAAGGGCTACACTACAGAAGTATAATGTCTTTTCCAAGTTTACTTATGATTTATGAACTCCTAAGTTATGAACTAAATAGAGATTGTAAAAAAAAAAAAAAACATCTGCTACATTCACTATACAATGTTTAATACTGGATTTTTAAGCTTCTTAAATACTTAACTTTGGTTAGTATTCACTTGATTGCCAAATTGATGCCTATAAGTAGAGATGGCTAGTATATTTTATTATTTTTCTTCCCACATGAGATAATGCTACATAGCAAAATATTTTGAAATAGAGATATTTTGTGAATGTTTTTTAAATATGCTTAATGCAGTTCCCTATATTAAACATGTTTATTGCAAAATCTTTGTTCATGCCATTTTTTCTAACTTCCTCTTACTAATTCCTATAAGTCCCCTTTAAAAACTTAGAATACTTCAGGAATTATCCTCATCCATATTTAAAGACCTCAGATTACTTCTGCATTTTTTTTTTGTTCTGTGAAATCAGTTTGTATATGATTACATTTGACTTGTTACACTTTTTTATGTTTTTGGTGTTTTAATTAGTCTTAGTGAAATTTTAGTCATTATTTTCTCTCCCTAAAAATAAGTTCCTATGGGTAGGGATCTAGACTATTTCATTTCCTTTTTAAAAATAAAAGTTCTATTCCTTTGTCCATACTGTGATCTGAACAAAAGTATTAAATATTGTCCTATTACATTCAAGCCTCACTATAACATGCCTTCTTATAATAAAGAAATTTCACTATAATTTGTATCTAGGCATATTTCTTTAATTTTAAAAAAAAATTTACTCTCCCTAATATTCTTCCCTACCTCATATTTATCAGTAAGCATTAATTAATCACTAAGTATTGTTTTAATACATAGGACCCCCCCCCAGAAATAAAAGGAATAGCTGCTGCCTTCATGAAACTTATATTGTATCAGAAAGACAAAGAATACATAAAATTATTTTCTAAATATGTAGAGTCCCATAGAATCTCTCTCCTGTACTTTTATTGATAGAGTTCAATAATGCAAACTAATGGAGTGGCTATATATAACAGTATATGTCTCAGTCCTCAGTCGTCACTTCATCATCATTAATCTTCTGATTTGAAAATTGTTCTCTGTATTCCTGTGAGTATTGATTTTTTTAGAATTATTTGCTTTTATCTTATTTTGTAAGTTATTTTAAAATTATGCTTACATTGTTTAGCACTATTTCATTGAAGTCAATTTTTAAAAAATTGTCATCATGTCCTTTTCTATGATCTAATAATATTTCATTACATTTCTATCTCACATGTTTGGCTATTCCCAAATAAAAGGAAATCCCTTTTGTTTCTTGTCACTTGATACCTCCAAAATTACTAATAGAAATATTATAGCATATATAGGACTTTCCCCTTTGTCTGTGGCATTCTTGGTATTTGTATATTACTATTTAAACCTTGGGAACATTTATCTTTCTAGGCTAGTTTCTCATTACTTTGTTGAGTAGTTGGGTCATTTTTTAGCTCTATCAAAAGTGTTGTTGGTGTGCCTCTTTTCCACAGTCCCTTTAGCATTCAGTATTTTATCTTTTATCATTTTTGATAGTTTTTTAAACTATATGAGATAAAATTTCAAAATTGTCTAATATTACATTTTCTCTTATTCTTAGCAATAGAGCATTTTTGAAATGCTTGTTGATAGTTTGGTGTGTATTTCTTTTTAAAACTCTTTGTGTCTGTTGACTACTTTTCTTTTGGGAAAGGCTATCTTCAAAGGACTATTAATTATTTTTATTCATTGGATAGAATCTTCTAATACCAGAGGCCATGTTACAAATTATGTTGTGGACTCCTCCTTATCATGATGTAAAGAGGATCCATTTTACTGGCCCTTAACTTGAAGTAGTTGTCTAGGTTGCTTTTATATTCAACTAATTTTTTCCTCATTCCTTTTTAAAAACAATAATGGTATGTTTTTAAACAAGTGGTTATATAGGTATTCATGTAGGGCCAATATAGATAGCCCAGGGAATTTATATGTTTATCCCTTCCCCCCCCCATAAGATCAATAGTTTAAAATGATATAATTGATGATTTTTGCATGTATGTACTATGAAACAGAATTGAGATTTGGCTGTTTTGTACTGTCTAAAAATATCTCTTATACACCTTACCATATTAATATTTAGATGTACAATGTTTATTTTTTATGATCTGTGGTTTGGCAGAATGTCATTTTTATTATGCTAAGGACATCCTGGTGTTTATGTAATTCAAAAGTCTCTGAGATTTATAGTATTTTAGCTTGTATAATTATTGATTAATACTTAATAATCTTATATTCATGTCTAATGAGAAATTTCTAATTGTATATTTGAAGCAATAATAATTTATAGATTTAAAAAAAAAGTCTTTAAGATGAATGTAAAAGACTGGTAATGTTTTATACCTAGAGAGTTTAACCATTCCTTCTTGTTGTTATGTTAGGGAACATTTTCTTACAATGACACATAATCAATCAAAATATTTAAAGAACATCCCGAATTATGCAGGGAGAAATGAGAGAAAAGTGCTGTCATTTTTCTAGGGTTAAAAGGAGAATTAGCAACCTAATGCTATGATTTTTTTTTCCCAAAAAGTGAACTCGAATGTAGGTTTTAGACTGATATTTTAAAGTAAAATATAACAGCTATCATTCTATTTTAATTTATTTAAGTACTTTGTGTTAATAACCTACAAAAGCCTGTTTGTTAAGTACAATGATTTTCTCTCCCTAAGGCAAAGCTTTTTATTTTCCCAAATACAATGCAAAGTTGGTTTCCAACATTCACTTTTATAAACCTTAAGTTTTCCCCCTCTCCTTCTCTCTTTCTCCCTAGAGAACAAGAAATCCAGTATGGATTAAAAATGTACACTTCTAAACAGGTTTCCATATCTTTCATGTTGCACAATAAAAATCAGATCAAAAGACGAAAAAAGAAAAAGAGGGAGAAAAAAATCTAAGCAAACAATCAACCACAAAAAAAAAAATACTGTTTTCCTGTTAAATATGCAAAAATTTGAAATTGAAACTTAGGAAAATTTATTTTAAAAGGGAAATAATTGAAAGCAAATTTAACTTAAAGTGATTTTTAGAGATTGATTTTATGTACACAGTTTAAATTAATGCATAAGGAACTCAGGATATTTTGTGTTTCATACACAGAACTGATTATATAGCTTATAAATGATTAGAATGCTCCAAGTCTTAGTATAGCCTAATTCATGGCCATGATAGAATTGTGTGAAGAGCAAGTAGCCTTTTTCCCTCTGTTTAGATGAATGTTGGGTGAAATGGAGTGAAGGAGGGTGTGCTACTGTTAATATAATTTCTGGAAGGATGCTACATTTTTATGTATGCCATGTCTTTAATGGAAAAAGCATCATTTTGAGCAACATTTGTCTCACTTCTTTACTACAGGGCTGTCTCAGGCAACCTTATAACTCAAGTAATCAATCCTCTTCGTGATAGACTGGTAGCAGAAGCATGTCCTCTTCAAATGTATTTATGTTTAACTTTGATTTTTAGTGTTTAGAAGCTGGTGGCAAATGAAATAAAAATTGCATAAATACATGCAAACTAGAAACTAACTTTTTATTATGTTATTTTCCCATATATTTTAAAACATTGCCATTTTCCACATTAAAATAATCCTTAATATTTCCCAAACTTATCAGTTAATAAAAAATAGTTATTGGGCCCTTGTTGTGCTCATGATGTATTTTTCTTTTTAAATGTTTTGTTGACATACTTTAAAATGTCATTTTAACTTTTCAGTTTCTCACCCTTTGTTCAATAGATCTCTGCTTCATAACAACTACTGTTAGGCAATACAAATTTATTGTAATTATAATTCTATACCACGTATTAAAATAAATGTTTCATTCTGTATCTGTGTTGTGCTATCTCTTTTTCAAAGAGATGTAAAGCATTTGTTCATTTTTCCTAGCTGTCCATAACATTCATATACCATAATTTATTCAGCTATTCTTCAATTGATGGACATCCATTCAGTTTCCAGTTTCTAGCCACTACAAAAAGGGCTGCCACAAACATTCTTGCACATATGGAGCCCTTTCCTTCCTTTAAGATCTCTTTGGTATATAGGCCCAATAGAACCACTTCTGGGTCAAAGGGTATACACAGTTTGATCACTTTTTGAGTATAGCTCCAAATTGCTATCCAGAATGGCTGGATCCATTCACAGTTTCACCAACAATGTATCAGTGTCCCAGTTTTCCCACATCCCCTCCAACATTCATCATTATCTTTTCCTGTCATCTTAGCCAATCTGAGAGGTGTATAATGGTATCTCGGAGTTGTCTTAATTTCGATTTCTCCGATAAATAGTGATTTGAAATACCTTTTCATATGACTAGAGATAGTTTTAATTTCATCTGAAAATTATTTGTTCATATCCTTTGACCATTTATCGATTGAAGAGTGGCTTGAATTCTTATAGATTTAAGTAAGTTCTTTATATATTTTAGAAATGAAGAGCCCTGCTTTTCTAATTCCTAGGTTGGTGATTTTTCCTCTATCCCACCTTGCTCTTAGTTTCCCTGGAGAGAGAAAATGTGAACATGAAGATACTGAAAATGACTGAACAACAAAATACTCATAAAACCTTAAATAATAATAATAATAATAATAATATAACATTTTATTTTTAAAAACTTACATGACTGGTAAAGTCAATGTGACTACTGTTCAGAAGAAGGGCAAATAGGTAGAGAACATCAATTGATATGATTAGAGAAGGGTTTTTGTGGGAGTGGAAGTGAGAGGTAGAACTAAAGGATAGACTATAATTTGAATAGATGAAGAAGAAACTAGGTTGTTCAAGTGGGAAAAATATGCCATCTAAGTGATATGGTGTACAAAACACTAAGCCTAGTGTTAGGAAGATTAATCTTTCTGAGTTCAAATCTGGCCTCAGATACTTGCTTACTATTTGTGTGATCTTGGGTAAATCACTTAATCTGTATTTGTCTCACTTTCTCCATCTGTAAAATAAACTGGAGAAGGAAATGGCAAACTACTCCAGCATTTTTGCAAAGGAAACCCTAATGAGGTCACAAAGAGTCAGATATGACTAAAAATATCTGAATAACAACGAATAAGAAATATAGATTTTTAGCTATGATTTCATATATAGTTCACTTGGCAAGAATGTTCCATAAGTTTTTTGAGTGTTTTAGTCCTTCTTTGAGACTTATTTATTTTTGGATGATTATTGATGTTTCCTTGGCTTGTTGAACCAAGATATGACATAGATGAAGTATTTCAGGTGCTTGGCAAGACCATGACACAGACAAGATCATATTGTTCAGTTGTTTAATTATATCTGACTCATCACGACCCCATTTGGGATTTTCTTGGCAAAGATACTGAAATGATTTGTCATTTTCTTCTCCAGCTTATTTTACAAATGAGGAAACTGAGGCAAATAGGATTAAAATGACTTGCATAGGGACACATACTAGTAAGTATCTATGGCCATTTTTGAATTAGGTCTTCTGATTCCAGGCCTAGTACTTTACCCATTGTCACTTAGCTGCCCCATATACAAGGTAAACAATTGCAATTTTGTTGTATTTTCTTTATAGATTGTGTGTGTGTGTGTGTGTGTGTGTGTGTGTGTAAAATAATGTTGATATAAACCATTAAATATGTCAATTATCAGTTTTCTGTTTAATATTAATATCCAAAGGTTCTTGTTTATAAAGTTTTATCTATGACATTTTTTAGCCTTTATTATTGAAGATAAAATAGTACTGTTCTTAACAGCATACTTTTACTTGTAATGTCCTTTTTTTGGAGGGAGAGTGATTAAAGTCTAAGGGAAAGGCTTTAATTTTACTAAAGTCATTAGCAAGCATTCATTGAGTGCTTATTGTATGCTCTTCACTGCGAGGAGATTAAACAACTTCATTAAAGTATCTAATGATTCTTCATTGTATACTCTCATATAATTTGGTATTTAGTTGTATTATTGGCATAATCATTCTAAACAGAGGGAGGCAGCATAGGCTCAGAATGCATTCTAGTAGTAGAATGGAAAAAACCAAAAACAAACTTAACCCCCCTTCCCCAACAAAAAACCAAAAACCAAAAACAAAAAGATAACACAACTGACTGGTAACTGAGTAGGGAAAAAAATACCTTATTATAGAAACATTTAGATGTTTGAAGTGATATTAAAATAAAGGCAGAAAGCAAATAGGTACAAATTATTTAAGATTTATAAAGATTGTTTTTTGTATCTTTAGTACTGCACAAGAAGACCTTAACCCTTCTTGAATGACTCCTATTGTGATTTACTTCTTAAGGAGTAATATGACAATTCCGCAGTATGATGAAATTGTACTACTATACAAGTTATTAGTTTGAGCAAGACAGTGATAATGAGAAACATCTGAGTTCCATTTCTGACTCTGATCTTTGACCAAGGCATTTAATCATTCTGTGTTATTTTCCTTATCTTTAAAATGGGAGTTAAATTTCAGTGTATTTGCTTGTCAGTGCAGTATTCTATGTTTTATGTACATATCAGTGGTTTAAAAGGTCCCATGAAGTCTAATCATACAGTCTTGCCTTGATTTTGTGCCCAAGCATCTTATTCCTATTTTTTAAAAAACATAATTCTGTGGAAATAAACTTGAGAACATAACAATGTCCTTCTGAAAAGGGAATAGCAATATTCTGGAATTACCCAGAAAAGCCTTTTATTAATGTGACTTTTTAAGTAGATAAGTCCTGACATTTTCTCTTTAGTAATGGTTTTACTTCCTAGTACAGAAATGTATGTTTTTGATAGCTCATCTGCTTCAATCTTAAAGATATTTGTACTTCTGTAGTCATTCATTCATTCATTTATTAATTTTTTTTAAAATAATCTAGCTTTGAGTTCTGTCCGGGTAATTGATTAGACCTTAATGTATGGCTTGATATCTTTAGAGCCAGGTATCCCTCTGTTCTTCTCTCAAGATTTATAACGGAGCCTATTATTCACTCACTCCACAGAGCTCTGCCAGAGCTGCATTTAGTCTGGGAGTGAACACATCCTTCTCCAGAGTGAGGGAGTGAATGTCTTTCTATCTCCTAATATAAACCAGCTCCGAGGGATGAACTATTATGATCTGTTGGAGGTATATTCCCAAAGGGCTTCTGCTTTGTCTCGGCAGTGTTAATGTTTCACTTAATGTCCTTCTTGGCTACCAACTACGCTCCTCTACGGCAACAGACAGCACTTGGCTCAACAACTTGCTTCCTTTTTCACCCGTGCTGAGCTGAGCAAACACTGGCTTGGGAGCATCTGTCAGGATCTTTCTGTTTAGCGTTTATGCGTGCTTCTTAGATTGAGAAGAACTTGAAGGTTTATAATCCTTCTCCTTGGGAAGCTACAGCTTATACCTCTCAAATGTATTCCTGGAAACGAGCATGCTCAGAAAACTGGCAAATCCTTGTCCAGTGACCAGGAGGAAATGAGCATTGCTCTTCATTTATAATGCAAATTCTGAGGTGTCTTCAGAAGTGTGGCAAACTTAAAATGATGGCTGTGGTGAGAACATCTCTTCAGAAAGTTGTGGTTTTGTTGCATCGTTTACAAAGGATGGCAGTTTCTTCTCCACGGTACCAGAAGCTCTGTAAGGTAATTGATAGATTGAAAATAAACATTTCAGGCATCTGATTATTTGATCCCCTTTTCAAGCTTTAGAAACTGTCATGAGAGTGATGGTAGTGAGTCACTTTGCAAGTGTTAGATAAAATTTATTAGGCTGAATTGTTTGTATATTTACTGTTGGGCAAAGAATTTTAAATAGTACCACAACTTTAATGTATCTTTTATTTTGTAATAGACAAAAGGTTGTTTTCTTTATGATGTACTATTGAAGTATTTGCAGAGAAAATTATTGGTATTTATTAAAATGTACTTTTTTATTCTTCTGAAAATTGACATCTTACTAGTGCAAGTGTTCTACTGCTATAAGTTTCAGGAAAATTAAAAGTAGATTGTATAAAATATTACTTTACTCTATTTGTATAAAACCAGTTCCACTCCTAACACATCTTTCATTCTATCATATCATTTCTCCCCCCCCCCCTTTTTTTTTAAAAATGAGAAGTGTATTTAAAGAATCATGGAAAATTGCTCTCCTTAGATCTTCTTGTCTCGATCTTAGAATTGTTCTTGTTTTTTTTTTCCCCCCCCTGAGGAAGATTCCTTTGTCAGTAGTTATGTTAAATATCAAGATATTTAAGTTTTGGGAGAGAATCTCTTAAGGTTTTCTAGTCCCATCTCTTGACCCATATTTGAGCTATCTTTTATCTCTCTCTCTCTCTTGATCTCTGTTTCTCCCTTCACCTCTCCTGACAGGTGGATCCTCTTTCCAAGTTTGAATACTTCCACAGAGTGGGAAGAACTTACAGTAAAACAAGTGTTATCTTCTAAGAAAAGTTGACCAGGAAAAGGGAAATAATTTAAAAACCTTTCAATTTGTCAGTCCTTAAATTTGAAAACTATATTCAACCCTGAGTTGAATGTTGGCATCTCTTTTGAATTTATCACTGTCATACTTTATTTCTGTTGAAGCTATTATTGATAATTTAGAGATTCATATTCTTATGGCTTTTTTTGCAGTTATTTGCTGCAGAATAGCATCATTTTAACAGTAGTATCAAACCTGTTTTCCACTCATCAATATTAGTGTCACTATACTTACATTCTCTTCATACATCATCCTCTCAAAAACTTGTACTGGAACCCTTGTCATATATAACTGTGAGCAGAATGAAAATCTGGACTTTTTGCATTTTCTTTTAACGTGTATAATGCTGAACAGAAAAATATTGAAATTTATTACTTGGTAAGTTTCTATGGTGTTTGAAGATGAAATGGAAAATCAAAAAAAGTACAAACATACTATTTTTTGCTTATTTTCTTTTAAATTTGGCTAAAGCTGTTTCTCCTTGTATAAAGTTTTCCTTGAGAGATATGTAGAAGATTATGATTGATGGAAATACTGTGCCATTCTTTGCAAGAACCCTTAGAAATATTTCTCATTCACATTATTAGTTAAGCAAGGTTATGTAGATAAGTTTTAATAACAATGTCAGCTGGGAGAATCTGTATCTTTCATTAATCCCAAATGTTTGATTAAGTGTGGTGTATTTCAAAGCATTTCAAAGAATAAATCTGATGTGCTAAAAGCATTTTTTCATGCAAATAAGGCAGTTTTGTTAATAGAAAAGAAAAGCTTATTCACTCATGCTTTTTTTTTTCCATGCTTTTTTTTTAAAAGAAATTACAAGCATGAATACATAAAGCATCCTTTTTTTGTTTGGAGCTAGGTCATTTTGCTGATACATTTGTACAGACTTGCACAATTGAACATTTGTTTCTCCTCTAAGACTGCCAAATGACTCCAGTAGGTGTAGTCATGAAAGTTGGTGAGCCAAACATTGGATAGAAGCAATTGTGAAAGTAATGCTTTAATCGGTTTATTAGCTAATGGATCATAAATAAAGGCTACCAAAAATTATGATAAAATTTTGTTTATCTCGAACTGTCACTGAGGTTTAATGGGAACAGAGCAGCTGTTTAGCAAGGAAGGGTCCCTCTTTGGGCAGATTTCTTGAGTTTGTTTTATGACAGGAATGTTTACAATAAATGTTATGTTTACAATAAATGTTCTATCTTAGTCTTGAACTGATACTATCTTAAGCTGGAACTGGTATTTATGTAACTTAGTTCTAGAATTTATCCTACCACGTACTTTTTGTACCACTGCTAAATCAGCCGCTGATGCAGCTAACAGAATGAGAAATTTTCAATCCCAATATTTTCCAGCAGGTGTCAACATAAGGCAATGATATCAAAGCTCTGGTTTTAGGAACTAAGAAAATAAAAAAGAAATTGGCATGAATGCTGTATATTAAAATGACCTAGTGGGAGATAAGTATGTAACATTAATTCTGAGGAACTGAGCACATTTATTTTTTTAAGATGTTGGCATATTGAAATATGTATAATGTCAGTAGAGTACAAGTAAATGGTCAATAGTTGCTTGCCTTAATAATTGCTTAGTCATTGTTACTTCTCTAAAAGATGTTTGTTAGTGATGACAGGAAAAAAATCCTGCAGCATAGGATTTCCTTTTTGCATTCTATCATCTCTAATAGAATTTAAATGAATTTTTTTTCAGTCTTCATCATTCAAGGGACTAAATGTTTTAATAACTTCCCTTTAATTTTTTCTTCAGAAAGCTTTATATGTGACCACAGAGTGCAGCAATGAGTTCATCTAACCTTTTTTCTCTCTATTCTTTAAATTTAGTTTCTCAGGAAGATTATAGTGTAATGTAAGAAATAAAAACTTTGTCTTTTCCAGATGAAAAGATGTATAAACAATCTGTTTTCTAAATGCATTTACAGAATAATGTAAATGAAAAAGAGGTTGAGGAACTAAATGTGGAAATTAACAATTTTAAAAGCATCTCCATCAGAGTTGTGTTTGCCAATCTTCTTTATCTTTTGTTATATTTATATTTAACCTTTTTATTCTCTCCCCTAAGAAGTTGCATTTCAGTCATTTTCCTTTCTTTTTATTAGATACTTAAGCATTTTGGTTACTTGTTATAAAAGCTCCAGTAGGGCTTCATTCACTCCATAGGGGCTTCATTCAACATCATATAAGTTGTCCAGTTAACCAGTTTATGCCATTTAAAAATCCAATCCAGTAGTTTGCTGTGTGTCTGTGTGTGTATGCATGTACATATACACACATGCATGCATACACATACTAGTGTAATCAGCAAGTGGGTTGTGGTGGTTAGGGAATGCACGTATTCTTAATTGCAACTTAATTTTTTATTTTTTTGCCTGTAATAAAGTAGAAGACAGTGTTTGAGAGATTCATTACCACATGAGGCAATATGGTATAGCAAATAGAGCCCTGCCCATGCATTCAGAAATACCAGGATCGGAATTCTATACTACAGTGTAATTGTTTGATCATAGATAAGTAAGGCAAATATGTATCATCTGATACTCAAGTATCTTTCTAAAATTCTAATTTATATATATGTTGCAATCTACCTTAGTGGAACGAGTTTTCCACATCAAGAAAATCTTTCTGACATAATAGCTGACATAAGTAATAATACAGAACTTGATCAGAAGTCTGGAACATAACTGGAATAGAGAAGTATATACTTCTGGAGTATAATTAAATCATATTAAAAATATGCCTGTTTCATTTTAGACCTTTCTTTGGAGAAAAGCTGGGGTACATATTTGATGGTTTGTTGCTTAAGTCATTTTAGTAGTAATAAGTTGTTTATTTTTTCCTGTTAGAATTGCAAAGGTATTAATGAAAATTTTTAAAGCTAAAATTTAACTTGAAAATTTTAAAAGTCCATTTTGATTCCCACATACTGTTTTGGTAATGTGTTAGACCATGCCTTTGCATATATGCACATTTTGCTTATAGAAATATTTTGGTAGTAACATATTTCACCAGTACAATAATTGAGTTGAAACCTTATTTTAACTCATCTGTAGGTTGTGGTTTTTTTTTTTTTAACTGTTTTGATTCTGTTGTTAGTAAGTTAAATGAAATATTTGTTTAAGAATAAAGCACAATGTCTGGCAAATAGTGGGTGCTTTTTACATCTTCTCTCCCTTTCCTCCTTCTCCTTTCTCCTTCCCTTCTCCTAGTTGCAC
This sequence comes from Myrmecobius fasciatus, assembly GCA_023553655.1. Lineage (NCBI taxonomy): Eukaryota > Metazoa > Chordata > Mammalia > Dasyuromorphia > Myrmecobiidae > Myrmecobius > Myrmecobius fasciatus. The sequence continues at coordinate 118,369 of JAJPUD010000307.1, forward strand.
CAGAAATTAATGCAGTAGTAGATAGTATGGGGAGACTTGCTTCTACAGAGTATCTATAAAACCAGATAAAGAAAATTTATAATTTCAGGGAAAAGAAGAAAATGTTAATGCGCAAATTAAATACCTGGTTCCTTCAAGTACGTGTTCATTTTTAACCTTTACTTAGAGGGATATAAGTTCTTACTTACTTATAGGGACATAACTACTTACATGTATGAAATTACTTTGGGCCCTAGAAGTTTAAATTTTCATTAAAATCCTGGCTCTGTAGAGATGAACTTTTTCAGAATTCAGAATTTTAGAATGTCTCTGCATCTTTGAGGGAGTTGATAACTGGGGAAAGGGAGTTTTCCTTGTCACTGAGTATGAGTACCTTGAGTCCCCATCTATTACCCATCTCATAAATGGACCTAACCAAGAAGTGTTGGAGACCAGGAGTTATATGTTCATTCATACTCTGTATTGGAGGTCATAGAACAAAAGGAATACACTGGTTGATTTGTTGTGTCTTCAAAAGAAAGAAGCTCTTTCGTGTAAAAAGCCAAAAAGTTTGAGGGGAAAGATGGAAGAAAAGGAAAGAGAAACTATAGAGTTAGGAGGCCACCATGGCTGACTGTGATTAGATGTACCAACGTTGGGGGTGAGAAAGAAAGAGTTATCAGCATCACAGAAAAGGAAAGGGATAGTAATGAAGAGTGAATGGCTCATTTGTTTATCAAGTACAAATGACTAGTAAGATTATATATTTTTTAATACTTTAAAGTGCTTTAAAAATGTTTAAACATAGCTCCCCTTATTTAGTCCTTAGGGGAGCTCTGAAAGATGATATGGGCAGGCTTTATTATTCTGTTAGAATGTAAAGTCTTTTGAGGAAATGATTCTAATCACAAATTAAATTGGGTGCCAGGGAACTGTATAATAGGATTACTGTGAACCATATATTGACTTTGAAAAACCACATATTAAAATTACGTGTGTTCTATTATATTATTATGTATTTTAATCTGATTTGGCTACATTCAGGAGTTTGCTGGTTATAGGCTCTTGACCTCTCTTTTACACGAACCTCCTCTTTTGTTTTTGTACCTTCGTTTCTTAGTGTAATATATGTGTAACATATAATATATGTTTAAAACTAATTGATTGATGATCATTTTTTTATGTGAGGGAATTGAGGTCCCAGTTGTTAAATGACTCGCCCAGTGTTTCATGCCTTTGTAATAGAGAAACTAGGACTCAATCCCAGGGATATTGACTCTTTTCATCCTCCAAGTGTCAGAGGTTGCCATGTTGAAGACACTTCATTTCTAAGACAACTTTTCAGATAAGGAATTAATCATCTAGTGACTGCTGTAGGGGCACTCTGATAGTCACTGAATTTTATTGAGATGAACAAGAAGTCTGTAATTGATTCATTTCATTTCACTGTTTATTAAATGATATCAAGTTCTATTGCCAGGAATATAAGAGCTTTACAGACAAATTAGAAAAGTTAGTATTTTAAAGGATAAACTCTAGTATTGGTTTGTTCAAGGCAATGTCCCTCAAGGAAGATCACATGGCTTAACAAGAAACAGTTAAGGAGGTAGGAGTTAGGGATGAGTAGATCATGAGTACTAGGCAAACTTTTTTTATCTTCCCCCCCCCCCCAGATCCTTGTTCTTGTTATTTCAATCTCACTGAAGATAGGACTTGGTACCTTTATAGCTAGAACAAAGAATGTCATCGAATGTAGATATAAAACCTGAAATGTTGCCAAGAAGCTTTGAGAACAATTGTCATTAGGTGAATTAGGTGACTAGGGAAGTAGGAGTCCATGGTATATTAGTTGCTTCAGTTCTTGGTGCACCATTATTCCCAAACTCTTTGAAATTAGTATTTAAGGTCAGCTTGCTTATCTTGGAAATCATGGAAAGTGGCTTAGCTTGGAAGTCATTATAATTTCAAGTATAAGAACTGCTCATTTATTTTATGGGGAATGATATGATTCTGATTGGTTTGCAACCTATGACATTACATGCTTGATGTGTGATCAATCAGTTAGAAAAATAAAAAAATTCTACTTTTCAATAAAATGGATCTTAACTTGGACCCCATGAACTTGTTATTTCTTTAAAATAACTATTGCAATGTGTTTGTTTTATTTTGTAATAGCATGTATTTTATGTATTTAAAAATGATTTTGTGAAATAAGTCTGTAGATTTTATTATTAGACTGGTAAAGAGGGTTTTTTTACACAAGAAAAGCTAAGAGCCTCTTCTGTAATAAATTCTAGACTGACAGAATACCAGAGAAAAGGAAGGACCGAAGGGAAAAGGGAATACTGGCTAGCAAGGGGATTGGCAATGCATCATACATATTGATTGGAGGAGTTTGGTTGACTGATAAGAAGAGACATAAGTGTTGGGAAACCCAGAAGAGAAGCCCACTAGAGATTAATAGTAAGAAAGTAGGGGCAGAAAATGGACAATTTTCTTGTTTATGGGTGGATTGTAAAAAGAAAGAGATGAATTCAAGAAGAGAATGAAAAAGGCAATGAAAAAGGATTTTGCTTTTAGTGTAGGGAGTACAGGTACTACTGATTAATAGATTATTGTATTTGATAGATTTGAAATGTATAATGAGAATGGATGGAGCCATGAAAAAGGTAGAATGATTATTGGTATTAGCAAGGAACAAGACCATTTCTTTTGGGAATAGGCTGGATAGGAATGCAGCCTTTTAAATGATCACTTAAAAAGTTATGTGCAAAAAAAAAAAAAAAGGCCAAATATTAGGTAATAATTTTTACTTTCTTCCTGCTTGCCTCTACTGCACCATCCATTTAACCTATGAACCAAGATACTATTCAGAATATGAAATCTTATTATCAAAGACCTCATATGAATAAATTAAACAATCAAGCAAAACTTCTAAGGTCACTGTAATATTAAAGATGCAGTTTTAGATGTGGATGTGCCTGGATCAGTTAAAAGCGAAACATTTAGGAAGACTTGGAGAAAAATGAAAGTGTTTGCCATTTTTAAGAAACATTTCCTTATGATGATTAATTTTTAGGCCTTGGAGTTTTGGTATAGGGTAAAATAATACTGGACAAATAAGTATGAAAACCTGGATTCTAATTGTGATTATAGTAACTAGCTATATAATTTTTATTGAAGCTCTCTTTCCCCTTTCGGTCTCAGTTCCCTTATCTGTAAAATAAAGGAGTTGAAAATCTTTAAACTCTAGAGTTCAAGGCTCTAGAGTTGAAGGTTCAATTCAATTCAGTTTTTACTAAGTTCTTGATATTTGTAGATACTGATAGGCATTGGAGATGCAGAGGCAAAACCAAAATCTAAAAATCCCTCTGTTCTCAAGGAGTTAATATTATACTGGTGACACAACATATAAATAGTTAAGTGAGTAGAAGGTAATTTGAGAAGGAGAGAACGTTAATAATTAAAGGATTAGGAAAGGTTCTCATAGGAACTGAACTTAAACCAAAACTTAAATTAAAGTGTTGGTTCTTCTGAGGGATAAAGGAGAAAGAAGTTAGAAAAGAAGGCATTTGAGGCATGATGGAAGTCTGTACAGGATACCGTAGTGGGAGGTGGGATGTCTGCTTCAGGAAACAGCTAATTGGCTAATTTAGCTGGTAGGTAGATTGTGCGGAGAGGTGGGGGTGGGGGTAATGGGCAGTAAATTTGGAAATATAGTCAGGAAGCCAGCTTGTACAGATCTTTAAATGCCAAGCTAAATGATTTATCTATTGTCTCAGATGCACTAGGAAACTACTGAAGCTTTCTTGAATTGTGGAATGATATGTCACACTTTTGTTTTAGCAATACAAATTTGGCAACTGGGGAGCATGGATTGTGGAGGCAAAGAGATGGGAGAACAATTAGGAAGGGGAGTTAGGTTACCTTAGGTAAGAGATGATGAGGTACTGAACTAGGCTGGTGGATGTATGAATAGAGATCAAATGGGATATGAGCCATACAGAGTGTCCCAAAAGTCTGTACAATTTAAAGCTGCACAAAGATTTTGCAAACATCCTGTATTGTGGATGTAGATCTTTTAAGACATAACAACTTGAAAAACTTAAAGGCTTGTGATGGATAAGGAAGAGAAAAGAGTCAAAGATCTCTCTAAGATTATAAACCTTTGTAATGAGAAGGATGACAAGTCTCCTAAATAGAGAACAGGGAAATTTGTATACATATAGGTTTCAGAATGGGAGTAATGAGTTTTGTTTTGAATATAGTTAAGTTGAGATGCTTAACAATCACCTCTGGAAATGCACAGTAGTGAATTGGTGAAGCTGAATTATACGTAAAGACAGGCTTAAGGGCTAGATAAATAGAAGTTACTCTTGGGAGTTTTTTCTGGGTCTGCTGAAGCCATTTTGAACTGGCTTGAGTCTGTAATTAAAATTTTAGTGTAAGCAAGCATTTACATTTCAGAAATTGGCCAATGCTACAAATCAGGTATTGATTTATTGCTTTTTTCATTGTCTAGAGCTTAGAAAGTGATTAAGAAAATGTCAATAATACAGGTTATGCTCAAAGATGTGTCCTCTATGTATGTGTGGATGCATGTGTATTTTTCCTTTATATAGTGATCCATTTGTTAAACATTTACCAGCATACCACTGGGATCACTTGAATAGAGATTTCAGTTGGTTTTTTGGGAAGTGATGAGATACCCAGAGGATGGTGCTGATTTTTCCATATGTATTACACTAATAGCGATATTAGCTAATAGGTGCCTGTTGATTGATTGATAGGTATATAATAAGTATGGTATAATAGGTATGATAGGTACAAAGTAAACAAAATTTTTGTTGTAGTTTACCATTGTAGAACAATTGTAGATGGTACTTTGGTCTCTCCCTGCCTTATTAAAATTCTTTAAGGTACTATTTATTGCAAAATCTGCACAAATTGGGCAAATTTATAATTTTGTATGATATCTTTTGGTGGGAGTGATAATGGGCCATGTTATTTAATTGGTGTGGTGGAACTCCATAGGGAGGATTGAGGGAATGCTTTCTGCTCACATGAATTGATCAGTAATTCCTCCGTTTATTACAATTCTTACTAATTTGTCTTGCAGCTAAGAAGATAGGTAGCTTGTTTTATTGAATGATGTTAGATGTTAGAAGATGTTAGAGGCACGTCTTTAACTCAGGTTTTGCTGGTTCTCTTTCTACCATGTTATAGTTTTCAAACTTAGAGTTCTCTACTTAGAAGCAACCAAATTCTGAATTTTTCATGGTATGTTATTACTTACATAGCGTAGATAGAGCACAACTAATTTTGGGGAAAATGCAAAACATTGTAGTTAGCAGCACATTAAAATGAGAAGCTTTGCCATGAAAAAAGCTGTGATAGGTTTGGATGCTGAGTTGGAAATAATTAACTAGAGAAAGAATTATTATTGTTCATTTGTTTTCAGTTGTGTCTGACTCTTCATGACCTCATTTTGGATTTTCTTGGCAAAGATACTGGAGTGCTTTGCCATTCCTTCTCCAGCATATTTTATTGATGAGGAAATTCAGGCAAACAGGGTTAAGTGACTTACTTGCCCAGGGTCTCACAGCTAATGTCTTAGGCCAGATTTGAACTCAGGAAAATGGCTTACTGGTTCCAGGCATAGTATTCTATCCACTGTACCACCTGGCTGCCTGTGAACAATAGACCCTTCCAGGGATCCAGCCTTCTCGCTATTTCTCTCATGATGTTTACCATCTGTTATTTGTTAACTCTTGTTGTTCCTTGTTTTTTTCTGGAAAATGGACTACTTCATCTCTCCCTTTTGGTATCCCTTATTTACTTAAAAACTTAGCCCATATACCTACCATGTCTTGCATGAGTCCTTTCTTAATCCCTTCAGTTGTCTATTCTTCCTCCTTCTCTGATTACCCTGTAGTTGCTTTGAATATGTTTTGTATCTGCTTGGATATGTACATGTTATTTTCCCCCCACCCTGATCACTGGAAGTTTTAGGATAAGAAACTATTTTTGTTTTATTTTCTTTATGTCCCCAGCACCTAATCTGGTTTATAGTATGCATAGGAGTATTAGTAAATGTTTTTTTGATTGGTTAATTAATTGATCCTATTGCTTGACCAAGTTTCATCTTTAAGTTTTTAAATCCTTCCCTTATGGATGACAAGAACATTAGAAGTTCTGTAGTTCATCATTTTAGAGATGAACAAACTAAGGCCAGAGAAGCTGTGACTTAACTGAGCTCACACAACTTTCTTAGTTTAGATATAACTTTAAGCTTCCAAGGGAAACAGTAGTTCTTCATATTTTAAGGAAAATCAGTAATTTTGTCTGCATTTTTAAAAATGTATGCTTTGCCAGAAAAGAAATCCTTGACATCTTTGTTCTATGCAAATGAAAAAAAAATCAGAAAGAAATTAAATGGTAGATTTTGATCTTGCCTTTAACTTCAATCTCTTTGTTCTTCCACAATCTAATCAGAAAAATGGTAACTAGACTTGCTGAGTCTCCTAATTCATCTCCAACTCACATTTTGATCCACTGTAGTATGGGTTTTAATTTCATCAATAAGCTGAAATTTCTATAAGATTATTGATCATCTCTTAACTGTTAAATGTGACCCTTTTGTATCTTAACTAGAAAAAGATAATCAGACTTCTTGGGTCTGTTTGTCCAATTCCAACTCATTTAATTCAATGTAGCCTCCATTTTTCTAAAAATTAAAAAAAAATTAAAAAAAATTTTTTTTAAATCATCCAGCCTAGCTTTAGATGTGTCACCTGGTTTTGCCCCAGCTTCCTCATTTGTAAAATGATCTGGAAAAGGAAATGGTAATCCACCCTCATATCTTTACCAAGAAAACCCCAAATGGAGTCAGATTCAAGTGAAAATAACTGAACAACAAAAACTAGATGACTCTTCTCAGCCCTTATCTAGTTTAACTTCTCATTAACATTTTATACTGGTGATTATCTCCTATTTTTAAGTTTTCATGACAGTGCTTTCTTTTTCTCTTATCCACCTTATTCATCTAGATCTCCTTTGCTGATTAATTGTCCGTGTTTTGCCCTGATAATGATGGTTAGCATATTTGTTGTTCCCCTAAGTTGATAAGATATTTTTTATGTAAAGACTCCTTTTATATAGTTTTCCTTCTGGGTCTGGAATATGTTATTACCTTCTTATGTCTGCCTCTTAGACTTCTAGTTTCATTCAGAACTCAGTTCAGATTAACCTGAACTGAGATTTACTTCCATTATTCAACCACTGATGATCCTCTTAATTACTAGTGTCTTCCTCAATTTGTTAGATGTATGGTTATCTCTTAGATGTTGCAGTCCTGCAATAAATTTCCAGTTCCTTGTGTTTGAGTACTGCGTTTGTCAGTTTTTGTACTTTCCATGTTTTGCATATAATAACTGCTTAATAAGCATTTGTTGCATTCGACTGGATTAGAATTCAGAAGTGCTAGACTTTTGAAGAAATCCCATATTTATGTTTTAAAATTTTAAATTCTTTGAAAAAAAAAGGTTGACATCCTTACATGGAAGATCAAAATAGCTGGATAATTCTGAAAAGATCATGCAAATTATGATCATAAAACTATTGTTTTTATCTAGTAGAATAATAAATTGCTAGATAAAGGTATATAATGTGACTTTTCATTTTGAATGAATAATTGGAAAAATACTTAACCTCTTTAATAATTAAAGAAACACAAATTAAAGTAACTGTGAAATCCTCTCAATAATTTAGTTGGATAAAAACATAATGGCTTTTAGGCTATAATGGTAGTTAACAAGTGAACTTAAAAATTGCTTGTGGCAATAAAAATAGTTCTCTTTAAGATGCTTGGTATTATATGCAATAAAAGTTTTGAAACTGAATCTACCATTTGAACATGGTAATCCTACTTGAGGATATATAGCCCAGAGATAAATTTTTTAAAAAATACCCATTACTAAGATGTTTATAGTTCTGGCATTTACAATATCAAAATTGGAAATAACCTGGCTACACAATGATTGAATAGTGACCAAATTGACTGGGACACATCAATAGAGTGTAATAAAGATGCTAAATTAGAATAATATGTAGACTGTAGAAAAGAGAAAAGAGTGAATATGGAGAACTGTGCACATTGATAAAATTTTGTTAAACTCAATGTGTAATCATAAGAATCAAAAGTGTTTAGGTACTTATAAGCTTCTACTGATTTATATGTATGTTTTGTTATGATGTTGATTAACCATATTTGAAAAAAACATTGAAATTAAACTATTAGACAGTTGAAATGTTTTAAAGATTCAGTAATTTTTGTAACATTTTCTCAGATTTCTAAAACATTTTTATCTTTGTCTTTTCATCATTCTTCACTGCTAAAATAATCTTTTAGCAAAGTCATATAACTGACCCTCTGAAAGCTTCTATTTCTCTCATCTTGTGGAAAATGCCAAATGCAGTCATCATGTCTATCTGTAGTGCAGAATAATTTTCTTTTTTTTTTCCTTGGGGCATATAGCCAGTTTCCATATTTAGGTTATTCCATCTCAATAAAATCATTATAGTGCTGTCATCTTAGAGATTTGGATGTTCCCTTTAACAATTTAGCATTTAACCAATCTAAACTTGTCCATCTCATTTAATTCCTACTCCATTCCTCCCATAAGTTTGTCTTTGGAAATCTACTGGACATATTGGAGATTTTCTCCTGACATTGGAGAGATACCAATGGAGCCCTTACTTTTTCTACCTGTTATCCCTTATACTTGTGTGGCCAATCATCTTCTCTGTTTTTTCTCATATTCTTTGTAGTTGCATTTAATTTTATACATTATAGTTTGTTCACAGCCACTAAGCACTTCTTCATTGATTTCCATGTGATTACTCATTAAAATGTTTTAATGATTGTTGTTTTCTGTGTCTCTAACAGTTTAGAATGCTTAATTTTTTTTTTCTTCTCCTTTTTGGAGTAGGCGTGAAAGATAACAGTAAAAGGTGGAGTTTTGTTTCTGGGACTCAATTTGTCCATTTGCATTGTCTAGTGATATTCTAGAATTCTCGTGATGACCCAAGTATTTTAGTTGTATTCTTCATCTGAAAGTGAGAATTTTATACATTATCTAATAATAGGTTTGTTTTTAACTGAATTAATTGATTTGAAGACATTTTTGTACATTCATTATTAGCTGAAGATTCCTTGGGTATTGTCCTTGTGAAAGAACTGTATATATTGTGTGACACTGGAGAAGGAAAAACCTTTACTTTTTTCTACCAATTGCTGATAATGAAATCTTAAACAAAAGCTTCTTCCTATATGTCTCAAATGCCAAAAAGAACAGTTGATATGTAGATTGCTAGCAGGAATTCTTGAGAAATTATAAAGTGAATCCAAAAGTAAGGAAGTAGTTCCATGATTGACAATCAATATCTCATTAGACAATATAATAATTGGGTAATTAACACATGTACCAGATAGGCCAACATTACTTTAAAAATTGGAATGATTCCTAGAAAGATGGGGTGATACAATGGAATAGCTCATTTGCTCCTGAGGGTGCCACATTTGAACAAGCATGATAAGAAATGGACTTCAGAGGAGCATTATACTAAAAAGGATCATCACTCAAAAATATTGTACAATTCTCTCTACTGACTTTTAATATAGATTGAAGAAGAGTCCAGTAGGAGAGGTTAGCATTCTGATAGTCTTAGAAGACCCTTCCCTTAGAGAGAGATCTTCTAATCAACCATCTCATTATATAGATGAGCAAGATCCAAGATCCTGTAGCTGGTTAAGGGCAGAGAATTAGATTCAAAGTCACACAGTTAGTGAGAGGAAAATAATTATAGGGGCAGGAAATTCTCAATCTGAAAGAACTGTGGTTTTATAAGTATTAGGAGCTCTTAGGAGGAATGACAGTTTTAATTTGTTGCTGATTATTCTTTCTTTTCTTGTTTTGATCTATATCCATTCTTGATGCTTTAGAAATCTAGTTATCTGTTGATATTTTGTTGTTCAGTCATGTTTAAGTCTTTGGGACCACATTTAGGGTTTTCTGGCAAAGATACTGGAATGATTTATCATTTTCTTTTCCAGATCATTTTATAGAGGAGGAAACTGAGGTTCACATAACTACTAAGCGTCTGAGGTAGATCTGAACTCAGGTCTTTCTGGTTTCAAACCTGGCACTCTGTTGCATTACCTAGCTACCCCAGAGGCAGGAAGATGGCAATTTAACAATTGCTGCTTAATTACATGTGTGATCATGAGTAGGTCCCTTAACTACCCTTAGCCTAAAACCCCCTTTTTTCTCAGTTTCTTTGTATGTAAATCAAAGATAATAATAGCATCTATCCTACTGTGTTGTTTTAAGGATAGTTTGAGCTAACATGTATAAAGTGAGTTGCAAACTTTAAAATGCTATATAAATGCTACTCAGTACAGACATCACCCTTCGTCACCTATTATGGCACAATGGGAAACTTCAACATGCATTAATTAAGTTCTTATTATATGCCATATACTGGGGATAACATTGAGGATAAGATAAGATCCTCCCCATTAAATTACCACACATGTATTACTCATAGAGCCCTTCAACTTGATTTGAAATGAATCTTTAAGGTAGGAATAATGACAATGGCCTTTGGAAAAGCTCTTAAAAAAAAAAAAAGAATTCCTTCTAAAATTAGGGTAGTCATGCTTAAAAAAGGGCTTGTTAACTTTACGTTTAATGTCATTGTGTAAAAATGGTAAACAATTAGAAGAATAATATCGCAAGCATAATAATTATTCTATAATCCTTAAAGTTTACTTTACTATAATCAATTCAGGAATTTAACTTGAGGAATATAAAAAGTTTTGAGAGAATTATCATAAAATTATTAAATGATATAAAAATTGTATCTGTGAGTAAATATTTTTCAAAAAAGGAATAGAAAACTTCTCAGCACTGGAGAAGTAACCTAGTAATTGTATTTAATATTAGGAAAGATTATATACAAAGTATTCTTATTAATACAATTCTGTATTTTAGCAGTGTGATTTAGGTTAGCTAGATTGTTTTGATGGTATTATTGTGTACTAAAATTGATTACTGAGGTGTGCAAAGCCTCCAAGAAATTAATCCTTGCATAATAGGTTGATTTATGTGATGTCCTCTCCTAAAATTAAGGGAAATGAATTAAATAACTCCTGAGAAGGTCTCCTCTCTCCTTACCCCCCCCCAAAAAAAAAAAATCCTCCTTCTAATTGTTTCTTTTCAGGAATTATATGTGAACCAAGGTCATCTTCAGTATTAAACATTCTAAAATAATCACATGCTTAAAGTTAAGCTTCTTGAGCTATCCGTCTATGCCAAAGGTCTGCACTTTTCATGGTACCAAAATAAGTTATCATTTAAAAATAAAGTATACTTCAAAAAAGAAAACCTTAAATTATATCTTTTATGTATATACACACATATATGTAAACATTAAAATCAATTTATTGAATTGTATTTGACACTGAGAATTAAATATCTTTAGAGAGAAAAATTGCATGTATATTTTAATTTCTTTTAAGTAGGAAAATTCTCTAAACTTACCATAGTTGGTATAGTTAAGGAGAAATAGTTACTATGATGTGTTTTTTTTTTGTTGTTGTTGTTTTTTTTCCTGTAAAATTTAAACTTAACCTAAAACCAAATTTAAATGTTTAGGTGTCCTTTCTTTTGGCTAGATTTTCATAGTACTTCACTTTATCTTTTTCAAATGACTTTTTCAGATTCTCATCTAGCTTTGTGATTTATTGCGATGAATACTAGTATTAAATAAAGCAATACACATATTTGATCTTATAAGCAAATCTTTATATACTAACCATTGTTTATGGGAGGACAGAATAAAGAATTCATTTTTCTTTAATAGTTATGATTTTATGAAGTAAATGCAATTAAAGAGATTACAGTAATGTTTCTTACAAATTATATGACAATTCTCTTAGAATAATCAAAAAAATTTTTAAAGTTCAAACTAATCTTTATTGATAAATCAGAAAAATAATCTTATGAATTTTTTTTTTGGCCACAATTGAGGAGTGTGTGGCCTTTGGCTTTTATATTTAGAGTGTATTATAAAGAGGATACTTTGTGTAATTCCTTCAACTAGAATATTAATATCATCACGTACATTTATTTTTCTAAGATGACAGTTCGGATTATTGAAGGAGTTAATCACTTTGCTTTAGAATGTGTAATGACTTCACCATGATAACTATTAAAGAATCAAAATATTGATGTTGCATGATGAACAGAGTAATTATATTAAAAGCAATGTACTCCTGGCCAAAATGATTATGAAAGTTTCGAAAAGTTGTTGTTTTTTTTTTTTTTTTTTTTCCCCCAAGCATGGCCAGAGGTGGGAATGATAATAAATAATTATTAAACATTTACATATACTTTGTTCCAGTTTTTTGGAATGTAACAGATGTATATAGAGGAGCAATATGTCTTGATTTGCCTTTGCACAACATTTTCTGAACTGTATAATTATGTCTTCAACTTCTTTAAGGTAATAACAGTTTTTGAAAAATTATTTTTCCTCTTAGGAAAAATTACAGCCATATGAGAAATATTTATGGTATTACTTTGTATACAATAGTGTTTATTGTTTTGTTTTATTTTTTCAAGTTTCACAGGTGAAGAAATCTTCATCAATGCAAAGCCTCACCTGTTATCCAATTTATCACTGAGAAAAAATAAGTTCTTTGAAGTGACCTCCCCAGATATCACACTGATATCACACTTGACCAGGTCATCCACACTTGGAGATTTGCTATTTAATATGTTATACTTCTTTCCCTCCCCAATCCCTTCATTTATTAATCTAAAAAATTAATTTATTCATTCAAGTAGAAATGTAATTATTGTATCATTTATTGTGAAAAATCATTTATTGTGAAAATATTCAGTTCTCAGCATTATAAATATTTCCCAAGTGTAGGTCAGAAGTGAAGACTTTAATTTGTGATGTAGAACCAGTATTGTGCTTTCACTGATATCAGAGGAATTCATCAAGGTGCACTTTAGAGCTGAAATGATGGGGGATGCCCATGTCACAACAGAGTAGCTTTCATTTAACAGTGCCAAATAAGCCTTGATACTTGAGAAATTATTTACACATGAATGAAATATCGTAATTGCTACAAATGCTACACAGATTCTGTCCCTTTTGTAACATTTTTCTGACTTCTGCCAGGGGTTGACTTGGAGTTGCAGTTTCTTAATTTAGTATTTGTCACATTTTGGATACTTAAAGGTCATTTAAAAATTATTTCACCAGATGGTGCTCTTAAATATCAGCTCAAATTATTTATTTTTAAGGAGTGTGCCTCACAGTGTATAGTTCTTCACAAACTGTCAGAGTCAGTATTTTTTTTTTTCCTTGTTAGTGAAAAGATGCCTCAAGTTCAGCATTTGGGGATAGGGAGAAAATCTTTTTTTTTCCCTTCTCCTTCAAGTCAAAGTCAATCACATATTTTATTAGCCTTTCAGAGAAATGAAGTTTGAATTAATATGGAAGCATGTTGAAATAGAAGTGATGTTAATGATAAGCATCAATGATTGGGATTTTTTTTTTCTTTAACATAGTGTGTTGTTTGATTATCTGCTCTTGAATTGTCCTTTTCCTCCTGTTTATGTCAGTGAATATGTATTAAGTGCTTACTATGCACAAGGGACTGGCCATAGGCCTTTTTAATTGTCTTTCCTGCCAGCAGTATTAAAACTAGGGTCCTGTTGGCAGGGGAAATGCAATATGCCTGTGAATTTGCTGGGTTGCCTCGGAATTTTGCCATAAGATGCATTCGGTCAGCAGAGTTCCTTGATGGGCATTTGCCATCCTGTATTGGAGACTGAACCAGACTGTGGTGTCCAGGACTTTTGAACCCTGCATATGGAAGCAAAAAGTGATTCTTTAACAAATCAAATTGCTTAGGGCTGGAATAGACTTTACAGAAATCATGGGATTCAGTTTTCTAACTGAGACCCAGTGAGGTTAATTATCTTATCTAGTGTTCCATAGGTAATAAGGAGAAGCTCTGGGTTTTGAACCCTGGTGGCTGACTCCACATCCAGCATGCACTCTGCCTGAGCACATTTAGAATCATTCAGTGAAGAGTAACTGTAGGATATGTGCCAACAGGTTGCTCTCTGGTAAAACATGACCAGGGATTAGGTGGAGTGGAATGAACACAATCGAAAAGATAAGATGGAAAGCACTTTACAATTCTCTGAGATTAAATGACATAGTATTATGCATAGATAAAAAATATTGTGTTGTGGGAGGGCTGAAGATAAAGATTTCATTTTTCTTTAATATTTAATTTTATGAAATTAATAAGTTAATATTTATGAATGAGGTGCTATTTTTAAAAAGGAAAGGGGAAAAAGTAATATTTCTTTTCAATTTTCAATATAGGACATCCTTGAAAAATAATCAAGTTTTTAAGTTAGATAATCATACCCATTTAGTAATTTGTGACTGAGTCTTTTTAATAATAATAAATAGGATCCTTGTTCATGGTGCTATTTTATACTAATAAATAATATTAATATAGCACTTTAAGATAGACAAAGCTGCTTAGAAATTTAACTTATTTTATTCTTACAACATCTGGGGGAGAGGGAAGTCAATGCAATTATTCCTTCATAGTTGAGGAAAGTGAGGCAGACTTGTTAAGGAGACACAAAGCTAGTGAATATCTGGGAAGGGATTTGAACTTGGATCTCTCCTAATTCTAAGTCTAGTGTTCCTCTTTCCTGTGCCACTTAGATAATTAAGTTAGTCAAATCATTCTTTACCAAAATAGCTATTTGTAGACTTGTGAGATAGTTGGTATAGAAGGAAAACCACCAGGTTGCTAACTTTTACCATAAAATACTCATGTATACTTGTATGAGTCACTTAACATTTCTTACCTGTGTATTCTCTCTGTCATTACAATATAAGCTTCCTCAAATCAGGTGATTTTTTTTTCCCTTACCATTAGCATTTTAGCAGAGCACTTGGTGCATGCTAATTTATTGATAAATGCTTATTAATTGGCATTGGTTTTTGGACTAGATCCTATGAACTTAAGGCGATTCTTTAAAACCAACAAACTATGTTGTTTTGAGATGTATGCTGTTTTGTTCTTTTTAGTGATTTTTTTTTCCTTTTTTCTGGAATGGGGGAGAGGAAGAAGCTGTATTTTTAAAAATTCTCTTCCACTTAATAAACTTGTTAAAAGGTAATCTGTACTTTCTATATTATCACTTTGTACTCAGAAAATGCAGACTACTTGAATAGTTTATGTTAATCACAAATGTAGCAAGTCACTATGATTTTTATAAAATCTACATGTTCATAAATGTAGCAAGTCATTCTGATTTATAAAATATACATGTAACACATTCTATGAATGTCTAGTGAAAGAGGCATTTATGTCACTGTAGACCTTCATTAGCTTGTAGAAATTTGACTATGTCAAAATTGACATATTTTGATTCTTTATATGCTTCATAAGCTATACGAATGCCTTGAATTGTTTTTGCCCAAGGGGTCAAAGGTTTTTGCTTTTAAGGATTTAGGTCAAATCACATTTTAGCTTCACTGGCTTAAAGGGCATTAGTGTTCCTCAAATCAGAATTAGCTATGTGCATAAGTACAAAATTGATTTCATTGTGTGAGTTGTATAATTTCCCAATAAATGTCTTCTTGGATTAAAAATATTTTGGTAAACTTCAGACACTAAGTAGATGATTTTAATCATAATTTTCAGAATAATATTTTTGTGGCGAGATGTGACATGAATTCTTTATTTTCTTTCATAGATTAGTAACTTCGTTTAGAGGTGGCATGATAAGTTTGTGAATATAATCTAGGCTCTCTCTGTGGTAGAAAGGGAGTTAAAATGATAACTTGATTTAAAAATGTCTTGGGAATCCTTTATTTGTATTTCTTTCTTATAATACATGTGTAGTTTTATCCCCCAATGATTTTCATCTCCTCAAACCCAATTTTAATCATAACCAATTTAACCTATATTTTAACCATATGTACTTAAACACTGGACAGCCAAGATGAAAAATGAGTGTTTAGCAAGTAATAATGTTCGTGTATATCAGTCCCATTGGTATAAGGGATCTATTTAGAAAGGGTTGTTACTGGAGAGACTAACACACACACATCATTTTATTAACTGTGCCAGATACCATGTTAAGCCCCGAGTTTACAAACATAAACAAGGAAGATAGTCATTGTCTTCATGGAGCTTTATTTGGGGAAGATAACACATAAAGTGGTTGTGAAAGATAGGGTTGTACCTGACAATTGTACAGGCCAATGGAAGAGAGAAGCTAAATGTTCATATACCAGAGTTCCTGAATGGTTCTTAGGTGGAGTCCAAGTTTCTGGTTGGGATAAAAGACATTGTTTGTTTGTTTTAAAGGCTTAGTTGAAAGGTAGTGACTAGAACTGGGATCTGTCTGTCTGTCTATCTATTGACCTTATTCTTTCTGACTATAATGGAGCCTAATAGTATGAGGTCAGTTCAGGTTAACAAATATGTATTAAATGCTTAGTATGTGCAAGACATCAATCTATACAACTAGTATAGAAAAACAAAAGTAAAATGGGGTCTTCCTGCCCAAAAAGAAAGGGAAATGAACATTTTTTAGTACCTACTGTGTGTCAGGCACTGTGCTAAGTCTTGTTTGTTTGTTTTTAATAAATATTATTTAATTTGATTCTTACAGCAATTTTGAAAAGTAGGCACTGTTATTTTTTCCCCATTTTGCGTTTAAGAAAATTGAAACAGAGTTTAAGTGGCTTGCCTAGCTTCAACACAATTATTGTCTTAAGGCTAGATTTGAAATGAGATCCTTCCAACTCCAAGCCCAGTGCTTTAGCCATGTTAGGTGCCTAAAAGGAACTTAATTTCTCTTCTGCCTTTTCTTGGTCAATTCACTTGCAAGTTCTAGGAACCTGAAAGAGACTGGTGTGGTTTTTTTTTTTTTTTGTTTGTTTGTTTGTTTTTAACTTTAAGAGCATAAACATATTTAAAATTAAATAGATAGAAAGATGTGGTAGAAATATTTCTCTGTGATGTATATAATTTTGTTACATTTTATTAGTTTATATAGGGTATGTCAATCCCTGAAAATAAAGAGCTGCAGATGTCATGCAAAAAAACTGTTAACTCTGAACATACCAAAAAGCTGACAGTAGTTGTATACCAGTTGTTAACTCAGAAAATTAAAATAAAATAAAACCAAAGAGTTTCAGAGATCATTGGCAAAAGAACCTTCCTTATACCATTGTAAGAAGGAAACGATACACATGCTAGAGTTTTTTTTAGGAAAAGACCCAAGCAGTGAGCCTAAACCTGGATACAAATACTAGTGGGTAGACAAAGAACTGGGCAGTGAGGTGTATCTGTGGCAACGAGGGATAACCGCCATAATTAGGCAAATTTGCCTAGTGATAAAAAGTATTCATAGCAGGAATGTGGTTCTTGCAGATGCTTGTCTGAGAACAGGGAACCAGGTAGTTATAACATTCCAGGAGTCCTTCTTATGTGATTGTGTTGGGCTATTATAGCTATCATTTAATGCTACTTTTAACAAGCGGACCCAGGACTATGTGTGGATATAGCAAAATAATAGAACATCTAGTCTCATAGGATGGACAGGTATCAATAGATTGAGGAGGATAGGATGAGAGGAAATGTTACTCTTGTGGTCTATCGCCTTTCCCCTATTTCATGGGAGAGAATGAATTAGATCTGTAGGATTTAAAGCATTCAGCTAGATTGAAAGTAATTATGAAAAACAAGTTCTGAGAGACAGTCAACTGAAAAGAGAAACAGCTTCAGAGAGTATATGATTCCTTGTGGCATAGAAAAGTGCTGATACTGGTAGCCCAAGTAAGGAGAGCTGAGTGAGAACTCTATAAAAAGCAAAAGAACTTGTGGTACTGTGAAAAGTTTTGTAAGTTTGTTTCTTGTACTTTTGCCATGCTCATTCCTACATATCATTTTACCCTACTGTCCGGTATAGTTTGAATCTACTCTTCAATAAACTTGCATATATTTGTTGGAGAATTTATTTACACTGTTAGGAGAATTTTTTGTACCAACTGTTCTTATTTTATCAATTTAATACTTTTTGTTAAATGGTAATGAATTATGTAGGTAGGGTTGTTGATGATAAACACATTCCTAGGGGCTCAGGACTCAGTAATATGAATAGATTCCTGAGAATAGTTAACCCTTCCAAGAACTTAGTCTGCCAGTATGGGTGGAAAGTTGTTTGAGTAATCCAGAGAATTTGTTATATGGGTGCATGCATGTATACACATTCATTGATTGTGTGTGTGGGTGTGTGCAAAAAGTCATTTTCATTGAATTTCATAGATTCTCCCTTTTATGATTGGCCTTAAATTTGATGTTGCTACCTTAATTATAACAGGTATTTCCTGCAATTGTGATCGAGATATTTTATGACAAGATGACTCAAAGAATAGAACTTAATATCTGTGGTCCAGGATATACATATAGTAATTGATAAAAGATTTTCTGACAAATTTTATGGATTAAACTAAAACTTCAGTTAACTTATTTTTCATTTTTCACTTTTCTTTCCTTTCTTACCTTTTTTTCTCCCATGCTTAGACACACTTTTGTTATGTGAAGAGAGATTATCAATTACTAATATAAATTACTTGAACATGAATTGATGTTTTCAGCTTTAGTTTAAAAAAGTAAAGGCCCTTTTATAATACTGATTTTAGAATACTTTCAATTTTAGTATTTTTTTTCTTGTTCCTACTAATTTGACATTATGCTTAAGAATTGTCTTTGAGGGGGGCAGTTAGGAGGTACAGTGGATAGAGTACCGGCCCTGAAGTCAGGAGGACCTGAGTTCAAATCTGGTCTCAGACACTTAAAACTTCCTAGCTGTGTGATCCTGGGCAAATTACTTAATCCTTATTACCTCAGGGGAAAAAAAATTGTCTTTGGTCATCTTTAAAAGTAGTCATTAAGCATTTATTAAGCATCTTCTATGTGCCAGTTCTTGCACTGAGTTCTGGAAATACAAAGAATTGCAAAAAAGTAAACAAAATCTATTTACTTGTGGATTCTGACTGAAGCAATGCAGTAGAGTGGAAATATCCTTAGATTGGAGGTATGAAAATCTTAAATTTTATCCAACTCTTATTAGTTAGCTGTGTAACTGTACTAGTCAATTTGTGTACCTCAGCTTTAGTTTACCCATTTGTCAAATAAGAGGATTAAACTAGATGGTTTCTTAGAAGAAATATTCAGAACCTTTCGAAACTGTATTTTGTAGACAATAATGAAAAAATTTTGATTTCAATTTTGTTATGCTAAGAATTAAAACTATATCTTTCTGAGATATTTTCTCCTATTTAAATATCTTTATAGTCTTATATGTCTCAAAGAGTTTACCTTTTTAAATAATATATCTACATATAATATATAGATGTGCATGTATATGTATACATATACATATATAAATTTTGTATATAGGTATACATATATGTATAAATTTAGATTACTTGCATATAATGATCCTCTTGTTAATTGCTACTGTATACATTTTATAACATTTTGTATTATTTTTATATAATTGTTGCTTCAAATTTTGTTTATAGGGAAGTTCTTTGATATATTCCAATAACACAGAATTGGTGAAATTCCAGGTATAATCAAAAACTGAGAATATGGGAGGAAAATAAATACTTTTAAAAAAAGTAACATCTTTTGCCCTACTTATTATTGAATGGTTAATAGAAATGTTTTTGAAATTGGATTGAATAATATGTGTTCTTTAATATAGAGACACCTAATAACCAAACTATATTTTTAGTGTCATTTTGCACCAAGGATATTGTTTCAAGTTCATAAAATACATTAAGGATAATTATGTTGATATGTAGCAAGATCCTCTACAAATTACATAAAAATCTTTATCAAAGTTTAAATCTGCTTAGTGAGTTGAAGTAGCCCAAAACAGTCCTTTGTAGCCTGTGATTTTCTTCAGCCTTTGCTAGATTGATTATTGGATATGTATTCTCCATTCCGTACTTGGGAATATAGAAGTCCTTTCCTCTTGATAGGAACTGCTATCACTTATGTTTCTCTAACAGGAACCCAGGGAACTTTTATGCCCCAATTAGGCTTGAATGGAGTCCTGCCTTCAGGTCTTTTTGTGTTCATGCCTATACCTGTAGATATAGATAGGTATTTATATATTACTTCCATGAACTGCTGCCTGGAATCTATATGAATAGAAAAGAAGGAAAATGACAGAGGATGGTTTGAAAATGAATTCTTAAGCTCTTTGAGTCACAATAGCTACTATAATTTCTGATAATTTAGTAGCAAAAAAATAATCATTAAAATATCCCAATTCTATTTTTAAAATGCATTTCAGTGTTTACTGAAAATACTGAGCATTCTCTCTTAAGATTTGTCTTTTCTGTAACAACAGATAATATGCAAGATATGTACTGTGGTTTCTAAAGTTTGTTCTGGTTATTTTCCCCTCAAACTGAATTGGTGATAAATATTAGGAGATGAGATTGAGAATTAGTTTCTAAAAGCCTCAAGTAAATTTGAATGGAAAAAAGCTGATGTCTGTTAAGTTATTTTTACCATTCTTTTCATTAAGAATAATTTTTTCCTTGTTTTCTTGATCTTAGAGTCTACATTTATTCTAGCTTAATTATAGGAGATGACTCAGGCTAAATTCATTATAATTTCAATTTCTAATGCAATTTTTAAATTGTTTTAAAACATTAAATCTGACAATGGGATTAATATTTGTACTATTGCGCTAAAATAAAAGGATGATGTAGTTCTTATCTTTAATTATTTAACAAATGTTGAAGTAGAAAACTAGATGTTTTAGAGTTAGTGATACATTTTGACCATCTGAGGAGGTCTGCTTCCTCCTTTCTTATGTTTTTACTTAAAAGATATACTCAGTTGACAGTAATAAAAATGTCATGACTCCTCACTTCCATATGAATTTATATGGTTATATTATAAGGTAATGTAACCAGAGAATCATAGTACCAGAAGAGACCTCAAAGTCATTTTCTTTCAGGTAAATTCCTTGTTAATGATTAGCCAATTATTTTCTTTTTTGTTCTGATTAGTTTTAAACTGTTTCTGGGAAGATGCGTTTCTCTTTAGTGTGAAGAACTATTTTTTTTTTCTCTTTCTTTCCAAATTCCCTTATTGAAATTAATTCTGTTATCTTTTGTGTTTTCCTATTGAAATACAGCTCATATGAACAGAATTGGGAACCTATCTCTCTGTTTATTCTATACAGCTAGTGGGTAATCAGTTAAGATTTATTTTTTCTATGAACTTTGTAAGGAGGGAACAATTCTCTTTTGTGCAGAATGAATTTGTGGACACTTAATTCACTTAACAGATCTTTTAAAGTCTTTTATGAGCACTTCTAAGAAGCTCCTTTGGGCTTGAGACCAACTCATATCACTCTTTGAGATTTCTTCTGTGCACATTTTGTCCTCTTTTGAGTTTGTTTTGGTCTGCCCTGTCACCATAGTATCTTTCTGTGGTCAAGGTTCTTTTCTGCTTTTGCTCATTTCCTTTCCTTTTTGGGATATGTATATATACCTTACTTTTATGGTTGAGCTCTGCTCCTGGGCTAAAGGGGACGATGTCCTCAGCTTCTTGTGCAGTTCTGAGCCTTGGCTTCGACTTTTGTCTGCTCTTTTCAGGAAACAGTCTGATTTCCCAGAGTTTGCCTTCTGAGCTGGGACTGGAAGCTGCCCTACTGATTTGCTTTTTTACTGAGCCCAGGACTAAGGTTTTTCTTTGCAAAGATACTGGAGTGGTTTGCTATTTCCTTCTCTAGTTAATTTTTTACAGATGAGGGACTGAGACAGACTGGGCAACACAAGTAGTAAATATCTGGGGCCAGATTTGAACACAAAAAGAACTCACTTTAGTCCAAACACTCTATCTATTGTGCTACCTAGCTGTCCCAAACGTAGGATAGTAGATTGGAAAGATGCTGAATTTGGAGGTCAAACTCCATCTCTCCTGTTCTTTCAATGGTTGAACTTGAGCAGGTCATTTTATCCAAAAAATGAGTGGTCTTGGATTTCTATATGCACTTGATTTAGTCAGAAGACTCAAGCTCAAATCTGAGCTCAGTTACTTGCTACTTTTATGACTGAGCAAATAATTTTACTGTTTTTAGCCTCATCTATAAATTAAAAGGATTGGATTAAATGACCTTTTTAACATCTCTTATGCTACTAAAAACCCTTTGTTCTCCAAGTAAGCAATAGCTCTAAAACTGAAGACATTGCATTTATGTGTAAAATGTGTAAAATATCTCTACCAAAATTGTAAATATTTTAATACATGTAGATGTATTTCAGGATGTTGCTATATATGAAGGAGGATAGAATTTCAAAACATTTAAAAAATACTGACAGAAATTACAATCAGATATGATAGAGACCACAAAATATGATTCTGGGAGACTTACAAAGAGGGAGTGTTTTTAGGAGATTTAGTCTAGAAAAAATGAAGAAATATGCGATTATTTTTTGAGCATAAAAAGGAGGGAATAAAGATTAGAACCAAGTTTTTTATAGGAAAGGGTATTCTCCAGTTGCCAAATAAGAGTAGTAAATATGTGACTGTCTTTTGTCTTCTTCAGGACCCAGAAATCACACATTTAGTTCTCATGGGAATTAGAGTATCCCTTCTGATGTTCCTAATACCCTTTAGTGGAAAGAGCAATGGATTGAATTTTGATTTTGCTACTTAGGTGTATGTTCACTTAACTATTCTGCTGTTTATTTTCTCTGTTTTTAAAGTGACAGGCTATGACTTGATAATTGTTCTCTAAGATGATGGCTAATATTTTGATTGAAACTCATTTGCACTCAAAGTAACCAAGTAATACATATAAATGAACAATCAGAAATTCCTTTGTTGGGGAAAATGTGCTACAAGGAGGGTTCTACACTGAAGGGAGGGAAAGGGAATAGTTTATAACTTCACAACTTTCTCAAGTATGGAAGGGATACTATCGCAGGCTTCTTATGCCAAAGGCTGTAGGCTCTGGCTATTTACCTGGTGCTGCATTGATGTTTCCTTGGGACCCACAGAGACTCACCCTTCCCCACCCTCCCATCTTCTGTCTTCTCCCCCTCATTATGTTGAGGAGGGTGAGATGGTGGATGGTTGTCATTGCTGGAGGGGTCTGGCAGATTACCTGGATCTTAGCTGGGATCCTAGTGCTGTTGTCTGGCATGTGTTAAGACTGGTGGAGTGTTTCTGCATTTCCCTAGAGCTACACTGAAGCATAGTAGCTGTTTGGCTGCTGGAGATTACCATTTTTGTTCAGGCTAATGAGGTTGCCAATTTGTCCCAGAGATATGCTGGAGCAAGTTGGCTGGAGGGAAGGAAGGAGAGTCCTGGGGTTGGTATTAGCTTGCTTTGCTGCACTGGGGCTCAAGATCTCATGCTGGTTTGCTGAGGTAGGGCTTGCTGCTGGTTTATTGGAACTCTTCTTGTCCTATTTCTGTGTTCCCCTTTTGCTTGAATGTGACAGATCTTTCTTGCCTATCTTCCAAGTTTCTTGGATTAAAAGATCATTTTACCCTTTCTTTTTGCTGTTTCAGGATTTGTTTGGGGGCATTTTATGGTAGTTTGGAGGTGAATATGGGAGAGTTAAAGCGAATTATTGCTTTCTCCACAGTTTTGGCTCCCTTAAGTCACTATAAATGCTTTTAAATTCAACAATTAAAGTGAGATGTATGAACATAAATGTTAAAGTGTAATTACAGTAATACTGAAATTCAGTGACTTGTGAAAGACTTCTGGCTACAGTAACTGTCTGAATGGGAGGTAGGTTGCTTAGCTCCCATATTTACTTCAGCAAAACCCTGAAATATTCAGTAGACTAAATAATGATCAAGAAATCCAGTGGAACTAATTAAGGAACTTCTTCCACTCCAGAAGTACACAAAGAGTCAGCCACAATTCTGAGGGCAATAAGAAAGGAGGCAACCCTCAAAGCCAGCAGTGGCTTTCAGTAGCTTTCCAAAATCCACCAGAGGAGAACCAGGGTTAGGTAGAATCTACAAGCCTGGTGTCTGAAGGAAGCCATGGTAGAAGATTCCCCCAGATAACCCTAGCTTGCTCCCTAGCAAAGCCCCAGAGACTTGTGTTGCAGTACTCAGACTGGAATACTCCAAATACAATGAAAAGTCAGATAGCGCTCTCTAAAGATTTAGAGCTCTGAACCTCAGATACAGGGAAGCATAACTCGCAAGAGGTGCAGGATCACCACAAGTACCCATTTGACCAAGTTGATTAAAAGAAAAGCTGGAGACTTAGCCCAAGAACACACTGGGGGCAGAGTCTGGCCATGGCACAATGGTCTAATTCAGGAAATAATGTTAGAGAAATGACTAAATCAAAGAAAACTCTTGAGCAGTATCATAAAACTTTATAGAGCTAGAGGTCCACCCTAACAAGGGAAAAATCAATTCCAAATCATCTATAAGGAGACACTGAATTGGGAGACAGAAGGGGAACAAATCAAAACACAGCAATAGGATAACCCAACTTCTGATATGAAAATCCTTTTTACTTGGTTGCAATCTTTTTGAAATTCCCTTTCATATAAGCTGTCTTCTGAATTCTGTGGATCACTGCCTATTTTGAATCCACAGCTTTCACTGCTCTCAGTTGGGAAGGGGCCATGCTCCCCAAAGCTATTTTTTCTCAGTATAATGAGTTTTTGGACTTGTATTTTTGTTGTTTGTAGACACAGTTTCTCTTCAGCGACCTCACTTTAGAGAGAAAGTAAGGCAGATAGACAGAAATCTTGCACAGTCCTCCCTCATTTAAATCCAGTTCATTTTCATGCCATGATATCACTTCTCTGTTGTCATGATCCTCTTGGAGAATGAAGGACAAGCAACAACCACCTTCATGCAAGGATGTGTAGTAGAAATGGATTGCTACCATTCACCACTGGTTTTAGCTCTTTAAGTTTTCTGACAGCTAAGCAAAGTGGGAAAAAGTTGATCAAAGAATATAGATTTGTCTGCAGAGAGTAGTTCTTCCTTCAACTGAGCTCAAGCAATAAATTATTATGTAAGAGGCATTGTATCAAGGACATTGAGAAATAAAGTGAACAGTGTTTTTAACTATAGCTTTGGAAAAGATACAAACATCTTTCAAATGTTCTATTTTTGTATGAACCTTTTATAAATGGCTTGAAAGCATAACATTGAATCATAATTTCAAAAAGATATTTGTGTGGAGCTGAAATAATGTAGTCTAGGAACTTTGGATTCGGGTGATTCAATAAAAACATAATTAGGAAAATGTGTAATTAAAATATCCATTAGGCTGCTTTCAAATATTCAATATCTTAAACCAGTTCTTTGGCTGGTTCCACATAATTATTAGTTCTTGATTGAATTTTCTAATATGTATAAATATTCTGTGATGTTAGATACTCCCAAGTTAGTTTGAGAACAACAAGAGTATTGCAAAAATTTAAAATATGTATTTGTATTATTCCTATTAGTATGCCTTTTGAGCACTTCACTATTATTCTAAATATATATACACATAAACATATGTATATGTATACATATATTAATGTATGAAAAGGGTTCTAGTCTTCTTAAGATCTGACATCTATAAATTTTGTGCTGTTTAGATTCGAAGAGCTATTTTTAGTCAGGAAAATTAATTAGGACAAGTATGAAGTGAACATCTTATCTAAGTGAAAACTTTTATTATCATGATCCCTGTGAAATGTATGATTTTAAAATGTATGTTTGGTAGGATTCTCTCAGGATGAATTAGCTTTAAGTTGTACTCCCAAGTTTCTGAAGAAATTGATGTGTTGGATTAGCCATTTTTGTGATTGAATTACTAAAATATAAACTCATAGAAGACAGTAACAGCTTTTAAAATTTTCCTTGTACGGTATCTGAGCCTGTGGATGCATTTTTGTAGTATTAATTAACTAGATTTCTTCAGGTATTTCACAAGTAGCACTTATTAATGCTAATGTTCATTTCTCCTTAACTCTAAAATTGCCACAAACAAGACACCATGCTTTTCACAGTGCACACTCTCTCTCTCTCTCTCTCTCTCTTTCTCTCTCTCTCTCTCTCTCTCTCTCTCTCTCTCTCTCTCTCACACACACACACACACACACACACACACACACACACACACACACTTTTTGGCATGCTTGATCTGGCTTGTTTTTTTTTTTTTTTTTTTTTTTTGCTTTTTGCTGAGGCAATTGGGGTTAAGTGACTTGCCCAGGGTCACACAGCTAGGAAGTGTCTGAGACCAGATTTGAACTCAGGTCGTCCTGACTTCAGGGCTGGTGCTCTATCCACTGCGCCACCTAGCTGCCCCGCTTGATCTGTTTTTTATGTATCTACTAATAGTCAATGAATCTGTTAATGAACATTCAGTTCTATAATTTAGGTTGAGAAGGAAATCTTGAGGAATCCTTTATAATTAGTTGCCACCTCACTGTAATTTTATCTCCTCTCCTGCCCAGAAACCTATCTATCTATCTATCTATCTATCTATCTATCTATCTATCTATCTA
>JAJPUD010000307.1:145065-166645 GCA_023553655.1 Myrmecobius fasciatus
CTATCTATCTATCTATCTATCTATCTATCTATCTATCTATCTATCTATCTATCTATCTATTTATTTATTTTTGCTAGGGCAATTGGGGTTAAGTGACTTGCCCAGGATCACACAGCTGTTACGTGTCTGAGACCAGATTTGAACTCAGGTCCTCCTGACTTCAGGGCTGGTACTCTATCCACTGCGCCACCTAGCTGCCCCGAAACCTATTTATTTTACCAAACAATTAAAAAATAGTTTTAATCATAAAACTGAAGAATACCCCAGAAAACTGAACTGTGTAATTTGTGGTACATTTTATAATGCAAAGGAAGTAATGACAATAGGATGTAATTTCAAAGTGAAATGATAATATTTTGCCTCAATTTATGCACCTAGTGTTAAAAAGCAGTTTGGAATAACTAGCCAAAACATAAGCAAGATCTTATGGTCTGTATGTAGGCTACAAATTTTGCAGAGATTTGAGGGGAAATATATATATTTTTACTCATTTTGGAGTCGTTATTAATTATAATTACTGAACATTGTTTTTCTTTTTGTTTTGTTTTGTTTTTGTTGTTGTTGTTGTTGTAGTCATTGTATTCTTTTTCTGATTCTGCTGCTTTATTCTCCTTCAACTAATTTAAATTTTTCAATGTTTCTCTGATTTTTCAAATTCATTGTTTCACATAGAGCAAAAATATTTCATTAGTCTTATACCATAGTTGTTAGGCAAAAACTTTATTTCAAATTTTTGCTAACATAAAAGACTACTACAAATATTTTGGTGAATATGCAACTATTCTTTCTATCTTTAACTTTCTTCATTTGTTTGGATAGCCATGGGATTTCTGGGTTTAGTGGTTATAGATATTTTTGTTACTTTTAAAGCATAATTTTAGATTCCTTTGTAAAATGATTAGACCAATATATAGCTCTACCCACTGAATAATAACATATGGGTCATTCTGTAATATCACTAGCACTGTCTATTTCTGTCTCTCATTATCTTTGCCATTTTGCTGCGTTTTGTATAACACTGCAGAATTGTTTTGTTTTCACTTCGGTTTTTAATAAGTTGGCATTTTTCCTCTGTGAATAATTTATTTATATCATTTCATCATTATTTATCGGGGAATAGCTCTTCATATCTTATGTGTATTTTTTCCTTATATATCCTGGATGTCAGACTTCTATTAGAAATATTAATATAGAGGTATTTTTGTTGCTTTTTTGTTTTTGTTGTTTTTGCAATTTTTTTTTTTACTAGTTGCATTCTGTATAAGTAAGAGTTTTTTGGGTTGATGAAATATAAAGCCTAAATATGTCAGTAATTTGTTTTGCTTAGAGGTCATGTAAGTGGAATAGTGACTAAACAGCTAGTTTCATTGTCAGGAAGATCTAATTGAGATCTTGCCTCTGATACATACAAGCATTGGGACCCTTGGCAAATATGGTTATCAAACAATTCTTTATACTGTAATTTTCAGAAGCTGTGAATTTGTATTAGAAGAAAGAATTTCCTTAGCAGATGTTTCTTACACCATTGAAGTCATAATTTTAAATCAATACAAATAAGTAAAGTGTTGCATTGCATATTAATAAAAATAATTTAAATTAAAATTAATTTTGAGGGGTTATTTTAAAATTTAGAACTCTCAAGTGGCTTTCTGGATGCCATTGTTAATCTCTTCCATTTTAGTTTACAGGTTTGAAAAGTGTTATCTTAACCCCCTACTAAGGTTTTTCATACACACACACACACACACACACACACACATATTTGTACATATATATATATTTCATGATAGAACTTTTTTTTTTAAACCAAGTATAAGGGTTCAGTGGTTATTTTATAAATTTTCTGTTTTATCTGACTAATCTTGGCATTTTGTCTTTTGTTTTTGATTACTACATTAATTTTTAACACAGATAACATGTTCTCTAAGGCTGTTTTAACCTCTTTTACTTCCATTGATAAGCTGGGTCTGACCAATGCAGGGCAATTATTGCTTCTTACTTAGGGTTTAGAAATAACTGAGTTATTTGTTTATAGTATTATAGCTTACTTGTCTCTACATTAATTAACAACTATTCAAATTGAACATCATGTAATGGTACGAACAATTTTAACTACTTGCTCCAATTGCCCAGCAGCCCCAGATGATGAGAATACTGTCACACAGGTATACATAGATCCGTGAAATGAATGGTCTCAAACTCAAATGAGCACTGTTGATATTCATGAGTACCCCTGGACTAGATTGCAGGAACTGTTTACTCAAATTCCTTTTCCCCCTTATTAGAATCTTCATAAAGTTATTTGAGGTGTAGTTTTCTAATTTACTTCAAAGTCACTGTCTTTGTAGAGTTCTAAACTTACCTGAACTTGGTCTTTCTAATTTGGCCTTATTATGTCTTTCAGCTTCCTGTTGGATTCATTATCTCCCACTGTTTCATTCTCTTTGATGTGGTCATTGACAGGGGTAGTTGGTCAGGGAGAGTAATACTCCCTGTGGCACCACTCCTACTTGCTGCCCTTTAGAACTGCCTTCTCTAAATATTCCTGAGCCTTACATCTCCTGAAACTTGACAGTTTTGCTACAGGAATTTGCATGTCTATACTTTATTTCTGTGTTTTATACAATCCTATAGGGAGTGACTGATTTTCTTCCAAAGAGTCAAAAAATATTTCCTGGGTGAGCTGTCATCTGCTTTAATCCAATATTCAAAGCATATTCCTCCTTTAGATTTGATTAAAGAATGGTTCAAACCTAGTTGACACCTTTGATTGATGGATTAATTCAGTGGAGAAGTCTGGACCTTTTTGGGTTTGCATATAAAAATAGAATTAAATTTTGGGTCCACATTTTGAAGCTTCTGGTACTTAATTTTCTGTATAAATGAGTATTCTTGCATTTCGTTGTAATTCAGCAGATAGACATTTTTCTAACTAAATTAAAGTATAGGCACCATTCCAGAAAGCTATCTATAAGCATTTGAAAGTTGTTAATTGGTCATAACTTTCTGTGTCACTTTGGAGAAAGGGCAATTTTGGGGATATAAGGTTTTTCTTCCTTTGCTGTTGTAGCTATCATAGTTCTTCAAAACTGAGGAAAGCATGTGTCTTTCCTCAATTTTTTTCTTTTTTTGGTTATTTTTGTTGTTTTAATATACACCCACATGTTTTTATTATGAAATTTGGCATTTATTTGATTAATTTTGCATTAGTCTATGGTTTTTGCAACATGCTTAATATTTTATAGTGTGTATGCACATCAGGTAGGTTGTAGTAGCAAATCATATATTAAATGAGTTTTAATCATAGGAATTTATGTAGTACCTTTTGAATAATGAAGTTATTATAAATTGTGCTTTAGATTTTATCTTTCAAACTTATTATTGTTAAAAGTCAGGTGGCATTCATAGCAATAACACAGATTAATTTTATAATTTTTATTCTTCTAAAGACACCCCTTCTGTAAGAATTATTTAGAGTTTTGTGATTAAGACATTTCATATTCTTTATTGGCAATATTTACCTCAGTTGTAATTTGTATTCTACCACTTAAAATTATGCATATGAGCAACACCTTTACAAAGCATATGACTTAAAAAAAAATCTACACCTAATGGCTTAAAATTAAATACCCTTTTAGTACATTTAGCACATTTCTTTCTGCCTTCCATTATTGGTATTTTTTCAAAGGAAAACTTTTCATTAGAAAGAGGATTGGATTGACCAAACACAAAACACCATTTATGTAAAACTTTTGCTTCTTTTAAAAAAAAAAAAAACAGAGCTATTTAATTTTCTTGACACTTGGAAAATTTCCCATTACATTGAATATAATTGCTTCATGATTGTGATTAGCGAGTTTAAATGTAAAAATGACTTCTGCAAGGTCACAGTAGTGTGTTTCAATATATACAATTTATCTAGTTAAATATGCCTAACACATTCAAAATAAATAAATCAGTTTTTCTAAATGTATTCTGTTGGTATATTTTTACCTAGAGGGCTTTAGGGGTATTTTTTTCATTAATCAGAGAAGGCATTGCATTAACTCCTATTTATGTGTAAGCACAGTTACTTTCTGAAACATTACTGTTATTTCTTGCTAATCTATCATTTTACATTTTGAAAGATTTCATTATACATTGGCAATTCTATAGATTAATGAATTTGGACACTTTAGAAATGTATCTTCTTTTAGGTTGAATTATTGTATATATCTAATGACACATAGCAAAATTTTACAATAGCTTAAAGCCAAAATTTGGAGAAACACAGAATCTTATCTATTGAAACTTCTTAGAATTGGGCAAAGTGTTAAATGTTCTTTCTCAGATTACCTTTGGAAAGAAGGATTAATGCATTAATGCCCTATGTGTTATACTTGATCTGTTCCTTGGAGCTGCTCTGTAGTCTATATTCATACAAGGAAAACAGAAGTTGGGAATTTAAAAAATTAAAAAAAAATTGAAGCATATCTTCTAAATTGGGAAAAAGGGTGAGTGAGAACCTAATGAGACATCCATGATCAATGTAAAGAACATACTCATCATTTTTTCTTTCCCCATATGAAAAATTTTTATTTACAGAGACAATCCTATATAATGGCATACTTTCTGCCTATGAGTGACTTAAGAATGGATTAAGACCGCCAGCATTTGAGAATCATCATTTCTTATGATTAATTTAGAGCCTGAGTGATGAATCTGATCACCAATCCTTTTTTCTTCCTTCCTCCATCATATGTACAGAAAGAAAAGTATGTGTGTTAGGTCTCCCTTTACATCAAAGGCTGTATGTACAAGTTCTGGCTTGCCTCCATTTGTTCTTACTTTGGAATTTAATGAGACCGTAATGCATTGTGATAGCTGTGATTGCAGAATGGAAAATGTCATAGCTAGTTCCATAGTTCCAGTTTGTTTAAATCATTATCAAGTTGGCTCCTGTGCTGTAAAATTCTCCATTTGAATTTTATTGATCCTAATATGTTTGTTCTCAAGTTTCAATACTTTTCTATTTCTTCATACCTGTATAAATGAATCCTTGTCTACATCTCTGCCTTTCCAGCTTGAATTGCTACTCTGTGATAAAAGCACCATCTGCTTAATTTTTATGAAGGTAGGTCCCTCTTTTTAATCAATCACAATTTGTGTGTTGCTTAGAAAATCTGTAAGAGGAAAATACCTTAATACATTATTTAGTTACTCTTGGACCATTCACTTTTTACCATATGTCATACTTCAGTGGTAAATGGTATACAGAAAAAGTTTTGTTGCTCTGTGAGTTTTCCATAATTCTTACCTATTTGTTCCATTAGATCTTTTTCCTTAGTGTAGTAATATTAATAGTACATATTTGTAATCGGCTTAAATTTTTTTCCCCCAGCAATTACCTAATCTCTATGTGATGATATTCCTGTGAAATAGAAAGAGTCCTTCTAAGTCCAGAAAGATTTTAAAATCTTATTGGGCACCTCAAAGTTTCTTCTATATCTAGAACTATCATTATAAAATGAAGCTTCCCTTCATAAGGAAATACAAATAACCATGTGTGATAGCTTTGATATTTAAAGTGGAACTGCTTCTCTTGACATACTAGCTACCTATTACATTCCCCTACTCCCCTCCCCATCTATATGTGTTCATTGCATCAGTCTTTTCACCTTTAACATTTACCAGTAGGGAAAGAATGTTGATTATTTTTTCTGAAGTTGTAATTTCATTGATATAGGAAGCCTCTAAGGAGGAAATTCACTTTAATAAGGGTACACCACAGCATTCTTCAAATATTTGAAGAACTGTCATATGAAAAAGGGTTTAGGCTCATTTTATTTGGGGCAGAACCAGGAATAATGAGTGGAAATCATAAAACAGCTTAGTGTCAGGAGAAAAATATTCTTATGGTTTGAGTTATCAAAAAGTAGAAAATTACTGGATTGTTTCCCCCTTCTTGAAGGTCCTCAGTAAGTCTAGATGCCTTGTTGGGCATGTCACAGTGGAAATTCTTTAGGAGTTATGTGAGGTAGCTGAGGTCCTTGCTTATTTTTAATTTCGACTCCTAGTCCCCCAGTTCATTATACTTTACACATTTCCATGTGCTGTGTACTATGTATGCTGTGGCGTGTGTGTGTGTGTGTGTGTGTATGTATAATTAAACTACTTGTCTTAGGATATATAAATCAAATTATTTCACTAGATTGTAAATTGTGAGGACAAGGACTAGGACTTAACTTTTTATGTCCCTCAGTGCCTAGCTCAGTGCTCATGATGTAGAAAATGTAACAGATATTTATTGAATGAATTTGAGGAATTAGTCAAATAGCACCATTTAAATGAAATAAATTCTTTGCTTATTCCTAGCAGTTTCATTTGTGAATCAAAGCATATTCATTTCATATAGTTGTGGAAATTTCCCTTTAAATATTACTGGATACTTTAGTTCAGTGGAAAAAAAGGTATTAATAATTTTAAAGATATATTTGGATATAGCTATCCTTTCCTCTAAGACATATTGGAGTGTACTACTTTAAATATTAAGTGTATTTTGGGTATAAAATATTATATTAAATGCAATTGAGTAAACATTTAAAACTGTCCATTTTGTGCAAAGCATTAAATTAGGTCTTATAATTTGGGAAAGGGTATTTTTTTAAAAAATGAGATATGATTCAGATCTTTATTAGAGTTTCTTATCTAGAAAAAGAATGTAACATTTCTATCAGTGAGCCATTTAAGCATTTATGAGGCACCTACTGTGTGCTATATGGTGCATGGATAAGAATACTGAATCTGAAATCTGGAAGACCTGAGTTCAATTCTGGCCTTAGACACTTACTAGCTGTGTGACCTGGGCAAATCATTTAACTCGGTTTGCTTTAGTTTCCTCATCTGGCAAATGAGCTGGAAAAGGAAATGGCAAAACACTCCGGTATCTCTGCAAATGGGGTCGTGAAGAGCTACATATGACAAAATTACAGAAAAACAAATGTGCTACATATTCTGCTAAGTGTTGGTAAAGCAAAGAAAGGAAAAAATATTTCTGTTCTCTCAAGAAATTCATGATCTACATGATGCAATAAAACTCACATGTAATATAAGGTCAGGAGAAAATAGGCCACAAGTTGTTTGGAAATTAAATAATCTAATCCTGAAGAACGAATGGGTGAAAGAGCAAATTATAGACACAATCGAAAATTTCATCCAGGAGAATGACAACAATGAGACAACATACCAAAATTTGTGGGACTCGGCTAAAGCGGTTATAAGGGGTAATTTTATATCTCTAGATGCTTACTTGCGTAAAACAGAGAAGGAGAAGATTAATGAACTGGGCTTACAATTAAAAAAGCTAGAAAAAGACCAAATTAAAAACCCTCAATTAAATACCAAATTGGAAATTCTGAAAATTAAAGGGGAGATCAATAAAATTGAAAATAAGAAAACTATTGAATTAATAAATAAAAGTAAGAGTTGGTTTTATGAAAAAACTAACAAAATAGATAAGCCTTTAGTTAATTTGATTAGAAAAAGAAAAGAGGAAAATCAAATTATTAGTCTCAAAAATGATAAGGGAGAACTTTCCTCCAATGAAGAGGAAATTAGAGTAATAATTAGGAGTTTCTTTGCCCAACTTTATGCCAATAAATTTGATAATGTAAATGAAATGGAGGAATATCTACAAAAATATAGATTGCCCAGATTAACAGAAGAGGAAATAAATTATTTAAATAGCCCTATTTCAGAAAAAGAAATAGAACAAGCTATTAATCAACTCCCTAAGAAAAAATCTCCAGGACCAGATGGATTTACATGTGAATTTTACCAAACATTCAAAGAACAATTAATCCCAATACTATATAAACTATTCGAAAAAATAGGGAAAGGTGTACTACCAAATTCCTTCTATGACACAGATATGATGCTGATAGCTAAACCAGGTAGGGAGAAAACTGAGAAAGAAAACTATAGACCCATTTCCCTAATGAATATTGATGCAAAAATTTTAAATAAGATTTTAGCAACAAGATTACAGAAAGTCATCCCCAGGATAATACATCATGACCAAGTAGGATTTATACCAGGAATGCAGGGCTGGTTCAATATTAGGAAAACTATTAGCATAATCAATTATATTAATAACCAAATTAATAAAAATCATATGATTATCTCCATAGATGCAGAAAAAGCCTTTGATAAAATCCAACACCCATCCTATTAAAAACACTGGAGAGTATAGGAATAAATGGGCTTTTCCTTAAAATGATTAGTAGTATCTACTTAAAACCTTCAGCAAGCATCATATGTAATGGAGTCAAACTAGAACCATTCCCAATAAGATCAGGAGTGAAACAAGGCTGCCCACTGTCACCATTACTATTTAATATTGTATTAGAAATGTTAGCTTTAGCAATAAGAGAAGAAAAAGAGATAAAAGGAATCAGAGTAGGTAGTGAAGAAACCAAATTATCACTCTTTGCAGATGACATGATGGTATACTTAGAGAATCCTAGAGACTCAACTAAAAAACTACTAGAAACAATTCACACCTTTAGCAAAGTGGCAGGATACAAAATAAATCCACATAAATCATCAGCATTTTTATATATTACCAATAAAGTTCAGCAGCAAGAGATACAAAAAGAAATTCCATTCAAAATAACTGTTGATAGTATAAAATATTTGGGAATTTATCTGCCAAGGGATAGTCAGGAACTATATGAACTAAATTACAAAACACTTTCCACACAAATCAAATCAGACCTAGTCAATTGGAAAAACTTAAAATGCTCATGGGTAGGACGAGCGAATATAATAAAAATGACAATACTACCCAAACTAATTTACTTATTTAGTGCCATACCAATCAAACTCCCAAGAAATTATCTTACAGATCTAGAAAAAATAGTAGCAAAGTTCATTTGAAAAAACAAAAGGTCAAGAATTTCAAGGGGATTAATGAAAAAAAAGGCTGAAGATGGTGGACTTGCTGTACCAGATCTAAAACTATATTATAAAGCAGTGGTCATCAAAACCATTTGGTACTGGCTAAGAAATAGAGTAGTCAATCAGTGGAATAGGATAGAATCACAAGACAAACTAGGCAATAACTATAGCAATTTGGTTTTTGATAAACCCAAAGACCCCAGCTTTTGGGATAAGTATTCACTATTTGACAAAAACTGCTGGGAAAACTGGAAACTAGTGTGGAAGAAATTAGGGTTTGACCCACATCTAACACCACATACCAAGATAAGATCTAAATGGGTTCATGATCTGGATATAAAGAGTGATTTTGTAAACAAGTTAGAGGAACATAATATAGTTTACCTCTCAGACCTGTGGAGATGGAATAAATTTATGTCCAAAGAAGAACTGGAACTCTTAATTGAAAACCAGATAGATAACTTTGACTATATTAAGTTAAAAAGTTTTTGTACAAACAAAATCAATGCAGACAAGATTAGGAGGGAAGCAATAAATTGGGAAATCATCTTTACATTTAAGGGTTCTGATAAAGGTCTCATCTCTAAAATATATAGAGAATTGTCTCATATTTATAAAAATTCAAGCCATTCTCCAATCAATAAATGGTCAAAGGATATGAACAGACAATTTTCAGAGGATGAAATTAAAACTATTTATAGTCATATGAAAAGGTGCTCCAAATCACTATTGATCAGAGAAATGCAAATCAAGACAACCCTGAGATACCACTTCACACCTGTCAGATTGGCTAAAATGACAGGAAAAGTTAATGATGAATGTTGGAGGGGTTGTGGGAGGGCTGGGACACTGATGCATTGTTGGTGGAGCTGTGAACGGATACAGCCATTCTGGAGAACAATTTGGAGCTACGCTGAAAAAGTTATCAAACTGTGCATACCCTTTGACCCAGCAGCATTTCTATTGGGCTTATATCCCAAAAAAAATCATAAAGGAAAGAAAAGGCCCCACATGTGCAAGAATGTTTGTGGCAGCCTTTTTTGTAGTGGCTAGAAACTGGAAATTGAATAGATGCCCTTCAATTGGAGAATGGCTGAATAAATTATGGTATATGAATATTATGGAATATTATTGTTCTGTAAGAAATGACCAGCAAGATGATTTCAGAGTGGCCTGGAGAGATTTACATGAACTGATGCTGAGGGAAATGAGCAGAACCAGGAGATCATTATACACGGCAACAACAGTACTATATGACGATCAATTCTGATGGACATGGCTCTCTTCAACAATGATATGTTTCAAACCACCTCCAATTGTTCACTGAAGAAAGCCATATACACCCAGAGAGAGGGATGCAAAATGTGGACCACAACATAACATTCTCATACTCCTTGACTGATGTTTGCTTACATTGTGTTTCCTTTATCTGATATATCGTTTGTGTAGATAAGATTTTTCTTGCACAACAATAAGTTTGGAAATATGTATACATATATTCGATTTGCCAATATTTTAATATAATTAACATGTAGTGGATATCCTGCCATCTAGGGGAGGGGTGGGGAGTTGGGGGGAAAAATTTGCAACGGAAAGCTATGTAAGGGTTATTGTTGAAGAATTACCCACACATATGTTATGCAAATAAAATAAAAAAAAACTGTTAAAAAAAAAAAGAAATTCATGATCTAGTCATTTTAACAGTGCTAACAATAAGTTACATAAACTAATATCTTTTATAATAATGATGCAAAATATAATATTATAAATCTTAAAGAGGCTTAACAAGGTTATTGAAGTGCTAGGTAAGGCCCAAAGATGAAAGTTTGTTACTGGACTTTGGGAAAAGGCTTTATGGAGGAGGCAGAATTTTACCTAGCTTTAAAAGGGTAGTTGGGATTTCAACAGGCCTAAAGATAGTAGAAGACATTGCAAGCATATGAAATAGGTGCTGTGCAAAGAAGTAAGAAAGCATGTAGTGTATCCAGGAGTCAGCGAATTGTCTAGTTTGACTATGACATAGAATATGTAGAAGCACAGTAAAAAACTTTGAAAAACAAGATGTCCAATTGGAATGAGCCTTAAATGAAAGGCTGGATGTTTTCATTTTATTCATTAGGTATTGAAGAAGGATTGAAGAGTTTTGAGCAGAGATATAACTTGTTGTTAAAAGAGAAGATTAATTTGGAAGCTGAGAGAAGTAGTTGGAAAACAATTTTAGTGGTTCAAACTGCTTATATTTAGAGCCTGAATAAAGGTAATGGCAAAGAGATCCCTTAGAGAGACAGACCTGGAAGTCTGCAAAACACATACTCAAATTATCTCTCTTGATACTTAATGAATGATTTTGAACTAAATCTAGTAAGCTGAAATTGAAGAAGGGCAAATGTAAATTCTCATACTTGAGTACAAGAAATCAACTTTATTGGCAAAATATGTAGAACACATAGGCAGCAATTGCCCTGAAAAAAGTCAATGGGGTTTGGTGGACCAAAAGCAGTGTGCAGTAGTAGCCAAAAAGCTAATATGCTCTTGGGCTGCATTAAAGGAGACAAAGCTTTCAGAAATTGGGAAATGATTATCTCAATAATCTCTGCCTCTTGCAACCAAACTGACCATTTAAAAAGGTTGTCTTAAAACTACAAAGGTCTAAAAAAGCATTCAGGTTGCTTAAGAACCTTGAGTCATTATTATATGAAGATTACTTGGAGCAAAGCATATTCAGTGGATATGTGATAGCTATTTTTAAGCTTTTGAAGATCTCTGGAGAGGATGCTTTGACTCATTAGGATCACCTTGCATAGCAGAACAAGGAATGATTGGAGCTGCAGAGGCAAATTCAATCTTGATGTCAAGGGGGAAAAAAAATTCTTAACAGTTAAATGATATCTCGCTAACTACCAAGATATCCCTGGGCATAGCAACATCTCCCAGATCATGTGTGTCACGACTATCTAATCCCCAGTAGTTGTCACAGAAGTTGCCACGATACTTGGCAACTTCATCTACAGGTGTTGTAGCCCCCTTCTCTTCAACAGCCACAGCTATTGAGGATCCAGAAAAGAAAGTGCAAGCCATCAACGTTCTTGACATTGTGAAATGATTCGATATGTTTTTTCTCAACAGAAATTACATTAAGGAAGATTCATTGCCATCTCTCTGCTTTCATGTTGCACTCTGTGAGGAGTACAGATCACAGCCTTTCCAAGCAACTTACAGCTGAACCTCCTCCTATATGTGTTGTCACTTATTATAAGCAGAGACTGTCCTTATCTATTTGTATCCCTGGAGCGTAGCATAAAGTACTTGATAAATGTCTTTTCATATACTTATGAATGGAGTTGTTAGGAAGAAATGGGTGATTGCTTCCTGAGTATGCTAGAGGGCGATTTCCTTTATGGTATGGATTGAAGTTAGATGACTAAGTCTCCCAATGTGTGTGATTCTGTTTCATTCTATATGAGTATATGAAATGATAATCTAAGGAAAAGCTTCTCTTGTGCTTTGTATGTAAGTTAATGAAGAATGTTCTTGTTTTGAGTTGGATTTTTGAGCTTGATGCTATTTTTAGAGACAGGTCTGACTTTTACATCATGGTTGTTGAACAGCGTGAGGAATCTTCAATCATCCCACCATTAACAAAATGAGGTTTACTTTGTTGGATATACCTCCCATATTCTGCCACTTAGCAACAAAGATATTCTGCCATTTAGCTTGGTAGGGTAACTTCCTCTTTGGGATATATGTAAAGTCTGAAAGAACCTAACACAATGTTAGGAAATCTTTTTTTTTTTTTTTCCCCCTTTAGATCATCAAGAACCATGTGAATATGGAAGTTGCTTCAAACAGGGTCAAGTTTAGCTTTAGTTTCCTGTCCAATCAAGTACTAGGGTCAATTTATTGAATTTTATGACTGAGGGACGAGTCTATCTTGCACAGTTACATTCAAAACAATTTTTTTTTACATTTGTTTTTAAGATTTTTGGGTTCTAGGTTTTTCTCCTTTATCCCCATCCACAATTAAGAAACCACTTGTGAAGTTATGCAAAACATTTCCATAAAAGTCAAGTTATGAAAGAAAGCATAGATCTCCTGCTCTAATGAAAATAAAAACCCTTAAGAAAAATTAAGTTTAAAATAGAGAGAGAGTAATAGAGATTGCTTTGATCTGTATTCAGACTCAATTAGATTTTTCATCATAAATCCTTCAGAGTAGTTATGAATGGTTGTATTATTTAAAAAAAAACAATAATTTTTTGCTGATCATCCCAGAACATTGCTGTTACTTTGTATACAGTATAAATACAAACTTTTTAAAAGCTGTTTTTTCCTCTTGAATACTGATTTATTTTTCTTAGTATTTTCCATAACACTTGTATTATTCTTTCATTTATTTTAGAAAATATGCATTTACATAAAAATGTTTTGAGGTTGGAGAATTTGATCCAAAAGATCTTTTTTTTTTTTTTTAAAGTTTAACTGTCTCAGTTAGTTATAAGTTAAATTTTCTTTTTTGCTCAGGTAGACAGTAGACTGTTGAGAAACAATTAACAAAGAATCATTGATCATTCATCCTTAAAGATTTTGAAAATCCTGACAGTAATTTATGCTTTTTGTGAATCTAGGATTAAAGTTGAGATATGAGAGAATCTGTTAATGATTGAAGAGTACATCTATCCCAGTAGTTAATCTTATGCTGAGAAATGAAAATGAAAGTGGTTTATGAGCGAATTTAACTTTTTACTCTTTAAAGCTAGTACTTCAACATTGGATTTTAAAATAAAATTGTATTTTGGAATGCTATTGAATAGGAGAAAATATGGAATGAGAGATTAACTATTTATTTAAAGATAGTCTTGTACTTTGTATTACAGATATGAATGATACTTAAAAACTACCTCTATTTTGGAAGATTTATCTATTTGCGATGTAATAATGAAATTGCCTGACACCATATCACTACATGAACTAAGCTATCCCTCTGCTAGCCTTTTTTTTTTTTTTTTTTCTATTTTAAACCCAGTTTGTGCATCAAATCTGTAAAATGTGGTGTGGAATTAGTAACCTTGGGGCTTTCTCAAAGAAACTTATGGATCAAACTGCTTTTATTATATTTAGATAACAATAAAACAATATAAATAATAAAGATTATCAGCTCCTCCAGATGTCTGTTTACCACAGCCTTTAGTTGATAAATTACCAGCATAATACTTGATCTACCCATTACTTCTTTAGGTTGCTCAGTGGAATTTATCAGTTAGGAATTTAAGGTTTTGATTGAACACACTTAGAAAGATCCTTACCTTTTTCTTGAATTATTGGTTCCATAGACAACATTACATTATTAGTGTTGAATTATTTGTTTTTTTTTTACTAAAAAAATAATTTTCTTTATTTTACATGCAAAAACATTTTTGGTTATACATGTACATTCGTTTTTTAAAAAGTATTTCCTTATAAATCATGTTGGGAGAGAAAAATCATAGCAAAAGGGAAAAGCCATGAGAAAAAAAGGAAAAAGTGAACATAGTCAATCTGAGAGGTATGAGGTGATGCTTCAGAGTTGTTTTAATTTATATTTCTCTAATCAACAGTGATTCAGCGCATTTTTTCATATAACTACAAATGGCTTTAATTTCTTAATGTGAAAATTGTTTGTTCATATCCTTTGACTATTTATCAGTTGGAGAATGTCTTTATTCTTATAAATTTGACTCACCTCTGAGCCTTGACTTTGAATACAGCATCCATTGGATTTTGTGTCTTACTCACGGCAGGGGGTAGCCCTACCTGCTCTCTTCAGCAATAGCCTGGTTTCTCGGGCTGGCAGTTTGCCTTCTGAGCTGAGACTGGAGACTATCTCATAGGTCTTCTTTGCTGCTGAGCCAGGATCAAGAGTCTCAGTTGCTGATCTGTCATGATTAAGACCCTATCACTGGCTTTCTTGGAAACCACCTTAAGATGGCCTGAACACCCCTTTCACCTTAGTGAGAATGATCTTTCTTGAAGTCTAATCTGTCTTGAGCTGGAAAGTGATTTTATTGTGTTAGATTCTGTTCAGAGGCTTGATTTCATGTGGTTTTTCAGTTGGAAAGCTCAAGCAGCTTCCTGGCTTCATTTTGCCATCTTGACTCTGCCCCCAAATAATAGTGTTGAGTTATCTGTAAAACACTTAACAATGACATGGTGTTGTTATTGTTGGGATTTACTTTGCAAAGATACTGAAGTCCTTTGCCGTTTCCTTCTGGAGTGGATCACCTTTTATTAGACTTTAGGACTTTCTGTCTTGGGTAACCTTGTATGACATAGCTCATAATTTCATTGAGCCATGCAAGCTATCCTACTAAGGCCGTGATGAGGGGAGTGAGGGAGGGATAGTGAGATATAGGCACATATAAATGCCATTGTTTTTATTGTTATTATTATTATTTATTATATAGGGGAGTGTGAGATGAATTAAATCTCCATTTTATTGAGCCTTGTTTTTTAAAAGGAGAATTATTAGTGTTTCTGAAGATTTGAGAAACTAGAGGATATAGGTAATCAGGACCTTTTTATTCCATTCTTTCTGAATGATTGTATTTGTTTAATAGGAGTTTTCATTTGTTCACTTTTTATTTGATATAAATGTATATATGTACATACAAATATATATGTGTGTGTGTGTGTGTGTGTGTGTGTGTGTGTGTGTGTGTGTGTGTTTTATGTTTCTCCCATTAGAATCTAAGCTACTTGAAGGAAGGAATTTTTTTTCCCTTTGAACTTATATTTCCTGCACCTACGGCAATGTCTGGCATACTGTAAGTGCTTAGTAAATGCTAAATTGGCTCAAATCAGGAGGTTCTGTTGCAGAGTTCTAAGAACTTCAGATTTGAAATTTGAGTGTTATTTTCTGCCTCTGATCTATTGCCTCAGTTGCCTCAACTGTGAAATGAGGACATTAAACTAGATGACTTCTCATGACCTTTTATTGATTTAGCTCATATAGAGAATGAGATTACATTTTATTCCACCTGAATTGCATTTGAAAAGATGGGATAAAAACATCAGGAATGGTTTTTTTTCCCCCACAATAAAGGAAACTGAAAAATAAAGAAAGCTACATTTCTCTTATTTCTTTCTGAAATGAAGGCAGCTTAGTCCATATTTTCTGTGCATTTTATGTCTGGCAGGCATCAAAGCCTCATTGACATGGATCTTGACTCAGAGTCAGGAAGACTTGGGTTGAAATTGTTGTCATTGCTACATTCTGGTTGGGACTCTGGGCAAGTTGTTTTACCATTCATTTTCCTAGGCAAATTGCTAAAACACAGTTACTGATCCGCATTGGTACTTTTGTCATTGGGAGGACTTAATTCAAATGAAATCACAGGTATGAGTCAAAACAATCAATCAAAATCATTTGCTAATTGCCTAAAATATGCCAGACATTTTTCTAGGAATGAATATACAAATATAAAGAATGAAATAACCTTTAACTCTCAGAGAATATGAGAGAGAGATTTTAATTACTTTAAAAAAAATGGCATG
Organism: Myrmecobius fasciatus; assembly: GCA_023553655.1. Taxonomy (NCBI): domain Eukaryota; kingdom Metazoa; phylum Chordata; class Mammalia; order Dasyuromorphia; family Myrmecobiidae; genus Myrmecobius; species Myrmecobius fasciatus. The sequence continues at coordinate 161,533 of JAJPUD010000307.1, forward strand.
CAGAGAAAATGTAGTATTGATGTGATCTATGATATAAGTTTAGCACCAAAAGATAGCAGGTACCAAAATTTGGGGTTTGGTCATGTGAAAAATTCACAATAGCCATTTTCTTTGGCAAAAGGTAGAATTGCTTAGAGGAATAGGCTAAAGAAAAAATGGAGGAATACAATAAACACCAGGAAGGATAAATGTGAAATAGAGTGGGAGAGCAAAAATATACATGAGGCCCTCAGTGGAACTCACAATTACCCAATAGAAAAGGTGTACCCTGTGAGGTTGGGGCATGCCCTTAGTTGGCAGACTAAATCCTGAAAGGGACTTAACACCCTAAAAGAGGTAGTTAGCTGTGATTGGGGTTAGGGAACATAGTGGAGTTAGGAGAGATACCATATGGAATGTGACAATGAGAAGCAATAATTTAAATGTATAAGACAAGTTAGAGAGACTAGAATCTCATGTTACTTATTTGCTAATTTTATGCCTTACTCAGATAGGTTTAAGGAGTGGTCTATTCTCTATTGTCTCACGAACTTGATTATCATTGACCAACAGTCAGCAATGTTTGTAGGACTGTATTATAATATTGTTAAGACCAGGAGACTTTAGAATTATTGACAGACAGACTGTTAGAATAATAGTACTCCTGAGGTTTGGGGACCTGAAGATTACTGCTCCTAGAAGCTGTACCCCGTAAGTACATTAAAGTATTCAGTGATAGTGCAGCTATTAATCTCATAAGAAATTCTTCAAAGGAAGATAGAAGTCCAAATGAGTAAATCAGATCTTCATGACACATAGAAATTGCATTATGGAATTTTGCAAAACTTTATGTAATTATTAATGTGTCTATAAGTGCATCTTAAATAATGAAACAGAAGACTAATGGAAACTATTTTCTAATTTCACAGTCTAGTTAAATCCTTTTATAACAAATTTTGTCATAGTACAGATCTGGACATATCTCATAGATGTAATTTTATTTTTTTGAAATTCAATCAATATGATAGAAAATGTACCCCCTGATGATTATATGACCAACTTTTAAGGTATTAGCATTATTTCATGATATATTAATTTTTATTTGCACTATAAAATATTCAATATACATAAATCTTTCATATCATAAAAACATGATAGGATAAAAGCAAAATACAGTTTTAGTAACTTGTATAGAATGGCATCAATATTAACTTGCTAAAAATTGCTAAAAGACCTTAAGACTACTTAGCATTAGTAAAAAAAATTTTTTTTATTTCTTTCAAGAAAAATCTGAGTCTACTTTTTGTAAAAGTGGGGGTCAGGAAACTAGATCTATGATTTCATTGGCACAGTAATAAAACGACCAATGAAATTGTGGTCTTGCTCTAGCAAATTAGTAATTTTTAAATGTTCACTTGTGACACTGAAAGATTAAATAAATAGTTTACTCAGGGTTAAGTATATATCTGAAATAGTCCTTGAACCTGGGTTTTCTTGACTCCCAAACCAGTTTTATATCTACGATGAGTTCCTTTTTCTCCAAAGATGCTTTTATAAGATGATGTTTTAAAACAAACAAACAAACCTTTGTGATGCCTGATTTTTATCAGTGTGAGTATTCCTTCCTCTGAAATACTCCATTTCTTATCTGGTACCCATCATCGTTTTCAGTCATACTATAGAATTATCTAAAAGAGAAATCAGTGTAATTTGGAAAATGCATAAGCTTGCCCCTTCTGAGAATGCTACGTTAAATATGTCTCTAGTTCCTGAAGGAATTTAAATTGAACCTGACTTTGAGGCTCTTGGCAAAAAGACAGCAAGCAGTGAAATATATGAACTGCAGCACTTTGCAATACAGAAGAGCAAGAATACATGCACTATTAACAGAGGGAAGGCATTATTTCCTCAAGTTTCAGATGTTAAAAAGTACATTGACTATGAAAAAAATGTGACATATGTTATGACTGAATTTCCACAAGTGTACAAAAGACAGCACAACAGAGGACAGAGAACCTTTACTCTGAGGCAGACCTGGTTTCCACTCTGACTGTAACCTTGTGAAGGTTGGTTAACATCTTAGGGCTCTAGGAAATCTTAAAGACTATAAATTCTAGAGAAAGTGCAGCTTTGCATTGGTGCAGCTCACTCATTTGGTAGTTTTCTGCATTTATGAAATTCTCATTACTAGTTTAAAACAACCACAATCCACAATGCCGCTCATTAGTTCAGGAACACATCTTCCCTGAACTGTGCAGTGAGAGATCTTCTGTCTCTTGACATTTAACCCACCTGAAAGGTAGCACCTAGCTCCAAGCCATCTGTGGTGGATGTTGGCATGGAACTGATGAAATCTGAATACAGAGTTACTGAGGCAGAAAATGCTGTTCACCTAGCAGCAGCAGTAATCGAAAAAGAAATACAAGCCTTCAGGGTATGTCAACAAGAGGAAAAGTCAAAATAAGCTAATGCAGTATGTTCTGCACATCCAGGAAAGGGGATGGAGAACATAGCTTAAACAACACAGAGAGACTTTTAATAAGGGGCTAGAAGATGTTGGGGGAAAATACAGCTGCTAATGCTTGGGTTACATGTGAAAAGAGTTGAGCAAAAGACCTCTGAGCAGATGAGAGTGTTGTTGCATATTCACAGGAGTTCAAGGATGGAAGGAACACCTAAATTAACCTTGAAACAGAGGTGAAATTTTGGGTGGGAGGCATGAGAATTGTAGAAAAAAATAATCTGATAGGAAAAAAAAAAAGACATGTTTACAAAGCCATGAGATGTAACTCAAAGGAGAAAAAAGAAAGGGAAACCACTTTTTTTTTTCTTATTGAGCATAAGGTGTGTGTGTGTGTGTGTGTGTGTGTGTGTGTGTGTGTGTGTGAATTAATCCAGAGACTCTTATTTGAGTTGATTTAAAGAAACAGAAAATAAAGAAATGAAAAACAATTTATTGTACTAAGAGTTACTTATTTCACAAAATATTGTATATGTTTTACAATTTTATTTCAGATGAAGCAAGCATTTGATCTGTATAGAACAAAGCATTCCTTGAGAACATTTTTCCTTTTTTCTGGGTGTCTTCCAATCTCCTGGTCCACATTCATTTAAATGTCACTAAATCTGAAAGTTTCTTTAATATCTAAATTATGTCCCCAAAGGCAGACTACAGTAAAACAAAGCAAAACAAAAAACTATTCATACTATCACAATGCTGTAAAGATACTGCACATCAATTATTAATCATATCAGTCCAACTTTTTAGATTATGATATAGTGCTCTAGAAAAGATAAATCAGCCAAATATAAACTAGAAAACTAGCAAGCCTATGAAATTCATGCAAATGCTAAGTTAAATATCCCTTGTGATCCTTGTGGGAGGTCAAAATGAACTTTCCTGGAGAACCATTAATAATGTTTAAACTTCTCCATGCAGCTTGATGAATGATCAAAATGGATAGTGTGATTAAAAAAAGAGAGCTAGTCAGAAGAAAAGAATGAAGGATAGACTTCTGACAGCATCTAACTTCTGTAAGAATGGGGAGATGTCTTGAACTTTTTCTGGAACATTGAGATATGTTAACCAATCTTTCTAGGATCACAAAACCACAGTTTATATCAAAGGCAAGACTGAAAATCAGGTCGCCTTAGAGTAAAGGCTCTCTGTCCTCTCTGTTATGCTGTCTTTTGTAGGCTGCTGGAAATTCATAGGACATGACATATTTCTTCTAAGGCAAATATGTATTTGAAACTTGTTTAAGGATCAAATACCTTCCCTTTATTAATAGATACTGTATTCCTGCTCTTATTTCTCTACTACAAAAAGCTACAGTTCATATGCTTGCTGTCTTCTAGTTACTTTAAATTTCAGTATAATAAAAGCTTACTGGACTGAATGGCCTTGCCCAGGAAACTTCATTCTTTCCCAGCTTCTGTTCTTGTATAGCTTCATGTGTAAAATGAGGAAGTCGGTCTAGTTAAGAAGCTTTAATATGTCAGGGATCCTTTTGATAGTGTTGGGAAGTCTGTGGATCTCTTCTTTTAAATGCATAAAATACATAGAATTGTAAAGGAAACAAATTATGTTGACATATGCTTAAAAAAATAAAAATAAAAAGCAATTCAGAAACCCAAGTTAAGAACTGCTGATCTAAGTTAGCTCTTCTACAAAAATTTTGATTATAAGATTTCTACAAATGCTTTATTAGGAAATTAATTTTTCAAAAGTAAAAGTTTCAGAATTTAACATTGAGAATTTACAGAACTGTGTCTAGGTACACAGGCATATCCAATATGACTTCATAGATATTACTCCACACATATGGCTAAACTGGAATTCTTGCTATCCCCATTCATGACATTTTATCTCCTGTATCTACTTAGAGGGAGCTATGTAGGGCTGTGCTAAAAGTGTGGTAGACTTAGAGTCCAGAAGACTTTCTTTCAAAGGCAACCTCAAACACTTTCTAGCCAAGTGATCCTAGCCAAGTCGTTTTCTTATGTTTGCCTCTTGCAAAGTAGGAATAATGTTAGCACTTCTGGGGTTGTTGCAAGAATAGTAAAATGAGGTCATTATCTCTGAAGTACTTAGCACAATGCATGTCACATAGTGGATGCTTACTAAATGCTCAAACTAGGGGCAGCCAGGTGACTCAGTGGATAGAGCACCAGCCCCGAAGTCAGGAGGACCTGAGTTCAAATCTGGTCTCAGACACTTAATATTCCCCAGCTGTGTGACCCTGGCAAGTCACTTAACCCCAACTGCCTCAGCGAAAAATAAAATAAAAAAGTAAATGCTCAAGCCTCCCCTTACTCCCATTCCTTTTCCCTTTCACAGACTCTTCTCATGCTTAGAATATGTTTCCTCTGTCTCTCAGAATTCCTAGCTTACTCAGGGCTCATATGAAATTACATCTCCTATTTTGATCTTATCTTCATGATTATTTTATATTTATTCTTTTTTAAATTTTATTTTAATCATCTGTATTCATTTCTTCTCTTCCTCCCTGCCACTCTCCCAAGATCCTTATGGGGTGCCACTCTCACAAGATCCTTATGGGTTAAGGACAATTTCTCTCTCTCTCTCTCTCTCTCTCTCTCTCTCTCTCTCTCTCTCTCTCTCTCTCTCTCT
>JAJPUD010000307.1:166745-191260 GCA_023553655.1 Myrmecobius fasciatus
TCCCCTCCCTCCCTCCCCCTTTTTCCCATTACCCTCTCTTACCTTCCCTCCCTTTCTCCTTTTTTTCTCCTCTCCTCCCTCTTTCCCTCCTTCCATCCATTCCTTCTTTCACTTCTTTCCTCTGATATAGGTTTTTTTAGCAAAATGATTGATTCACAGCATTTAATTAATGCTTGTTTAATTAATTTTCAATGCAGTCCTTCTGATTAACCATTTCCAAGTCAGTATCAACATGGGGTATCCAGTGGAACTGCAGAATTTTAAAATATTGAGGTAAAAGTTTCAACACCTCAATCATGTTTTCTCCCCATCTCTTATTTAAGCTAGAGAAAGATTGTATATTGTAGTAGAATGAACACTGTATCTAAGGTACCTGAATTAATACCCAGTACTCTCTTATTTACTGTATGAATGATGGAACTGTGACTAGTCCATATTACCTTATTCAGCTTAGGTGATCTCTTATCACTGGATCCTGGAAGGCATCTTGGCAGAGCAATTAACTCATTTCTGCTTATCAGTGAACTTTTATATAAAACCATTTAAAATCTGACATTTAGGAGCAGCTAGGTAGTGCAGTATATAGAGCACCAGCCCTGAAGTCAGGAGGACCTTAGTTCAAATCTGGTCTCAGACACTTAACATTCCCTAGCTGTGTGACCCTGGGCAAGTCACTTAACCTCAATTGCCTTAGCAAAAAGCCAAAAAAAAAAAAAAAAATGACATTTAAAAACATTATGTAGGTCTGAGACTCCAAATTGAATATTAGTGGTGAGCTAGGCGTATCTCAGATTATTGTCCTATATTTTTAGTGAAGATTCAAAAACTTGGGTTAGACTAAGTTACACCTACCTCCAGGGCTTTATGAAGGATATAGCTACTGGATCATTCATCAGACATTTATCAAGACTCTGTTAATTATTGGTTACTATGTGAAATGTTGGTAGTGTTACCACTGAGTTTATTTCCAAATATTCTGTTATTCAGAAGTCTTTGTCATTTTCACCTTTAATCTTCATTATTTGGTTACTCTTGTATTGTTTAATGTATTTATATTGAACAGTGGAGATTAGCACTAGTTACTTAGTTACTTACTCTTAGACAAGTTACTTAAATTTTCTATCTGTAGCATCTATTTTCCAGAATTATAAAAGTAAAATTTTAAAAAAAAAATTGTAAAGTTCTTTACAAATTTGAATTACATGAATGCTAACAATTTTTATAAAGTGCTATTTTTAAAAGTCACTTTTAATGTGAAAAGTATTTACTCTTTCTTCTAGGTGTATAATCCCCCAAAAAAGTAACATGCTATTTTTCCACGTCTGCTATAGTTATTTTTTTTTTTGAAAATTAATGCCAAAGTTTATCTTTTTGTCTAATGATATTGACTCTGAAATTTATCTGGACTTCTACTTCTGCTATTCCTGAGGTATAATACACAATTTGAACACAAAATAAGAAAGTAATTTGTGTATCTGTTAAACTACCTTAAAATCTATTGCTTTCAGCTTTTCTAGGCCTTGTCATTTTCTGCCAATTTTATGCATGGCCAAAATTTCAGTTTAGAATATAAAATATTGTTATGGGGTATTTGAAATATTTAACAATCAAGAATTTTTAACCCAGTTGGCATGTTAGGAAGTCCTAGATATTCTGAACTTCTAAAATTTGTAAATAGCACAAGTAAGATATGTTCCATATATTTGAGAATAGTTTGATAGATAAGCAAGAGAAGATTTGGAGATCATTTTGAACATAGTATTTGAAATAAGCATTTTGGTCAATTTATATGTGAACTTTGATGCCACGTTAAAAAAAAATCTTAAAATAAGCATTTAAAAGTTTATTGTCATTTTTAAAGAAAGTTTATTGTCATGAAAGCTTTTTTATTTTTATTTATTTATTTTTGTGGCTGAGGCTATTGAGGTCAAGTGACTTGCTTAGGTTCACATAGTGTTGTGTCAGTGTTGAGGTCAGTTTTGAACTTAGGCCCTCCTGACTTCAGCCAGATGACTGCATTATTTAGCTGTCCAAGTGAAAACTTTTTTTAAAAGTGACTTATGACTTACAAAGATATATATCATGCAATTTTATAGATTTGTATTAATGTAAATACTTTTGAAATATTTGAAGTAAAAACTAAAGATAAAATATCATTGAAGTGAATGGTTATTGGATGTGTAACTATATGATGCTCTACCTATTTTTTTTTATTAAAACTTTTTATTTGTAAAACATGTATGGGTAATTCTTCAACATTAACCCTTACAAAGCTTTCTGTTACAAATTTTTCCCCCTACTCCGCACCCCTCCCCTAGATGGCAGGATATCCACTACATGTTAATTATCTTACAATACTTGACAAATCGAATATATGTATACATATTTCCACGAATCATTTTTGTGCAAGAAAAATCCTATCTACAAGAAAGAAAAATCAGAGAAAGGAAACACAATGCAAGCAAACATCAATAGAGAGCATGAAAATGTTATGTTGTGGTCCACATTTCACATCCCTCTCTCTAGGTGTATATGGCTTTCTTCATTGAACAATTGGAACTGGTTTGAAGCATTTCATTGTTGAAGAGAGCCATGTCCATCAGAATTGATCATCATATAGTCTTGTTGTTGCTGTGTATAATGATCTCCTGGTTCTGCTCATTTCGCTCAGCATCAGTTCATGCAAGTCTCTCCAGGCCTCTCTGAAATCATCCTGCTGGTCGTTTCTTACAGAACAATAATATTCTATAACATTCATATACCATTATTTATTCAGCCACTCTCCAATTGATGGGCATCCATTCAGTTTCTTGTTTCTAACCACTACAAAAAGGGCTGCCACAAACATTCTTGCACATGTGGGGCCCTTTCCTTCCTTTATGATTTCTTTGGGATATAAGCCCAATAGAAATGCTGCTGGGTCAAAGGGTATGCACAGTTTGATAACTTTTTGAGCATAGTCCCAAATTGCTCTCCAGAATGGTTGGATCTGTTCACAGTTCCACCAACAATGTTTCAGTATCCCAGTCTTCCCACATCCCCTCCAACATTCATCATTAACTTTTCCTGTCATTTTAGCCAATCTGACGGGTGTGTGGTGATACCTCAGAGTTGTCTTAATTTGCATTTCTCTGATCAGTAGTGATTTGGAGCACCTTTTCATATGACTAGAAATAGTTTTAATTTCATCATCTGAATATTGTCTGTTCATGTCCTTTGACCATTTATCAATTGGAGAATGGCTTGAATTCTTATAAATATGAGACAATTCTCTATATATTTTAGAGATGAGACCTTTAATCAGAACCCTTAAATGTAAAGATGATTTCCCAATTTATTGCTTCCCTCCTAATCTCGACTGCATTGGTTTTGTTTGTACAAAAACTTTTTAACTTAACATAGTCAAAATTATCTATCTGGTGTTCAATTAAGAGTTCCAGTTCTTCTTTGGATATAAATTCATTCCATCTCCACAGGTCTGAGAGGTAAACTATACTACGTTCCTCTAATTTATTTATAATATCACTCTTTATACCCAGATCATGAACCCATTTAGATCTTATCTTGGTATGTGGTGTTAGATGTGGGTATACCTATTTATTTGAACAATTATTCATCAGAATTCTGCCTTTGTGATAATTTTTTTTTTTCCCCCTCAGGTAGGGGAATGAAAACACTGAGTCTCCTTATTTTTCTCAGGCTGGAAGTGTAGCAGTAATCAAAGGCTCAAACTCACTGGTAATTTGAAGGAAAAAGTTCACTTCTGTTTCTGATCTGGCTAGTTTCTCCTTCCTTAGCTCATATCTTTCCCTACTACCACACCACTTAATGCAGACCTTTTCTTGACTTTAGTCCCATTGCAGTTATGAACTGAATAAGGATCCATTAACCTTAACCTCTCTCTTAGCAGGAATCACAGGCATTCTCCACTATGCCCCGCAAGATTCTATGACCATTTGATCAAGCATTTAAGATTTTGCCAGTTAAAAATCTCTCATACCATTTGATCTGTGAAGGTGATAATGCAAAATGATAGGAAATAGTGACTAGCAGTCACTTTCAAGAGACTAGGAAAATTTTTAAGGAGTCATTTTCTTAAATGCTTTTTTTGAGACATCAGAGTAATGGGCTTTTGATGAAGAGTTTATCCAATAATAAAGTCAAGTAAGACATCAAGGAACACACCCAAAACTCATTTACCCCAATTGTTTTACCCAATCAATGTTAACATTTTAATTAACTTTGTTCTCTCTCTCTCTCTCTCTCTCTCTCTCTCTCTCTCTCTCTCTCTCTTTTTCTACCTTACCTTTCTATTTGTGGGAGTAGTCTGATGAATAAGTAAATAAGAACCAGTTGTAACAAAGTAGAGAGTAAACATATAGAGAAGTGATCATGATGCTCTAAGAAAAACTGCAAGGGGAGCAGGACATTAAAATTGTACTAAAAATGACCAGAGAAGCCCTCCTAGAATTATGGACATTTAGTGATGCATTTAATAGAGATAAGTAAATAATACAGATAGGTAAATTAAATAGATTAATTGGTAGATTGATAAAATAGATAACATAAATGGGTAGATAGATTGAAAATTAGAAAAGGTGGATCAGCAAAAAGCTTAGATATATTATGATAATGATACCAGATGAGATGAACAGATAGATAAGATAGATAAGCTAACTGAATGGGTGGGTAGGAAGGTAGGTAGGTAGGTAGATAGATAGATAGATAGATAGATAGATAGATAGATAGATAGATAGATAGCCAGAAATAATTGTTTTGCTTATTTTGTGGCAGGCATCAAGGATTCAAAGAAAAAGTAGTCAAGGAAACTTTTGTTTTCAAGGAGTTTTTATTCTAGTTGGGGAAGCTAATACATAAGAGGCATTCTAAAGGTGAAACAGTGTACACTTGGGGTGCGAGATATAAAAATGGCTAAGAAGGGAGCTTCTAGTTTTTGACAAAATAAGGCAAAAGCTCACTGATAAAGAGTCCAAGTTGAAGCAGGAAATATATGAGTTGAAAGACAAGATTGCTATCAACAATCCAACACTATTATATGCAAAAGCTCCATGCCAGGCATTAAATAGATTTTAAAGAGCCATGACCCAATAATGCAATCATAAGCCTTTATAATATAGTATATCAATGGGGATATGTGTACAAAAGTAGCTACCGTAAAGAGTAGATCATAAAAATTTCTAAGAGATGAATGCAAACTACAAGTATGAAAACTGGAGCAGATAAGCAGATCTAGTTGAGATGAGAAAAGGCTTCTCTGAAGAGTTAACACTTGCTCTGAACCTCCATGGAGGGGAGAGAAAGCAATGGACTGAGGTAAAGGAATGTTTCCAAGAATGTCCTGAGGGTGCACAGAAGGAGAGTGCAAGAAGTTGTCAAATATTTAAGTAACTTGGTGAGAATGGAATCAGGAATAAAAATGAAGGAATTAGTTTTAGCAAAGGAGGAGGGGGGAGATGTATTTCAACACTAGAATGAGACAAGAGAGGATGGGCAAGATCATGGAGCAGTTTGAGAATGATTTAATTAATGAAAAGTGAGAACAAGAAACAGGAAGTTATAAGAATTGCTAGATCTTCTATGTGATTGGAAAAATGACCTTGATATAGGAGCTAGCTAGAAATGTTTGGATCTTAGCTCTCTCTTTAATAATTGTGTGATTGAGAGCAACTTAATTTCACCTCAGTTTCTTTAGTTGCAAAACGAGGGGATTGGATTAAAATTATAAATCTCATTCAAGGCAAAGCTCTGAAGAATGTACCTTGTAATCTGCAAAATACTGCATACCTGTGAAATATTATCATAAATGAAAACATTGAGAATTAAAGGTAGTCTATATATATATTATATTAGAATTATATATTCAAAGCTATTCACAGAATTATATTTTCAAAGCTATAAGCAACCTTAGATGCCATCTAATCTCTTTTTCAGATGAGAAAACAGACTCAGAGAGGGACTTGTTTAAATTAATATGGGAACTAAGTGGCAGACTTAGCATTTAAACTCAGGACCTCTGATTCCAAATCTAAATACCTTTTACAATACCCAGGTGCCTAAAGATAGATTAATTTTTAGAGGTGTCTGCAAGATAAAGGAGGGAGCTGATGTCAGTTTTGAATAAGAGATAGGAACAACCAGTCAATTTAATTCAATAAATTATTATGTACTAAGTAATTTTCTAAATAACTCTATAATTTCCAACAATTTATACATATAAGATGTTTTGGATAGTCTTCATCAACCAACCAACAAATATTTATTAAATATCTTCTTTGAGCCAGGCAACGTGTTAGGTGTTTTTGATACAGAAAAATGCAAAAATTCCTACTTTCTGGGAGTTTGTATTTTAATGTAAGTTTCTAGGAGTTCTTTAGATAATTTGCATTTCTAATACAAACCAGACAATCCAGTCACAGAAAGGCACTTTTCCTGCTTATCTTTTTCTCACAAACCCACTTCAGATGACTAAAGTAATTTTTCTACAGTCAGATCATGTGGATTCATCAGATGGAAAGATGTCTGGGGCTGAAAAATCTGTGTATTTCCAGTCTAGAATCTGGAACCAAGTGTGTCTTACTATTAAGTACTCTCAGGAATTATCTTAGATCAAGTTACAGACAATTCTTTTACTTTGTGATTTGCAATTTTGGCCTGAATTACACAGTATTTATACATCCTGTTAGGCATCCTGTTATGCTGTCCTTGTATCCCAGCTAGAAAATTTATTATAAGGATTTAGCAGATTTATTTTGACTTATGCAGTAGAACTTACCTCTTGGATCTATATTTTTCCTGTCTCCTTTATTTCTTGCCTCCCCTTCACCTTATCCCCAAGTACATAGGGGGATGCCTATAGGTTTTTTTTTTTAATTAAATAATTGTGGAAGGTCGCTTAAAATTTTTTTGAGTACTGAATGAATGAAATTCTCTCCTTTTCCTCTCTTTCCCCTTCCTTGAAACAGTAAGTAAATTAATATCAGTTAGACATGTGTAATCATGCAAAACATATTTCCTTATTAGTCCCTTTGTGAAAGAAGACATAGAATACCCCCCTGCTCCCCTCCCCCCCAAAAAACCCCAAATAATGTGAAAGACAGATATACTTTGATTTACATTCAGCTTCCATCAGTTCTTTGTCATCATTTTTCATCATGAGCCCTTTTGAATTGTTTTGTTTTGGATCATTGTGTTGCTGAGACTGCCCATTATATTGCACTGGATTACACTCTTATTTTACCTGAGTGAAACAGGCTTTTCTTGCTGACTTTCTAAGTTATCTTGGGCTGCAAAATTGTTTCATTCTGTCCTATTATTGTTTGTGTAACTCCAGAATTTATTTTGAGTTATTTATAGTTGCTTGAAGTTGAATTTGGAAGAGTTCAGATGAGTTCCTGACTTATTCTACTATTTTGAGCCCACACTAACCTCAGTACCTATTATTATAAGTTAATGTTACAAGAAAGGTCCTTTGAAGTTGGTTAAATGACATAATCATTGTAGTAAAGGTCAATTTGTAGTCTTTAGCATGTAGTCAGGTACACATTGTGCCTCTAGATACAAATTTCAGTATTTCAGTTTTGGGAGTTGCTTTATAAATAATAATAAATATAAGTAATAAAGAAAAAGAAATTTGTGAGTGTGGGGGGAGTATAGTTTCTTTATAGTTATTACACATTACCTTTGACAATAATATATTCCCAAGAAGTACTGAATGAAATTCATTCTGGTCAACTTCCAGACTCCAGCTATACTCAGGCTCAGGTATGATCCAGTAGGGTTTGGGATTCATGCCTACCCATCTCTCAGAGTAATCTTTTTTCCATAACCTCTAGCTTCTTCAAGCCTTAATTATTTAAATGAATGACCTTAAAGAAAAGGCAAAAAATTGAGGGGGAAAGAGATAAAGCTTGTAATGATCAATTCATATGACTACATTGTAGAAGATTCATGATTCATTTATCTTAGAGATTCCCAAAACTGTGTCATTTGCAGAAGTAAATGGCAAGCAAATGCCATGCATTTGTGATGGAAAAGGGAAGCTGAAATGTGTGATATATCATGCAATCAGAGATATTTGAAAAAGAGATTTATGATGATTTCGAGAGAGTGGTAGAATTTTTTTTTTTTTTTTTTGGCTCTTGACTGCTTTGTGGTATATCAATTTCATTCTATTTTTTTTTTCAATGCATTGAGCCCTCTTCAATTCCTCCTTTTTCTGTTTATTTAGTGTCTTTTCTTTCCTAATGAAATCCTGATGTGTTGAGGGAAAAATATAACCTAGTTCATTTAACTGTGTTTCACTGACAGACAAGAAAATGAAAGGAAAAAAGAAAGCAAAAGCGATAGTGCTGAAGTTCCTTTAAAAAAAAAAATGGAATCTTGAACATGTCTTGAACAATCACCAATTCTTGAATTGGAAGAGACCTTTAAGATTGTCTACTTCAAATCCTATTTAAAACTTGAATTCCCTCTATAGTGTCTTTGACAAGTACTCATCTACTCTCTGTTTGAATCTGTAGCTCATTCCATTTTGAGACAATTCTAATCATTAAAAAGTTCCACTTTATACTAAACTAAAATGTCTTTCCTGAAAATTCCTTCTACTGATAGTATTACCTTCCCTATCATATAGAATGAATCTAACTTTAATCATTTTTTCTTCAGCTTTATCACCTCCAATTTCTCTGATTGATACTGGTATCAAAAATGTTTCAAATATCCTCACCCTCTTCTTGCTTATTGTCTAGAGAGATATAATTTTATATATATATTACTTCTTAAAATGTAGAATCTAGGTCACCACTTCCATCATCACCACCACCATTTCTAGATGTCCCCTATTGGAAAAGATGAGTAAGATGACAACATAACAATATAAATTTAGAGTTAGAAGAGACTTAATGAATAATAAAATAATAATATTTAACATCTACATAGCATTTTAAATATATACAAAGTCTTTTTATTTGATAGTCACAAAAACTCCATGAAGAACATATTACAAATATCAATTCCTGCTTATACAAAGAAGGTTAAGTGATTCACCTGGTGTTTCTCTTCACTGTTATCTAGATGTTTACACCTCAAGTCTATTGCTTTTTCCAGTATATCACACTCTGACTCTAGTAGTTCTCATCAAAAGAAGTCATTTGAGTTTTGCTCTGTCTTGTTCTTGGCGAGCTTACCCTGCCCCCGAAGAAGCACTGTTTCAATTCCTTAGTAGTTAAAAATTTTTGCTTAATAATCTCCTAAAATATGCTAGATATGGGTGTGAAACACTCTTTTCCTTCTTTCTTTTCCTTATATTTAGCAAAGCTAAAAAGAATACCCTATTAAACCGAAGTGCCTGTCTAGCTGATAATTTTTAAGGAAAATATGATTTAGGGGTGAGAGGGTACTAATTTAAATCTCTTAAAGCTCTATAAAAGAATTCACTAAAACTTGGTTTAACTTAACTAAGTTCTATCCAAGAGTCTCCCAGAAGTTAGGAGATGATCTACAATGGACAATACTCTCAAAGAACCAAAGTTATGCTAATAATTTCAGTTTTTCCTCAGCTGAATATTCTAACCCTGCAACCTAAAATATTGAACAAAATGTACAATTTGTTTGGACTCCTGTGTTCAAAATCCAATTCATTATATTTTTTCCACACCCACCACTCTTCCTAATTTTCTGAATTCTTTCCAGAATACCATAATTCTTTTATTTACCCAAGTTCAAAACTGATGAATAATCTTTGACTCTCAATTTACACTCTACTGGTCAATGAGGTGTGGTGCAGTTAGCAGAGTCAGGCTTGAATCAGTAAGACTAGAGTTCAAATTTAAGCATTTATTAGCTGAAAAGACCCCATAAGATAATTGTAGCATTCTTATGAGCACAATGCCTATCACATAATCAGTGCTATATAAATGTTGCCATTTAACTATGATTCACCTTCTCACAGAAATTAAGGGTGGAGGTTTAGGTACTTTATCATCCCCATTTTATAGTTGAGAGAACTGAGGCAAGTGGAGATCAAGTGACTTGCTCTAGTCTAGTCCTCCATCACTTCTTTTCTGGACTCCCTCTGATTTTTAAAAAAGAATAAGTACTTTACCCATTGAATAATAGATAGAAAATTGATTCTGGAATTAGAAAATCTTGGGTTTAGATCCTACCTCTGACACATACTGACTGAGATTAGGGGTAACTCATTTAACTTTTGTAAAAATGATATAAAATCAATAATTAATTATACTCAATATTCAAATGGACCTGCAATTCTCATTGAATTAGGTATTTTTCCAGTGATGTCATTCACAATCCATCCATGCTTCCAGTAGTCCAATATAGTCCATGTGCTCTTTCAAATTTGCGACTGGACACTGCCTATTTTAAAAATCTCCTTCTTTAATTGTGTATTTATCCTTTTAAAAAAATGTATTCTGTGTAGGCTTGCCTTCTATATTAGAATATAAGCTCCATTCACAATGTTTTATTCTCTTTTATTTTAATGAGGGTTTTTTCATCTTTAATTTGTATCCCTAAGATCTTGCATAAATCCTGGTATGTAGTAAACAATAAATGATTAACATTATCCTTGTGTGAAATATATGGCTACAAAATCTCTAGACTTCTTATTTATCTGTAAAGTTGTTCTCTTGGGTTACTTTATTCTATTTATCTTTGAATATGAGTTTTCTTGATGCTTTTAAGTCTTTTTCATATATTGCATAAATTATAAGTATCTAAATGTAAATTTTCAGTTTAAAAAGATGCTCAAAACCATCTAGTTACTATTTGATAATAATATGATGATTTTAAAAAACATACATGAATTTTAAATGATTGAGTTTTATTTAGGGGATAATGATTATTTTTGTAATTATTTTTGGGGAATTATTTTTGTAAGCTCACCTAAGATTCTGATGAGATTGGAAATTCTATGTAACTTCTTTTTTTTGTTTTTAATTTGACAGATTATTTTTCTGTCTATCTGTTTAGGTATTTTGTCATATCTTATTGATATATCAATTTACGTCAAGCAGTATTTGACATTTCAATCTAGAATTTCCTACTTTGAAGTGCATTTTTATTTTAAATGACATTTCAATCTAGAATTTCCTACTTTGAAGTGTATTTTTATTTTAAATGAACAGATTGTAGCAACTCTTTAAATTATCAATTATCTTTTTCCTCATCAATTTGAATTTTTCTATGGTTATCATAAATAATCCGTCACCCAGAAAAATCACTGATTGTCAATGCTAGCAATGCAGGATTTTTCTTATATTGAAATTCTTTAAGTCTAACATTGTAGTTTGAAAGTGTACATACATATATTTTAATTGCTAATTTGAGTCCTAAAGGAAAAATGTTTTGCTTATAATTTCATGATTTTAATTTTTAAAAGTATCTTACCTGATTTAAGGAAGAGGAAAGAGAAAGTCTATAGCAGAAATCAAGAATCTATACTATACTCATAAAGTTATTTAAACTTATTGTGTTTTTCTTAGCTGTAGTATGACTTGGAATTTTATTCTTCAATGACAATTTTTTTCACTTAGATATTTGGATTATATAATGTTGTAAATCCATGTTACATAAGTAGAGGCAGACACAGTATGCATAGAATTCCGAGCTTATAGGTAAGAAAGGGCTTTCTTACAAATCAGTCCTTTTCTTTTTCATTGTTCAATCATTTCCAGTCATGTCTGACTCTTCATGAACTCATTTGAGGTATTCTTGACAAAGATACTGGAATGGTTTGCCATTTCCTTCTGTAACTCATTTTATAAATGAAGAAAATAAGATTAACAGGATTAAGTGACTTGCCCAGGGTCACGCAATTACTGTCTGAAGCCAGAATAGAACTCAAGTAGATGAGTCTTCCTAAATTCAGGCTAAAAACTCTTTCTATTGTGCTATCTAGCTATTTTATTTTCTCTGGGTACCTACTGTCTCCTACATGTGTTCATTGTCTCTGGGTATAGGTCTCAGAGCTGATGAGCTCAGATCCATGAATCATGTATCCTTTTAGTGTCTAAGTAACCAAAGAGAATAATTCAACTTGCTTATTTAGTTCATTAAGCACATAATAATTTGTTCCACTAAGCATAGTAACAGGTAACGCTTCACTTATTTTTAAAACATATAATTAATGCCCTTTATCGCTGTATCATAGTCATCTCTCCTTTGTGACACAGAAAAACAGTTAAGTGAAAACATTTGATTCACTGAAGGGATCAGTCAGACTTTATCATTCAGACAGATTTTTATCATACTGCTATCCATAGTGGGATATTTTCTATTATTGTAGCCATCAAACCCTCAACAGAATTCTTATTTGTGACAAAAGATGATCAGGAAGGGCTGTAGGTGGTTCAGTAGGATACCTGTCTACTTCTCTAGAAAGATACCTTACTTGCCTATTAATATTTGTATTACCTTGGTTCTCTGTGCTTCAGGTTTCTTAAAAGTTGAAAAAATTAGAAAGGTTCTAATTTCCTTTTTAGTTTGATATACTTCGATTTTATGATGCTATAGTCTGTTGGTCAGTGTTGAACCCTTCTGCACTATTCTCTTTATTTTTCTCAGTCATACAATAGGCAAGAATATATTAGGTTGAGATCTTGGATTCTTTTAGATCCCCCATCTTTTTTTTTTTTTTTTTTTTTTGTAAATAACTAGATTATCAAATGGGCCTTTTAATAGCTAAATAGGGATTGACTAATTAAAGCAATTTTCAACTGTCAGTAATACTTTGAGGATAGAAATTTTACCTTTTAATTTGTAGTTTATGTGGAAAAGTAGTTAGCTTTATTACTTCTGCACTTATGGAGAATAATGTTACACTTAATCATCTTTATCTCTTTTCCTCAAATTGCTTGATAAATACTGAGTCCTTTCCCAATTTTTTCTTTCTTTGCTTTAAAATTTAACGTGTTTTAACTGGAATGATACTTTATTTAGAGTTTTTATTTTACTTTAATATTTTAAATTGATCTCTAAAGGACTAAAAATGGATTGTAATAAAAAGGAAAAATTATTATTTCAGTTTAACCAAGATCTAATCCCCTATCACGTGTAAAAGCAGTGTGCTAAGTGTGCCAACATAAAACGAAATAATAGTGCCTATCTACAGGGAACTTATATTCTCCTGAAGGATACAATAGGTTAACAGGTAAATAAATAAGAGCTAATTTAAAGATGAAAGAAAACATTAATAACTAGGGGAATGAAGAAAAACTCTTTAAAGAAGATAGCACCTGTCCATGCTGTGAGGGAAGCTAAATGAGCCATAGGATGATGTATCTGGAGCTAAAAGTATTACCATTTTACAGAGGAGTTAACTGATGCCTTGGGCAGTTTGTGACTTGCACAAGTTCACATAGCTAGAAAGGATATGAGGAGGGAACACCATCTTAGTTAAGGGAAATGAAAATACTTTGAGGAGGAAGATGCAATACCTTTTTTGGAGTTTAATAAATAGGTTAGTCTAATATGTAAAGTGCTTAAAAGGGAATAATGTGAAATAAATCTGGAAAGGTATGCTGGAGCCAAAAAAATTTTTTTCATGTATATATTTCTTTTCTTTTTTTAAAAAAAATCTTTTTATTTATTTTTTATTTTGTCCTTTTTTTTTTTCAAAACATATGTATGGAGTAATTCTTCAATATTAACTCTTACAGGATTCTGATAAAGGTCTCACCTCTAAGATATATAGAGAATTGTCTCATATTTATAAGAATTCAAGCCATTCTCCAATTGATAAATGGTCAAAGGATATGAGCAGACAATTTTCAGATGAGGAAATTAAAACTATTTATAATCATATGAAAAGGTGCTCCAAATCACTATTGATCAGAGAAATGCAAATTAAGACAACTCTGAGGTACCACTACACACCTGTCAGATTGGTTAAAATGACAGGAAAAGATAACGATGAATGTTGGAGGGGATGTGGGAAGACTGGGACACTGATGCATTGTTGGTGGAGCTGTGAACGGATCCAACCATTCTAGAGAGCAATTTGGAGCTGTGCTCAAAAAGTTATCAAACTGTGCATACCCTTTGACCCAGCAGCGTTTCTATTGGGCTTATATCCCAAAAAGATCTTAGAGGAGGGAAAGGGACCCACATGTGCAAGAATGTTTGTGGCAGCCCTTTTTGTAGTGGCTAGAAACTGGAAACTGAATGGATGCCCATCAATTGGAGAGTGGCTGAATAAATTATGGTATATGAATGTTATGGAATATTATTGCTCTGTAAGAAACGACCAGCAGGATGATTTCAGAGAGGCCTAGAGAGACTTGCATGAACTGATGCTGAGCGAAATGAGCAGAACCAGGAGATCATTATACATGGCAACAACAATATTATGTGAGGATCAGTTCTAATGGACATGAGTCTCTTCAACAATGAAATGCTTCAAACCAGTTCCAATTGGTCGGTGAAGAGAGCCATATACACCCAGAGAGAGGGATGTGAAATGTGGACCACAACATAACATTTTCATGTTCTCTATTGATTTTGCTTGCATTGTATTTCCTTTATCAGATTATTCTTTCTTGTACATATGATTTCTCCTGCACAAAAAAAAAATGATGCAATAACTATACATATATTCGATTTCTTAAGTATTCTAACATAATTATCATGTAGTGGATATCCTGCCATCTAGGGGAGGGGTGGGGAGTAGGGGGGAAAAATTTGTAACAGAAAGCTTTGTAAGGGTTAATGTTTAGGAATTACCCATACATATGTTTTGTAAATAAAAAGTATTAATTTAAAAAAAAAAACAAAAAAAAATTAACCCTTACAAAGCTTTTTGTTACAAATTTTTCCCCCTTACTCCTTACCCCTCCTTCCCCTAGATGGCAGGGATATCCACTACATGTTAATTATGTTAAACTACTTGACAAATTGAATATATGTATACATATTTCCACACTTATTGTTGTTCAAGAAAAATCGTATCTACAAGAAAGAAAAATCAGATAAAGGAAACACAATGCAAGCAAACATCAATCGAGAGCATGAAAATGGTATGCTGTGGTCCACATTTCACATCCCTCTCTCTGGGTGTATATGGCTTTCTTCAGTGAACATGTAGAAGTGGTTTGAAACATTTCATTGTTGAAGAGAGCCATGTCCATCAGAATTGATCAACATATAGTATTGTTGTTGCCGTGTATAATGTTCTCCTGGTTCTGCTCATTTCACTCAGCATCAGCATCCTGCTGGTCATTTCTCACAGAGCAATAATATTACATAACATTCATATACCATAATTTATTCAGCCATTCTCCAGTTGATGGGCATCCATTCAGTCTCCAGTTTCTAGCCACTACAAAAAGGGCTGCCACAAACATTCTTGCACATGTGGGACCCTTTCCCTCCTTTAAGATCTCTTTGGGATATAGGCCCAATAGAAACACTGTTGGGTCAAAGGGTATGCACAGTTTGATAACTTTTTGAGCATAGTTCCAAATTGCTCTCCAGAATGGCTGGATCCGTTCACAGTTCCGCCAACAATGCATCAGTGTCCCAGTTTTCCCACATCCCCTCCAACATTCATCGTTATCTTTTCCTGTCATTTTAGCCAATCTGACAGGTGTGCAGTGGTACCTCAGAGTTGTCTTAATTTGCATTTTGGAGCCAAATTTTGAATGTCAATATCAGTCAAATATCATTGTGATAGCTTAGGTGCGCAATAGATAAGACTATCTGGCCTGGGGTAAGAATGACTCATCTTTCTGAATTCAAATCTGACCTAACTCACTACTAGGTGCCTGACTACATAGGCATGTCACTTAACTCTGTTTGCCTTAGTTTCCTTATCTGTAAAATGACCTAAAGAAAGAAATGGTAAACCACTACCACTGCTCCCAAAATCCTTCCACCCCAGAGTAATGGTCATCACCTCTATTTAATTGTATAAAGTTTTAAAATTTTCACAGAAAGACTAAATACATGCCTTTTATTTTTGGATGCCAAAAATTTTTACTTCCACAAGGCTCATTTTCCCTCTGTTCTTCACTTTAATGTTTTCTTTTTTCAAAGACTGAAAATTTTTAGGCAAATTATCAATGTTGTAATAGAAAATGAAAAGGGGGGACGGTAGGGACAGAGTAATAAAAAGAACATTGGGCCTTGGAATTAGAGGCAATTTGATTTGATTCCTAGTTTATAATAGGCAAGTCATTTAATCATTATCTCCAAAATGAAAACAATAATATCTATACTCTCAAAGAATTAAGAAAGTATAAGTCTTAAGGAGGTATATCAGTTATTTGTTAAAGTGTCATGAAAAAAAAAATTGTTATGAACTTGCCAAACTTGATATCCTAGCAATTATAATTTATTCAGACCATGAAAAAATATTGATTTTTTCCTTAGTTTATACTAAACTTAAAGTTCTTTATAGTTTTTCTTACAAAAAATTTGCTTTTTATTCATCATTACTTGTCCTTTTTTATCCTCTCACTAAACTTAGCTGAGTAAAGTTCATCTATATTAATAAATGAAAAAAATTTAACAAGTAAATAAGCTATACAAATGCATACATAAAACCCTTCTTCGCTCCACCAAAAACCATAAAAACTTGAATAATATTTGCATGAATATTATCTTTTGTGATTGGGTAATGATATACTTTTAAATTCATTGAAATCTTAGTTCTCAGGAGCTTTAATATCTAGAATGCAGGTGTTAATCTACATGAATACTAAATTGGAAACTATATTTAATGTTAATTAAAATTATGTACTATGAAAAGACTTGTTTGTCTTTTCCTTAAACTTAAACCAAGCTTAATATCATATCAAAGTAAGTTTGATAAGACTCATTTCTGACTTTTTTTCCCCTCTCAAAATTTGGTTTTATTTATTAGTGTAGGGAAGTTTAAGTTTACTTTGTAAGTTATATGGATAGATATTTTAATATATTATTGATGTATCCTTTGTCCCCTCATATCCATATCATAAATTTAGAACTGAAAATCTTAGAATTCATTTAATTCTAGCTACTTTCAAAAATTAAACATTTTACCTAATGTAACACAGATAGTGATCTTATTTGTTAAAAATTCAATTCAGTAAACTTTTTAATGTATCTCTTAAAGAGATACATTAGGTGCTAAGAATACAGAAACAAAAATCTGTACAATTCCTGTCTTTAAGGATTTGAGATGTGATGGTAAGGATATATCTTATTTCCAACTGAGGATGCCTGGGAAAGATAGAATGTGGGAGAGGGAAAAGACATCCAATGTGCTCTAGGAAAATTCAGGGAGGTTATGATTATCTTTTGAGAGAGATCAGGGGAAAATTTATTGAGGTAATAGCACTTGAGATGTGGAATTCAAAAGAATAATTTAAAGAAATAAGTATGAAGAGGAAGAACAGTCTTCACATAGGTGATAACTTGGGACAGCATGGAGATAAGAAAGCAAAAAATTGAGATTGGAGGCCAGCTTTTTTGGAATATATGAAATAATGCTATAAAGGGGAAATGCAGTTAGATCATGAAAGATTAAGTAACAGATTTTTGAATTTTGTTTGTTTTGTTAATCATGTATAATATAGTGGGGGATCATTGAAGGATTTGGAGGAATGTAATTATGTGATCTCTTCTAGCAGAAAGCCATGATCTCCTGATCCTCTTTTATTCTGGATTCTGTTGGATCTAGGAAAATGAATTAGAAGCCTCTTATAGTTGCCCAGATGTGAGATAATGATCTTGAGTTAGGGTGACAGCATTCTGAGTTGAGAGGAAGAGATAGATTTGAGACATTTTACAGATTAGACTTAACATTTAGCAATTGATTGGATCTTTGATGTGAATGGAAGAAAAAGAAAATTTGTGGGGAAAGGGTAGGACAATGGGTTCAAGTTTAGATAGGTGAAGTTTAAGTTTCTGTTAAGATATCCAGAAAATGGTGTCTAGCAGGTAACTGGATATGTGAAATTGAAGTTCAGGATAGAAAGCTGGGTTAAATAGATTTCAAAATCACACATATAGAAGTGATACTTGAAAATATGGACTGGTTAAGATTACTGTTGGTGGAGGAATAAGAGGACTGACAATATCTTGGGAGACAGCTTCACTTAGGGGAGGTACGAAAGTAGACCAGTAAAGCAGAGGAGTAGATATGAAAGAAGGAATAAATTTAAGTTATTTGTTGAAAGAGAAGTTTGTGAAGGTAGAGTTAGAGAGCAGTGAAGAGGATTGAAATTACTACTATTACATTATGGCCTAATAACCTGTGATATTTTGAAAATATTTATTTTGGCTTTAATATATAGCTCTGATCAGCTATATCTTAATCTTAATATCTTAATCTTCAATATCTCATCTTTATTTTAGTTGTCTCAATTATATTTAAGTCTAGCAGAATTTGATATTTCAAAGATAACTCCAGATATAAACAATTATTTATTCTAATTTACTATAACCAAGTTGTGATTAACAATATATCTTCCCATTTTTGTATGCTTCTGATGCTCTATTCCCAGTGAGACATATATTTTATGACCTTAAGAATGGTTTTTAATCCATGAGTTATGATTTTCTAATCTATGATTATAATATTGATACATTTCCTAAAATTATTGTAAATAGTGCTGACTATAAAACAGGTCTAGAATTAAGATGTGAAAATTTCTCCTTATTTTTCCCTAAATGAACCAGCTCTTCTTTTCATTATCTTGAATGTCTTTGTAATTACCTTCTTCCCCACCCTTTTTTTGTTATGAATGAGGGTCATGATAGATTACCTAAGAAGAATGGTGTTTCTTGGTAAAATAATGATTTAATCTACTAAGGAAATTAGAAGTTATCTATTGTAGAAGAAATGGTATCATTAATGAGATCTATTCTGCCTTTTTCAGGTGCATTACATAGACCTTGAGTGTGTAAACTCCTTGTTGACTGGGTTAGGTTGACCTAAGGCAATTATTTTCTTCCCCAGGTGTCTACAAAGAGATAATCTTAACAAACTGTTTCCCTTATTATGGTGTAAAATTCCATAGAATTATTCTTTTTCTTCATTTGATTTGCTGTCATTTGGCCTGCACAAGTACAGTTTTTAATCATTCCTTCTGGGTGTCTCTTCCACTTAACACTGGCATTCAGGCTAGGACTTCAAAAGGAGAACTCCATTGTGGGAGCTTCATCTAAGATGTATTTGGTGCCATATGATTTGCAGGCCTCCATTGGAGATATTCTCCATCTGGATCTTTGTTTCTTGGATTCCTCATGTGTTACAGGGATATCTAAAAAGATCTCACCACCTTTGGAGAAGCATAAGGAGGTAAACAGGAAAGTGACATCATAAGGGACATAATAAAGTTTATCGGTTTACATTCCTACATGGGAGGATGATACTTGTAACTTATTAGAATGTTCTTATTATTATGACAGTTTCGAAGGAGTATATATAGACAGAAAGCATAGGTGTGAATTGAATATGGTGGGATAATATCTTTTTTTAAAAAATGATGAAATTAAGGGGTGTGAGTGGAATGTACTGGAAGAAAGGGAAAGGGAAAAGTGGAATGGTGAAAATGATCTGCCATTAAAAAAAAAAGGCAAGAAAAAGCTTTTACAATGGAGAAAAGAAGGGTAGGAAAGGGTGAATGAGTGAATTGTACTCATCAGAATTGGCTTAAATAGGAAATAATGTACGTACTCAATTGGGGTATAGAAGCTTTTCCCCTGTAGGAAAACAAGAGAAGAATGGGATATGAGAAGGGTGGGAAGGTTGATAAAAGAGAAGGGGAGAGGAGTAGTCAGTAGCAAAACACTTTTGAGGAGAGGAATAGGGTGAAAGGATAAAGAGAATAAGTGGGGAGTAGATACAATTAGCAATAGTGATTGTTAAAAAAATTTGAAGCATGTTTCTCTGATGAAATATTATTGATCTCTGGAAAAAGATGAGAAGGATGCTTTTTTTTTGGGGGGGGGGAACCAACAACCTGGAAAATCTTCCATAAAGTGAAATAAACTATATACAAAGTAATAGATATGTTCTGGGATGATCAGTTGTAAATGACTTTGTTATTTTTAGGAGTACAATCATCCACAACTACTCTGAAGGACTTATGATGAAAAATCCTGTCCATACCCAAAGAAGTAACTGATTGTGTCTTAAGTGCATAATTGAAAGCATTCTCTTATTTCTCTCTCCATCTCTCTCTTTATTTTTAACTTAATATTTCTTGAGTTTTTTTTTTCATTAGGGTGGGAGACTTATGCATTTCTTTTACAATTTGACTTTTATGGAAATGTTTTGCATAATTTCACATGTGATTTCTTAATTGTGGGTGAGGATAAGGGAGAGAATCTAGAACTTAAAAATCTTAAGAACAAATGTAAAAAAAATGTTTTGAATGAAACTTGGGGAAACTATCAAATAAATAAATAAAAATTAAAAAGAAAAAGGAAAATCTTACCTCGCAATTTTAAACCCAGTCTAGAATGTGGGTCTAGGGAACCATAGGACCCTTAATAGGGATGGGAAAGGTAGAGAGATAAAGAGAGGAAAGGGGGAAGCACTGCTCCCTTGGTTCTTTATAAGACTTCAAATCCAACTGAACTCATGACAGAGTAGTCTTAGTGGAAGAAGGCAGGAGAAGAACTTCACCCCTTCACCTTGGGTCCCATCTGGTCTATGTGGTTATTTGAACATTTGAACTTAAGAGCAATGTTACTTGGTTTGTTAACTAAAGAGAGAACAGATTTGACTCATACCGGGTCAGATATCCCTAATCTCTGTGTATTCTAATTTTTATGCAGTAAAAACTATGTAGGCATACATATATTGCACTTCACTTTGGCACATCATAAATGATGGAATTGGTTGGTTTGTTGCTTAGTTTATTTTTCAAATTAAAAGTTCGTGGCAACTTTGTGCTGACCAAGTCTATCAGCCCATTTTTTCTAACAATATCACGTCTCTGTGTCACATTCTGGCAATTCTCAAAATTTCAGATTTTTTCCATATGTGTTATGAGGATCTGTGATCAGTGATCTTTGAGGTTCCTATTGTAATTGTTTTGGGGCCAGATAAGATAAACTTAATTGATATTTTAAGAAATGGCCACAGCCAACCCATCCCTCAGCAACCATCATCCTGATTCAGTCAAAAGCCATCAACTTCAAGGGAAGACCTTCCATCAACAAAAAGATTACAACTCACTGAAGGCTCAGATGCTGGTTAGCACTTTTTATCAATGAAGTTTTTTTTTTTAATTAGGGTACATGCATTGTTTTATTTGAGACAATACTGTCATGCATTCACACATTTAACAGACTACAAGTATAGTATAAATACAATTTTTATCAGGAAGCCAAAAAATTATTGTGATGGATTAGAACCAAACTCTCAATATCTGCAAGATGTGCCCGTATTATCAGTCCTGGCAAGGGCTTGCAGTAGGATCCCTAGATCTGCTAGAGAAGAGAGGCCTGTAGTTGGTTAGTAATGTGAAACAAGTTTGGGTAGGCAGGGTGAGAAAAACTGATAGAACCTTGATCATCACAGTAAGGAATTTGCATTTGATTTCATTGTGTGATAGAGATTAACAGCAAATGTTCATTCACTATGTATTATGTTTGGCAAATTTAAAACAAAACTAGTTCAATTTTATCTTTAGATTCTCTGAGTTAAACTTTTTTTTTTCCTGAGGCAATTGGGGTTAAGTTTCTTGCCTGGGGTCACACAGCCAGGAAGCTTTAAGTGTCTGAGGTCAAATTTGAACTCAGGTCCTCAGGATTCCAGGGATGGTGCTCTAACTACTGCGCCATCTAGCTGCTTAGAATAAAACTAAAAAAAAAAAAAAATCCTCATTAAATGAATGGCATTGCAGTTAGGGGAGCTTTAGCTAAATAATTTCCTATTTGTGGTTGCTTAATTATTTTTATTAGCTTGAAAAAGGACAAAAATTCAAAATTTGTATCCCTTGTTAGTGTCAGTGCATGGCACATTTATTTCTCTAAGGACATAAATCCAACATAAATAGTAAAACTTTCTTGCAAAATTAAGCAGTATAAATGAAAACAAGGACATGCCCATATATTTTTAAATTCTAGGTAAACTGGAAACTAGTCAACATTTTTCTCAATTGAGACTGCAGAAATGATATTATTTAGAAAACTGTAGTTTTTTAAAGAAAGTATCTTTTCTCCTTAATAGACCAATTGTATAATGATACATGCCTTGCCCTCTGTGAAATTCTTTGGTGAAATTCTTTACCCCAAATCTCATTTAAATGTCATAAAAGATAAGATTCTTGAAGTGGTACAAGGCATTCTAAAACTACTTAAGTTTTTGCTGAATATAATATACAGTTACACAAGGATCTGACTTGAGGATACTTAGATGCCTTGACTGATAAATATTGAGGGTTTTGTTTTGTTTTGTTTTGAGCCAAAAGCTTTAATTATAATAAAAAGCAATGCAAAATCCAGCCCACGTCTTAAGGCATTCCTCTAACAAGTTTGCCAGTGCTGCTATAAAAGGCAAGTTTAGTGGTAGTATGAAATTCTTATATCAGGAACTGGGAAGATCCTCTCATCTGTCTTGAAGGAATCTTTCCCTTTTTTTCCAACCAGGCATGAGGTCATCTTCTGTCTTGGTATAACTTTTAATTTTGAGTGAACATGTTTGTGTGTACAAGGGAAAGTGGCTGAAATACATATTGCCTAGTTATTTGCAGTGACCTTGAGTCTATATAATGACACCTTCCTATCAGGCTGGACTGGAATCATAATATTATCCATGGAGTCAAAGATGAAAAACCTCTTGGAATGCACAAAGAGAATGTCAGATACCCAGGTTTTTTTTTTTTTTTTTTTTTTAATAAACCCATCGACCATTGAATGTCATGCTGAGCTTGTTTATGCTCAGGAAAGACAGCCTTTCATCCTTCCAGTAGGCCTCAGGTACAGGGTCATGGCAAAGTCTATATCAATTTCTGAGATGCTATCCAGACCTTCAACTTGCACATCTATGTCAACTTTGGTGTTCTGGAAGTGCAAGACCTCTACAGCCTGACCTCATAGTGAAGTCATTTTCAGAAGTTGTTCAGATTTATTCTTGGAGACTTTGGTGATATTGACTTTATTTCAATATTGAGCATTCTTGATTATGTGTCTTTTTATTTACTTCTTGCTTCTGCCTTTGAGGTCTGTTAACCAGAGTAGGAAAAAGATATTTAACAAGGATAGCCATTGAAGACTTCTTGAGTTGATTCAACTGAGCAAAGCTCCCTTGCCCAAGTTACTCATTATATTTCACTAGCCAAGTATTAGAGGATAATTTTTCTAATGTTTTGCATAGTAAAGTGAAAAATGAAAATAGGCAATAATGTTTTTCTAAATTTTTACAAATGGTCACTATTTGCTTTAACATGTATAATTTGTAATATTTCATATAATAGCACACAGCATCTTTATTATAACATACCTATAGATAATTATATTCTAATTATATGTTATATAATATATAATTATGGATAATTGTATTGTAATTGTTTATCATGATTATAATATAATGTATGTTAAAGAAAAATAATTATTTGAATTGTTGGGATATTCTAGTAGGCAAAATCAAAAGATAATGCTTATGGGGAGAGAGCATGAGTCCATGCCCATACAACAGCCAACCAGATAACAGAAGGAAAGGCTCTGGCCTGTTAGTGTCTTTTGAATGTATTTACTCTTCTTCTGATTCAGCAGTTAATCAATAGTCTGTCTCTGAGTAGCACACCCAAACCAGTTACAGCTCCAAATTAGGAAATGGGACTTTTCCAATCACATCAGCTATCATGACTTTCCCAAAGAGGTATCC
This sequence comes from Myrmecobius fasciatus, assembly GCA_023553655.1. Taxonomy (NCBI): domain Eukaryota; kingdom Metazoa; phylum Chordata; class Mammalia; order Dasyuromorphia; family Myrmecobiidae; genus Myrmecobius; species Myrmecobius fasciatus. The sequence continues at coordinate 190,606 of JAJPUD010000307.1, forward strand.
TAAGTATCTTCCACATGGGTTTGGCACCAAACAGCACACAGCGTAGGTACTCTGAGATTAGGATTCTATAGAACAGGCCCCTGTTTCACATGAAACTTATGTTGACAAAAATTATGTAGTATAAGGAGGCTTGTGGTTATCAGTTTTTGAAGAGAGTATACAAATTAGTGAAGATAGACCATCAAAGAATTGAAATAATCATATGAAATTAACTGGGAATGTGCAAATAGAAAGACCAGCCATATAGTTAAGCATTTGATTTTGTTTTGGACAGTATTTTAACTATAGTTAAAATATTCACCTCGTTTCCTTCCTGTATCCCTGTGTAAATCTTAACACTGCAGGTTTTTTAAAAGATAAGAGAAGCAGGGACAGCTAGATGGCACAGTGGATAGAGCACCAGCTCTAAAGTCAGGAGGACCTAAGTTCAAATCTGGTCTCAAACACTTAACATTTCCTAGCTGTGTGAACCTGGGCAAGTCATTTAACTATTATTGCCTCAGCCAAAAAAAAAAAAAAAAAAGAAAGAAAGAAAAAGATAACAGAAGCTCTAAATTTCAGTAAATGTTATATTGTGATAAAGTTCATTAGAAAATATAAAGATCCCCTCCCCCCAAAAAAAAGAAGAAAAGAAAGGAAGAAAGAAAAAAAAAAC
>JAJPUD010000307.1:191360-265779 GCA_023553655.1 Myrmecobius fasciatus
CATTAGAAAATATAAAGATCCCCCCCCCAAAAAAAAAGAAGAAAAGAAAGGAAGAAAAAAAAAAAAAAACAAAGCCAAGCTTATATTCTTTAGGAACTTAGTCTATTGATTTATTAGAGTTTTGTTTTTCTCTAATCAATTTCTTATACCACAATAATATTCCATCACAATCATATACTACAATTTATTCACTTATTTCCCAATAAATGGGCATCCCCTCAATTTCCAATTCTTTGCCTTCACCAAAAAGAACTGCTATAAATATTTGTTTGTTTTACAAATAAATTCCTCCTCCCCTTTTTAAAAAATCTCTTTAGGATACACAGTTTGATAGCCTTTTGGATATAATTCCAAATTGTTCTCCAGAATAGTTGGGTCAGTTTACAATTCCCCCAACAATGCATTAATGTCATAGCCCCTCTAACACATGTCATTTTCTTTTTCTGTCAGATTAGTCAATCTGATAAGTATGAGGAATTATTTCAGAGATGTTTTAATATGAATTTCTCTAATTAGTGAGTTAGAACATTTTTCATTATGATAGCTTTGATTTTTTTTCTTCTGAAAACTGCTTGTTTATAATTTTTGACCATTTATCATTTGGGGAATTACTTGCATTCTTTAAAAAAAATGACAGCCCTTCTATATATTTTAGAAATTTATCAGAGAAACTTTTTGTTAAATATTTTCTCCCAACTTTTTGCTTTCCTTCTAATCTTAATCACATTGGTTTTGTTTGTGCAAAACCTTTTTAACTTCAAGTAATCAAAAGTATCCATTCTACATCCCATAATGCTCTTTATTTCTTTTTTGGTCATAAATTCTTTCTTATACAGAACACCACATTTCTTAATCTACTCATTTTCTGAATTTTCCTTTTTATGTTTGAGGATACCACTATTATTACAGACAATCCAACTTCATAACCTTGTCTTCTGTTATAGCCCTTACTCCATGTAAATTATTTGTTGCCAAATCCATTTTAACAATATTATTTATATTTGTAACTTCTCTTTAATTACATCACCTATTTCTGACATTTATTTTTTTTTCTCTCTTGGACTATTATTGTCTCTTCAACCAACTTCTGCCCCAAGTGTCTCCTTATAATATTCTATTTCCTGATAATTTTCTTCCCTTATTCATAAATCCAGTGACTCCTCTAGGGTCAAATGCATTCTCCTCTTTCACTTTTCCAGCCTTTTAAACAAGATTCCTTTCCTACGTTGTGATGCATTGGATTTTTTCTTCTTCATTTCCCCCTCATTGGACTATCTTTTTACCTCCCAGGAAAGGGTGATGGAACTCTAATGTTGGAATGGCTAGTTTTTTTTTTTTTTTTTTTTTTTTTTTTTTAGAAATAGTGAAGAGGTTTGAATTCATGGTACAGGAGAGAGGATTCTCTCTTGATCTGAGTCTCACCTTTTGGTACTTCAGACAGGTGGTGCTGTAAACCTGACTGGCTCCTGGTGATACAGATTTGAGGTCAAGGTCATCTTCTCCAAAAATCATGTTTGAGGCATTATCAAGGCCACCATTGCAATGTTGTCAAACCAGCCTGGCAAGAAGGGTCTGAAATTCACCCTAGGTCTGCCCTCAAAGCCTACTTTAGGACTGGCTGTTTGTCCCCTGTGCTTGGTATGAATTCTTTTCTCATCTTCACTTCATAGTATTTCTAGCTTTCTTCAAATCTTAGCTCAAGTGCCACTTCCTATAAGAAGTCCTTCTTGATGTTTCTCCCATCCCCCAGCTTTTTATGTTTTCTTATTAACCCCATTATCTTGCCTATACTTTATACATTTTTATATATACATTTTTTACATTATTTAATGCTGATTTCCACCTTAGAATGTAAGTTTTAACAGAGCAAAGACTATTAAAATTTTCTTTTTGAATTCACAGTGCTTGGAACATATTTGACAGGTAATAAAGGAGAATCATTTAAGGCCAAGAAGAGTTAAATGTTTTATTTACAGATATGAAAAATACAGAGACTTGGGTTTATGTTGCTTTAGGCAGATTGCTTAGACCTTTTAGGCTTAGACTTTGAGGCTTTTCTCCTCTGGAATAAGGTAAGAATTAAATGACCTATCTCATAGAATGGTGTTGATAAAAGTACTTTGTGAACTTCAAAGTGCTATGGAAAGATGAACTATTATTTTATTACAGAAGAAAAAATGGTAGGACATCACAAAGTATGTCTCAGCATGAATCATTTGAGTTCAGTTCTCTTTTCTACTGTAATCATTTGGCTGGAAATAGTTTTTCTTATTTGAATTTAAAACGGGTCACTGAATGGTTGTTGTTCACCCTGATTAAATACCCTGTAACAAGAAATGGATACACTTCCTCTTGTAGCATCACACTATTCTGCATTGCCAATTGAATTTAGAAATGTTCCAAATGCAAAAGAAGATTAAGATTGTCCTAAAATTAATTAGTGCACTGTAATCTAAACTAATCTTGTTTCAGAATATGTGTTGTGAGGTATTTTTCTCCTTTTTTCTCCTTCATTCGTCTCAATCATTCTCTCAAATTTATGATTTTTTTTAACTTGCCTAAATCCAATAAAGACTAGGGCATTATTTAATTTCAAATGTTTTAGATTGGGCAAACATTAATTTTCTTTTCTTACCATTTAATTAGAGATTTCTTTTCCCAAATCAATCAGGAAAGTTTTACTCCCTGCCTCTGAAGCTTTCAAAGTAGTTGATCAGAAAAGCAGCTACTTTTTGAATAAATGGAATAATACTGTTTGTCTTGGTTAAATTTGTACAAGTTAAAGAACAAAATACATATAGGGAAGAAACAGCAAAAAAGGGGCACATTTAACCAAATTTAAAGTCAGTCTTTAAAAACATTTTTGAAAACTTATGGCCTTATCTAGTTTCTTTATACTTTCTATCATGTTAAGTCTTAAAGCATAGAGACTAATAAAATTCCTATATTAAAAAATAAACTAAACAAATCTGGAGGCAATTATTGCCATTAAAAAAGGTTTCTTTGTCTTGCAAATGATCCATCTGTAGGGTTCCTTTAAGTTTTCCAGTCTCCAGCATTTAAAGAATCATTTAATTATCACAAAACTTAACTGTTCTGTAGTATGACTACTTTCTATTTGTTGATGATCCAATTGTAAGTAACATAATGGTGGATTGAGAAAGTTCTGCTTCATCTCTAGGGTAGTTGTTTTCTACCACTCTGCTGACAAAAGTTGTGATATATTCCTTTCCCTTTATCATTCTGTATCTCTCTTTCCTATACCAATACACTACCCATTTATTCTGTTTTAAGAAGAATGTAGCTGGGAAAATGAGTTAAGAGGAATCTGAAACTTATTTAGGTTTTTCTTCTTTTTTTAAAATTAAAAACTTTTTATTTAAAAAACATGAGTAATTTTTTCCTACATTGACCTTTGCAAAACTTTTTTTTTTGTTCCAAGCTTTTCCCCTCCTTCCCCCACCCCCCACCCTCCACCCCTAGATGACAGGTAATCTAATGCATGCTAAATATGTTAAATTATATGACAAATCCAATATATGTATACATATCTATACAGTTATCTTACTGCACAAGAAACATCAGATCTAGAAAGAGAGAAAAAAAAACAAGAAGGAAAGGAAAACAAAATGCATGGAAATATTCACAGAAAGCGTTAAAATGCTGTGTTGTGGTTCACACTCAGTTTCCTCAGGCCTCTCTCTGGATGTATATGACTATCTTCATCGCTGAACAATAGGAACTGGCTTGAATCACATCATTGTTGAAGAGAACCATGTCCATCAGAATTGATCATCGTATAGTCTTGTTGCTGTGTATAATGTTCTCCTGCTTCTGCTGATTTCACTCAGCATCAATTCATGCAAGTCTCTCCAGGCCTCTCTGAAATCCTCCTGTTGGTCATTTCTTACAGAACAATAATATTCCATGACATTCATATACCATAATTTATTCAGCTAGTCTCCAATTGATGGGCATCCTTTCAATTTCCAGTTTCTTGCCACTACAAAAAGGGCTGCCACAAACATTTTTGCACATGTGGGTCCCTTTCCCTCCTTTAAAATCTCTTTGGGATATAGGCCCAGTAGAAACACTGCTGGGTCAAAGGGTATGCACAGTTTGATAACTTTTTGAGCATAGCTCCAGATTGCTCTCCAGAATGGTTGGATCCGTTCACAGTTCCATCAACAATGCATCAGTGTCCCAGTTTTCCCACATCCCCTCCAACATTCATCATTATCTTTTCCTGTCATTTTAGCCAATCTGACAGGTGTGTAGTGGTACCTCAGAGTTGTCTTAATTTGCATAGGTTTTTCTTCTTATAATAAGCCTAAGAAAAGATTTATATAATGCTGTGGTAGTACAGCAGAATAATTTGTATAATTGAAGTCTAATCTACATTGTTGTTTTAGTTATTTTAACTGGACTTTAAATAGAATTAGAGGTAGCTGGAACATCTTAGAAAGCACAAGTGTTTGTTATTGAGCCAGTTTTGCTTATAAATTACAAATCATGAGATTTGTGGCAAATACCCTATATTTCTTTGTATTCAAAGGGACTTTGCTGGGTAGAATGGAAAGTATTTTCTTAAGGAGCTGATTTTTTTGTATTTCCTGTCCTCCATAATTACTAATTCAAACTAAGAACACAGTAGATGCTTATTCAGAGTGTGACAGACAATGATTAAAACTCTGTGAATTGGTTATTTATTTGTGTTTTCTCCCATTGTATTATAAGTTCCTTGGAAGCAGGAACTGTCTTTTGCCTTATTTTTGTATCTCTGGCATTTAAAACAAACAATTTTATGTTTATTTAGACGAACATTTATTAGTATATTCTATGTGTTTATTTATTGAACTCCCTCAATTGATTAAATATTGAGGTGGGTGAAATGCAAAGGAAGGAAAAAAGTCAGATAGGAATGAGCTTGGGGACTGTACCATATAATAGTACAGAAATTGTGTAGGAAAATGTGGTACCACAGTAGAGCCTTAATCCTTGATTTACTAAAGCAAAATAGTTTAAATGAAAGACATTTTGGTGGAACTAGACTATAGTTATTTGCCTCCCTTGTGGGGTGTAAAGATCATTTGGAGCTGACTTAAAATGTGGAATGTGGATTTCAATCATCCTACTTTCTATAAATGCTTTTAAACGGATAGTTTGCACAGCCTAACTTTATAGTATTTTCCTATGGGTGTGATGGAGCTAGTTATTGTTATGGTGGTAATTATGAGCCCAGCAGATTTTTCTTAAGCATGTAAAAGAAAATGAATATATAATCTTTCTGTGATCACATGGAGGATTAGAGCTGGTGCTGGTTGAGTTGTAAATAATACAAGTTGACACAAAATCCTTGTACCATGGGAATTAGCAAAATTTCTTCTGAAGGTTATTTTCATAGTTTCTGTTTTCCACAACTTAAACATACTAGGATTTTTAGAAGATTGTGAAAGTTTTCTTAAAGTTCTAAGATTATATAATTACAGATGTTGAAGTGAAAATGATTTTTTGTTGTCACAGAAGAAAAGGTACCTCATTTTCAGTGTGCCATGCAGTGAAAAAAATGACAAGAAAATTTAGCAGTTTCCTTGAGAAAATATTAAAATTGTATAAATTTTATATGCATATAAAATATGTGTAAATATCCACATTTATGTGTGAATATGTAATTGTCGCCATAACATTCATAGTACCTTATTTCAAGGCTGTCAGGTCTAAGGAACACTGTACCCCATTCCCTTCCTGCTTTCCCTTTGTGGGTGGTCTTCCCCCATTAAAATAAAAGTTTAACTTTTATTTGTATGTGCATTGCTTAGCACAATACTTTGTATTGTTCTTTAAAAAAAAAAATAACATTTGTATGTTTTAAAGGTGGGACTTTTAGTACTTGTTTTCAGTGAATTCCCAAAAGTTTCTGTGCACATCATCGTATATATGATGAATATATCTTTATTGCCATAGGAGAAATAGAAGTATTAATGTAAAGATTGTCCCCAAAGCATTAGTGCAAACTTAACCTTTTAAAGCTCCCTTTCTCTCTCCTTCCAAGTATATATTCTCAATTCCTATAAGACTCATTTCAAACACTGCAACATGTCTTTTCTTATCACTTCAGCTTCTTTCTAATGTTTTTCCCCAAAATATTACTTTTCACCTACTTTACACATATTTTATATGAATGTAATAATCAATATTTTATGTATTTATAACCCTTTTGCAAATATGTCTTTTTTCTCACAAGAGCGTGATGGTATTTTGTTCAGTCATTTCAGTTGTCTCATTCATGACCCCTTAGGGTTTTCTTGGCAAAGAACTGAAGTGCTTTGCCATTTTCTTCTCCAGCTCATTTTATGGAGAAGGAAACTGAGGCAAACAGCTTTAAGTGATCATTTTGGCACTTTTAAATTTCATCAGCAAAACTTGAGATGAATGTGTAATTTTACTGAAAAGAGATTTTGGGATTAAATGACTTCTTCAGACCCACACAGTTCATAAGAGGCAAAATTTAAACTCAGTTCTTCAAGTCTCCTAAATCTAGCACTTGCCTTTGGCAAAGTCTCCCATTAGAATTTAGTCTTCTTGAGGGCTAGGATTGTTTTGACCTTTTTATTCTCAGCACTTCAACACAGTGCCTGACATAGTTTTTTTATAAATGCATGTTGATTATTGATTGATTAAAAGGAATGAATGTGTTTTATATCTGGAGAGAAATATACTTATGGACAGAATCTTTTCTAGAAACTAATAGAACTGGAAAGTCATACAAACTGAGGTACAGAGGAATTAGGTATATAGAGGTAGAGCTACACTAGATTTTCTAATACTCAGTTAAAAATAAGCTTTTCTACACTGTGTTGGTTTGAATTATATAGAGTCCAATATTTAATTGTTCTTTGTGACCTTTGCAAAGTTAGTCAAATAGAGAATAAAGCTATATTTTCTTACACACTGAGGCAGAAAAGGCTTCTAAGAGAACCATTGAACTTTGAGCATGGAAACACATTTAATCAACAGAGATTAGCAACTCTTCTCTAATTTATATTGTTCTAAAGAGTTGTCTGGAGGGGCACTGAGAAATCAGCTTATCTGTCTTTCATTATACAGCCAAGACAACTTGATCCTAGTTCTTCCTGCATCCAAGGGAAATCATTTATCCCTAATCTCTAATTTTACTAGGTTATTTAATGGTAAAAGAGGTGGGGGATTTGAGTAAATAGTTTGGGGGACTGGGAAATTGACTGCTAGATCTTTAGTCTCCTGCTCTTCCTCCTTCTCTTCCTCCACTCCTTCATTTAAACTCCTAGAAAAGGTATGAACAGGATTTTAATTAACCACTCTTTCTTTTACCTTCAGCATACACCTTTAAATACTTTTAGGAAGACTTCAGCCCAGCAAGACAAGGGTGGCAATATATAATAAATAAAAAGAGCACAGAGTTCATTGCCATTTCATTAGGATTTTTGTTGTTGTTGTTGTTGTTAACTTCACGGATCTTGAATATTAGTGAAGAGTTTCATAGAATTCTACTTGTAAGAGTCACATTGAGACATTGCCATAGGTCTCTTGTACAATGTGAACACTGCTAAATTTGTGGATTGTCAATGAACAACTCCTTAATTAGCACTGAGTCATTAGAAGTAGAGCAGCCTGTCATAGCAGAGAGCCACCATGGTTCCTCAGGAAGACTCCTTCTAATCCTGTCGCTGATGCATAGTTACTTCATGATCCAAATAAGTCACTTAACCTCTAAGTGCTCTGTTTAGGTTCTCTTAAGACTAAATCAATTAATCATGCTGCCAATTATGCAAATCAACTAAAACATAATATAAATATTTTTCCAACATTTATAGATTTAAAGAAGCTGCCCAAATTAGAGGGCTCCCTGTCTTTCTTTTGTCCTAAATTATTACCTAAAAATATTCGAATAATATCTTCTTCAAGTGAATAAATATCAAATGAAGACATTAAATGTTAGTTCAGGTGAAAGAATTATTTGATATTGTTTTGAGGCTTTTAGAGGGAAAGCATATTAGTTACATTCATATTGGCTATGATCATTTTGTCACTTTCTAATTTGGTCAGCGCAACTTGAGATGGATATTATTTTTGATGTAAAAAATTAATTCTACGTTTTTAGCCAAAACAGCTGTTAATAAGGGAAACTGGCTTTCAAATGCAGATGTATTTTGTACATTGTCACTTAAAAATTAATTTAGCAGGGCCTATTTTAAGATGATTGTAGTGCTAAAATTGTGAGGATTATCTAGACAAACCCCCTTTCTTTAAATGAGGAAGTTGAGAACTTAAGTAGATTGTAAGTTTCCCCAGATCATAGGAGGTATTCAGGCAACTCTTGTAGTTTACAGTTCTTTGCTTCCACAAAATGTGCTGCTACCAGTTTTAATGATGGGGTCCTTTCTCTGTGCTTTTGACTTCCCTGCAGTACATAGGTATGATTTCTTGATGTTACTTCATCAACCTTGTGTTTAATCTAGGTTCTTTTTAACATGAAACTTTAGTTCAAATTCAAGAAATATAAAATTAAACAGTGGACACTTTGTTTAGGTATCAGGGATACAAAGTCTTTAAAAACAAGAAAACTCCTCACCTTGTCTATTGATTTTTTTCCATCTATATGCCAGGTGTGCCCAAAGACGATAAAGATATTTTATTAATGACACCTGATATTATACATCCAAACCTGTATTATCTTTCAAGAGAGCCAACTTATCATTGCTGTTATTCCAGCTATGCTGCCATTGCTTAAAATGTTTTTAGAATTATTCTTTTTTGCATTTAAGTTCCCAAAACATCATTTTGAGAATTAGTCATAATCAGTCTTGGTTATTTAAAGAGGATTTGTTCTTTTGTTGTCATTTCAAAGCTATTTTGATGCCATGTCTGGTTGAATAAGGTGAAAGGTCAAATGAGTTAATAACCTTTTTTCTGGGGGGAAAAAAATTCTGGTTTGATTCTAAATAAAACAATGACCTGTGGTTTTTGTCCTGTGCTTCATAAATTGATTGAAATAGTTTTTGCAAAGGAATTCTGAAAGCAATTTGAGCATTAAATGATTAGGAAAAATACGAAAATATTTCAAGGTGATCTCTTTCAAGGACAACTGTTAGTTGGATGGATAAGTTTTGATAGGTTTAGGAAGTTGGTTTCTTCCATTTCTAGTTCAACCTTGATCTTTGAAAAGAATTTTTTTTCTTTCTTTATGTTATAAATTATTGTCCTTTCGCTCAGTTTCTAAGTTAAAAATGATTAGTCATTCATTCAAGATAGAATGAGGAAATCCAGGTATAACTATGCTCAGAGTATTGGTTTGTTTGGGCCAGTCTAATGCAGCCTCTTCTAGTTTAATTTCCTCAAGTGTAAAATAAAGCATATGGAGCATATTACTTTTAAATTCTTTATTAGCTATAACAATTTGAGATAAATTAGGTCAATGAATGTTTTCCATTGTCCTCTCTTTTTCCTTCTATGGAATTTGGACTTCAGATAAATTTTTTCCTAATCACTTAGATAGATGTCCATTCTTTTACTGAGAATCTACTCTTGTTTTAGGTGGAAATTGGTGTTGTGTAAAAATTGTTTTTTGTATAGTGTGTTACAAATAGCTATCCTGACATTTCTAGTCATATAGTAATGACACTGTTCAGCTGTCTTAGAGGAGTAAATATGAGTGTAGTAAAGGATTTGTTGTTGTTGTTGTTGTTTTTTGTTTGTTTTTTAACAAGGTTCTCTTCCTTTAGTCCTAGTTGGGAATCTTCCACTTAGGGAATATTATCCATTAACTGTACTTTGAGAACAAAACATTTCAAGAACTATTAATAATAGTTAAAAATAACTTTTATTCTAGTTATTGGTTACAAAGATATATGAACATCTGCAGTGTACACTTTGACTTTTTTTTTTCCTACTCAAAATAACAGGAAGATTAGAGACATTGGTATCTTCCTATGTGTCTAGGTGGGATGGGTGCATTTTGGTCTTATATAAAATTATGTAACATAACAATTTCTCTTTAATTTCAGTCATATTAGGAGAGATCAACATTATGAACATAAATTGTGAGCAATATAAATACGTACACAATAAACATCTATATCTTCATCTACATATATACATATTCTGAATGTTGAGGACAAGTTAGTAGGATACTACAAGCAGAAATTTTAACTATTTAAAAAAAAAATTTGGATAGCTAGTTGGTGTAGTAGATAGAGCACCAGCCCTGAAGTCAGGAGGACATGAGTTCAAATCTGGTCTAGACACTTAACACTTCCTGGCTGTGTGACCCTGGGCAAGTCACTTAACTCCAGTTGCCTCAGCAAAAAAAAAAAAAAAAAAAAAAAAAAAACAAAAGCCTTGTGCTACTAGAGTTTACCTGGAGAACTTAAATGTTGGTATATTGACTCTGTTCAACATTGGCTTGGTTTTTCATATAAAAGAGTGTCCATACAGTCAGGACAATGTTCTAAGAAGGACAGACAAGAAAGAGACTCAAAAGTGCAAATAAATTGAGAACATATGGGTCAGAATTCTGGCTGCTGGAGATTCTATAGATCATTTTAGCTGATTTCACTGTGTTAACTTGAACTTCCCCTAGGCTGACCTAATGACCCAGCTCTCAAGTTCAAATTTAGATTTTAGTCAGTGTTTATCAAATCAAATCTTAATTCTGTGATGTTGGTATAAGGCAGGCTTTGTTTTCCTTATTGTTACAATAAGATAGAAGTTACCTCTCCTCAGCTAGCAAAGATTCAACCTAAGAGAATATAATAATAATTGATATTTGGTAACCAGTTTAAAATTTGGAAATAATTGCAGGCAATATCTATTGATTCTGTAACAAAAGTCCTAAACTAAGGTCCAATGACTTGGTCATAGTCTAGTAAATATCAGATTTACCAATAATTTTACCAAGTCCTGAATTCCAGGTGGATCCAGTTGGATCACTCTATGTAATTCAACACAAAATGCAAATACTTCAACTCCATTTATAAAATGTGATTTATGACCTAATTTCTTCATGGAAAGTCTTTATACTTTCTACTTTTGTACATAAAGGAATTCTAGATTTTGATTAATGCTTATTTTTTTATACCAGTGATGAACATGTTATATCAACATAATATTTAATCTGAAAACCAAGAAACACCAAAACAAGAGCATATTTTTTAAAAAATCTAAAATCTGTTTATGTAGCATTGTGTAGTTTAATAGTATTCTCCGGTAGCTTAAGCTTTGAGTGGACATTTGGGATTCTGACATACTGGCTGCCTGAGATTTTTTTCACTCTTATCTAAAGATGCATATTTTTATAGAAGGATTATGGTTTTGAAACATTAAATTGTCTTGGCTATCTCTAGAACTTTGTACCTGGTTGGCCAATTGAGAAGCATATCAGCTAGTATATTGGGTGTGGATGGGTAGGGAAAGTTCCATTTCTTTCTTCCCTTTCTCTTTCCTTGTCTTTTCCTTTCCTTTTCCTTTTCTTTTCCCTTCACTTTTCCTTTCCTCCCCTTTCCCTCTCTTTTCCCTCCCATTTCCCTTTTCTTTGTCTTCCCATTCCCTTCCTCTTTCCTTTCTTTCTTTTCTAGTTTACTGAAATTTTGGCACTATTCTTTGGAAAAATTTAAAAACACACATTGTAAAGGGGTGGTGTGGGGTGGGGAGAAGCCCTGAAGCTGCTTCCTATAAATCATGATTTCTTTCTCTCTTCCTTTCTCTATTCCTCCCCCAATTTCTGCTGCCATCATCAAAATTATTTAAAGCATCATTATTAAAGGAATCAGAATTAAAATTAATTCATTATATTTTCAAGTATGTGGCCTGGATTTCTTGTGATAAAAAGCCAATCTCCCTACCTCCATGATCTCCACCAGGAGGCTAAAAGCCTCCATATTTTTGTTGCAGTTCCCCCCCCCCCCCTTTGGGGCCGTATATTACTTTAAACAACTACCAGCTGACAGACTTGGCGGCTGGCTGATGTTAGCTGGAAAGCTATAATATAGTGAGGAGAAAGGCCCCTTAATGTTATACTTAATAGACAATGAATTGAAATTTCATATTAGAATCTACTTGGAACTGTTATTTTTGAATTTGAAACCTTGAGTTAGTAGTGATACACTGCATGTTTCCTTTCTAAGTTAAGGGGCACTATAGCTCCAAGTCACAAAATCAGAGTGACTTTGCAACAAGTGAATTTTCCTACCTATGCCTGGAGCTATACATCTTGAGTGAAACCATGATGTACCGTTTTTGCTGTAACAACCTATTGACCTCTCCATATGCTTTCCTTTAGAGTCTCCCAAGAATCTCTACTCTACCTCCTTTCTCTTCCCCCCCTCACCCCCCTCCACTTTATTTTTGTTCTTTGTGTTAAACCATTTAAATAGGAACTTACTGGTCCTAGCATGGAATCTGACTCTTTGATTTTAAAGTTGTTTTTTTTTTTTTTTTTTTTTTAACTTGAATTGTCCCTTCACCCCCCAATGAGATCGATGGTTTATGAGCCTAGCTGTGTGGATAAGTTTGATTAATTGTTTGAAGAAAAAAAAAAATCAACCACTGCCCAGGATCTATTCATTTTGCTTAAACTTCTCAGTAATATTGTGAGCATCAAATGACATAATACTATTAAAGTGCATTGTAACCTTAAAGCTAGGTTATGAAAACCTTTACTAGTAGGTATTAATATTATTATTGAATGAACAAAAATTATTTTATTACAAGGAAAGAATTACTAAAGGCAATCTGCTATTAATTGTGTAAAAATTGTTTTTGCACAATTATTTTTAAAACTGAAGATAGTTTTTCTTTTTAATTTGCTTTATATTAAAAAAAAAATCCTACCAAAAACTTCTAGCCTTTTTAGACTCTCTGTGACTATGGAATATGGCTTTTTATTAAGTAACATGGCCTTTATTGATCCCACTGGTTTATTTCATGTGCCTCTGTATAGCTGTCTGACCTAGAGTTGTTCATAATAGATATATGTTTTAAATGCAATAAATTGACTTCTTTTTTGGGCTGCAAATTGTTCTGTTCTGTTATTTCCATTGGGTGTTCCTGTGTCACATTTTGCCATTTTTAATGTATTGGTCAGTACTTTGTTTAGGACACTTCTCACTTTCTAAAAATCTGCTAATGAATGTTAAATTCAGATACCTTCAATTATGTTGATATGTAATTCATACAATTAAGTGAAATATACACACTATATCATAGACTAGTAATGTATTAAATGCATTACTATTTCACCTACTGTGTTGTGAATGATTAGTAAGTTTTCTTTTGAGAAAATGATTGAAAGTGGGATCTGTTCTGGTAAGGGTAGTTTTCAGTTTGATTCATCCTTGGAAGATTAGCATAGAGGTATTTGCATGAAAGTTTAAACTGGCAGAATGTCAACTTTTAATTCTGGCCTTTAGTTCTGTAAGGCCTTTGGTGATGTTTTAACGCTTAAAATCTATTTTAATCTGTTTTTTAATTTTTTCCCCTTTAGAATACTAAAGCTGAGAGTAACTGATCTTACTTATGAAAACAATAGAAAATTCTTTGCTTTGTGCTAACAACAAAAATTTTGGTGCAGAATTCACTATTTGTCTTGAACTCAATATATCATTCCTTTTGACAAAGATGCTTTCCTTGTAGAAAATATATAAAATACTTCATTATTGAAAAGCTATGGGTTTTTATGAATAAGTGATCTAGTAATGTGAAGAAAATGTCTTTAAAAATTTTCCCAAGAAGCAACACTACATAATTTTTTTCCCCTTTCTATTCTTAGTAACTTAAATCGAAGAGAATTGGAAAACTTAGTAAAGGTAGTCAGTAATTGTTTTTTACTATAGTCTTCCAAATATTTCTACTGCTTTCTCCTAAAAATATGATACCATTTTGATTGCCATGTCTTATGATTTCTATTATTTTTTTGAGTTTTGTCCATTAAATTTGGGGAAATTGATCTAATCAGGAATATCATAAAACAGAGCTGGAAAGAATTTGAGAAATCATCTTAGCCAACTTCTTTTCTCAAGCATTTTTGGGTCATGGCATATGAATGGAATTTTTAAATGAATAACTTAGATTACATAGGATGACAAATGAAAAAGTAGAAAATAATAAATATATAATTTTTAAATTTTCCTTGCCAAGTTCACAAACTCCTTGTTCTTATCCAGCCTCACCATTTCAGAATGAGGCAAATGAGACCCAGAGAATTGAGGTATACTCTAAAAACTCCCTGAGGGCAGAAGTAACCTCACTTTGATGAGATCCAGTCTTGTAACACAGATTATTGGCATAAATTGATTGAAATGGCTGAACAAGATCACTCAAGTAGAAAATGGGGCTGAGACAAGATGTCTGATTCCAGTCTATAATCTTCTTCCCCATAACATGTTGCCTCTCTTGTCTTTTTACCCAGATTAGGCCTTGAAACCACGGATTGTGGGATCTGTGCCCTTACTCCCAATTGTCTTGGTTTGGGGATCCCTTTTAATGAGGTCAGAATGAAGTTTTTTTTTGAAAGACTCAGTTGCTTACTTATCCATTGTCAGTATTCTTTCTGCACAGTTCATTGCAATTCTTTCTGAGCAGGCACATTAAAATTCCTTAATCTTCCTTGTTTAACATTATTTTATTTAATTTAGCCCTTTGATAGTGTAGGGCCTTGCAGGTAAGCACATGTCATTGATCAGACTCTAATCCAACACTGTGGGTGGTAGGTAACTGGAAGTTTGCCCATATGGATGGTTCTTCCCCTCCTTCTTCCCCCAACACCCTTTATGTGTGTATATTTAAGGGGAATGTTTATTTACTGCTCTTCAAAGATCAGACTGTAAGCCATTATGGAATTAGGTACACAACGGATTGCAGCAAAAAGTTTTATCACTTTTGAACCTATTTCAATTCATGAACCCACTCATTGCTGTTGGTGGATTTTGCAATATTTGGAAATGCCCTCTAGCTTCGGAAATGAAACCATTTTGATATTAATTTCTAGGTAGAGAGTAGATTTTAGTCACTTCTCCTTCCCCCTTCTGTTTCTAGGTCAGAGATTCTTTAGGTTTGTGAGTGTGTTTGTGTTCATGTACATTTGTCCATTTTGGACAGTCTCATGAACCATGTGATCTCCCATTTGGAAATGTTTAACTTGTATTGCATTTTACTGCAACTTATACAATGTTATTACTAGGTAATAATTATACCATACTGCTAAAAGGAATGACTTTTTTTTTAAATAAAGACAGAATATGTCTTAATTTTAATGTTTAAGAAGAATTTAATATTTTATTTCTCAAGAGATATCTTTCATAATTTCAGATTTTTCCTCCTTGTCATGAAAGTAAATGTGAATATAGTTACAGGGCATACATTAAGATTAAATTTATTGTATTCTTGTGACTTTGTCACCTTAAAATCATTAATAAACATTGAATGAAGTTCTGCATGCTGCTGAAAAAGAAAGCTAAATTCCTTCATGACATTTCTGTCTAATGCACAAGCATAATTATGTAATGGTTTGGTTGAATGATGAGAGTACTTGTCACATAAATAATAATGGCAACAATAATAATTTAAATTTAGGAATGAATTTTTGAGGCAAAAGAATGACATGTTAGCATTTTAGGTTATCCTAAAGAATAGTGGGAAATTGCTTGCAATTTAAGAGACAAGCTCAGAAAAATTATGGTAGAAATTTTTTTTGCATTAATTTCCTATTACATAATAAGGAAAATTCCCAAATGACAACTCGCACCCATAGCAATGAGATGAAGGAATACCTCTATATTTATTATTATTGTGTGTTTCAATTGTTTTTTAAATAATAAAATTAAATGGAAAAAAATGTGCTATCAAATGAACTCTTTCATTTCCTCCCAGCTCATTTACATACCTTTTTGATATTGTTCTTTAGTTTTATTTCAGAGATTGGGGAAATGGGTTATTTGTTGTGTCATCTCAAAATCATCTAGGTTTGGAACGAGAATTTATACTTTTTTTTTTTTTAAGAGATACTAAAATGTACAGCAGGGGAGGCCTCCAGGAAGTGGGAGTATGCTGAACTTCAGAGCTGTGTTAGGGCTGGTGGAAGGGAGGATGCTGATTAAAATAATAAACAACTGCTGGAAAGAGAAGTCTATTTGCCACAGTGCTGTCAGATCAGCAGAGAGAAGTGCTGAAGGCAGAGAGGGCCTTTCCCACCCTCAGGCTTGCAGAGGTGACCAAATGATATTTGACTGGGGCTGAAGCTTTCTCTGGACAGATGAAACAACTTTTAATGGGCCATAGTTCTGTTATACTACAGCATCCCCTAGGCTAGGCGGACCCAGGGAAATGGACTGAAACTAGCTTGGAGGTTACCATAGCAACTCGGGCTGCTGGTGTCTGGGAGAGTGTGAGTGAGAAGGGGTGGCCTCTTGTCCAGCGTTTTGGTGTTTCTTCAGATGAGTACTCGCTGCTGTTCTAACTCAACAAATAATACTTTTTCAAAACTAGTTCCTTAGCCAGGAACTGTGGGGTATTTTTTTTTC
This sequence comes from Myrmecobius fasciatus, assembly GCA_023553655.1. Taxonomy (NCBI): domain Eukaryota; kingdom Metazoa; phylum Chordata; class Mammalia; order Dasyuromorphia; family Myrmecobiidae; genus Myrmecobius; species Myrmecobius fasciatus. The sequence goes on from JAJPUD010000307.1 coordinate 207,914, forward strand.
CTTTCTTTTTTTTTTTCTTTCTTTCTTTTTTACTTTTACTTTTTCTTTTTTTTTTTTTAAGTTGGGTGGAAAATAGTCTGAACGGAGGAAGTTTGTAATACGTGTTCCCCCCACACCCCCTTCTCTTGAAAGTTTCCAGGATATAGCTTCTTTTGCTGTGTGTAATTGAGACCAAACTTTTAAGCTTGGGGCCCAGGAGAAACAGTTGGGGCCTGCAGGTCATTAGTGAGGTGAGCAGAAGGGAATCCTGGGCTTCCTAGAGAAAAAGGAGAATATGCCAGACTCGTGGAATGTATTTAACAGAAATCTTAGAACAGGGTCTACCCATTGTGAACTGCTCTAGTCCATGAAAATAAGGGCATATAGTAGGGTCACTAAAATGTCTCAGTCCACCCTGCGGCTCAGGGACTATAGCCCAAGGGAGATGCTTGTTCAAAATTTTACAAAGGGTTTAGAGGTATAGCCAGAAAATATATACTTCATAGAAGTTTTAGGCTGTTGGCTGCTGGAAATTTACCAGAAAGATGTAGGCTTCAAGGGTTACTGGACGATGATTGGCCTGAACTTCGGCTTACGGGAGTTGCTGACAAAATTTGAAAAGGTATGGAGAAAGTGGATTTCATAAAAGCCCTTTCCTCCCTTCTTTCTCATCTCCCTCCCTTCTTCTTGAACTTTTCAGGCTGTGTTAATTTTTTTATGATCTAATTGTTATTCTTGCATAATTGATGAAACTGATTAATTCTCTCTTTTCCTCCCCTCCTCCCCAATTTTACTCTTTATTTGATCTTTGATGATAAATAGCAATTTAGCAAATGCTGTCCTCCTGTGATGAGGGCTCTTTGTTTTCACTGTCACTTTTAAGATTTCTCCTGGTAAGAGATCTTTTGCTGTAAATTCTGTTGCTAATTTAGCCAAAAGTTATTTGGAAAAAGATGTGATATTTCAGGCCATAAGATGATTTTATCAGGTGGGGGCACTGTTTACCACACCCCCTGGCATTTCACTTCTTTACAACTTCAGTTAGAGGTGCCCTTCTCAGGAACCCCTCTGATATTTCTTAGAGGTAGGATTTTTGGCCTGTGTCATTATGCAAATCTGCTCCAAACCATTTCAGTTTTATCTAAGTGTCTTTGCTTTAGGCTTAGAGTGCTTGCTTATGCTGCTGGGCTTTTAAATTTGGTTTTTTAATTTTGCATTTAGTTCTTTTTTCCACAGGAAGGCTCTTGGCACTCCTTGGGACTAAGGCAGGGCTTAGAGACTGCTGCCAAACATCACCTAATTTCTATAATGCTTGAAAAAAATTCTTAGCATCTCTAGACATCTTAAGGTTAGGAAAAGTAGGAGCCAACTCCTAATCTCCTCTCACCTTTTAGAACTCCAGAAATAACAAATGCTAATTGCTATTTAGCTTTGTACATAAAACAGTTGTTTAGCTGTTTTTTAAAATGTGTCCATTAGCTTTGGACTTGAAAATGGTGTTTCTCATTATAGGAACCTATATGGTAATAAGAAAAAATGGACTCATAAAAAACTAATTCACTTCTCACTAACTACAATTGCCAGAGGAAAAATATGTAAACATTCCTTACTCTAAAAATCTGAAGACTTTACCAAATTAGTTGGCACTTCTTATTAATACTTAGAACAGAAGAACATTGTGGAATCGGAAAATGTGGCTAGAGAAAGAGATCATTAAGTGCCAAGGCTCCCAAATATACAATAGAAGGGATTGTGTTTGAAATACTCTGTGATCTTTCACCTTTCTTTAATATGTTGTTAAACACCAAAATTCCAGGGAATGAAAAATAGGTTCTGTACAACATGTTCACCATTTGGATGACCAGGGATAAGGGGGAGGGGGAGAAAGAGAGGGCATGGGGCAGGGGAAGGGATTTGGGGTGGGGAATGCCCTTTTCATGGCAGCTGGTAACAGCAGGTGACAATCTATAACAACAAAGGGGTTTGTTAACTTGTCTGGGTGTCTTTTTCTGCTTTAATAGGTGTTCTTGCATGTGTTTCATGAATAATTCATTATACTCAGTCCCACAGAGAGTCAATAATGGTGGGTGGTAGCTGGACTTTTGTACTGTAATTGCTGCTATTAGTCTTAAGAGCCTAGGTCAGGTACCAGAGGTTTGTAAGCTTTACTCCTCTCACTATTATCTTGGCCTTCAGGCCATGAATCCACAGTTTAGAAGAATAATATTAGTATGTGTTTTCTTTGAAAGTCACAGGACTCTTATACTTTTCATTTCCCCCCTTTTCCTTTTAAATACAATCATAAAAGAAAATCTTCTTCTTCAAAGTATTTAAAAAAAAAATTTACACAAGAGCCAAAATAGATATGCTTCAGTTCCTACCCAGAAATTTACTTATATCTTTTTGTCTCTTCCATTAGGCTCTTTTATAGAATGTAGGTAAATATTAGAACCACCTTTGTTGATTTCCACTCATGAATGGCACTTACAGTTACCCCCAAACCAACTCTTAAAAAAAACAACAACAACAACAAACTTAACTTCAGTTTTTTTTTTTGAGTTGCCTACCTCCTGCTTTACTGATTCATTGCCAGTAAGACTAGTATTATGGAAAGAGTTTTAGCCTTACAAATTTTGACCCTCTCCCACCCCACAAATAGAAGCACCTCCCCCAGCTCTAACTCCGGAAACACTAATGCCATTTGGAAGAAAAGACTGAGGGCTATGGTTATAATGCAGAAGCCAGATGGTAACCTCAGAAACTGAATGACAGCCTTTGCATATGCAAAAATAGAATCACATTACACTGAAGTGGGTTAGTCTGTGTTATCTCTCTCCTCCCCCCCCCACCCCCTTCAGTGATCTTGCTGCTAGAAAGATAACTCTTAGCCACTTTAATTTTCTTACCTGCTTTGGCACACTTCACACTGGGTACTATTCCCTATAAGCATTTAGTAAAGGTTTGCTAGTTTGAATTGTTTTTTTAAAAAAAAGTTTAAATGAAGAGTACAGTAGATAGAGTGTTTAGCTTCAAGTTGGAAAGATATGAGTTCAAATATTGCCTCAGTTGCTTTGGCAAGGCACCTCATCTCATCTGTGTCTTAGTTTTCTCATCTGTAAAATTTAGCTATTAACAAGACCCAGACTTACCTGCTATTGTGGAGAATCAAATGAGGTAATATGTGTAAGAGACTTATTATACTTTAATATGTGATACAAAGCTAGTTATTAAAGACAGGATAACAAAATGTATGGGTATGACCTAGTGTTTCAGGCCATTTTTCAATCCCTTAGACCATCGCTAGTATTTTAATAAAAATTTAAAATGGGATTTGACTCTGGGCAGAATTTTGCACCAAAGTATCTGTTCTAAATCCGGCTAATGAGACAATTTTATTGCCCTCTCTGACTCGAAGTAATTAAATTCCCCTTGAAAATATTTAGAAAAGAAAGAATCTGAGGACTTTAATGATAATTAATGTACTGTCACACTTGAGCCACTTGCATTTGTGTATGGCTTGATCCATTTACATAGTAATCATAGTAGTTATAATGATAAGCAGTTCCATCTGAATGACATTTTAAAGTAACTTAATGTCTCATTTTAATATCTGCAGTTCTACCACCAGTTGATTTATGGTAATTGCCATTCTCTTCGAGGCCTTTTCTGTGCCTAAGAAGCAGCTTTCTCTTGGGGAAACTTTTTGAAATCCCCTAACATGACTACAGCTTGCCCTAGCCTTGTAGATAAGGAAACCTTAAAGAGTTAAGATTTATTTTGGGAAAAGACAAAATTCAACTAATTGAAGGAACTAAAACTCCACCCCCATACAATTTTAAAAAAATCAGATAAAACTGCCCTGGTCTAGTATTCAACTAAACATAATCTTTTAAGAGGAAAAATATAGTATATGTTCTTTTCATCAATGGAATGGACCCCTTTCCAGCTAGAATGAGTAATTTATAGGAGAAGCTAAATGTTTCCTATGGCAGTACTGGTTTAAATTTAATAGAAATTGAATGTCCTAAGCTTTTGGTTGGCAGTTTTGATACCTCATTTGAAATCTGATGGGGATATGAAGTACATGAAAAGAGGTTCCTTAAGAATAATACCTCCTGGCCAGGCATGGTAGAACATAACTGTATTCCTTCTACTTGAGTAGCTGAAACTCGGGGATTGTCCAAACTCGGGAATTTAGAGTTGTACTAGGACTAAAGCCAGGGGATTCACATATAGACTGATATCAATATGGTTGAGCCTCCAGGAATGGAGGACCACCAGATTGCATAAGGAGGGGCAAATAGAGTATGTTAAAATTTCCCAAGCAGCAAGACATACTACTGGATTTCTAGCCTGTATAAGATAGGGAGACTTTTGTCTCCTTCCCTATGCTTCCCCCACCCCTAGTCAGAAATGAGTTTAATCCATTGTTTTACCCTAATTCTCAAAACTTGTTAAGTATAAAGTCTGTTTTGAAAACTGTAAAATGAAATATGTTGTTACTGTACTAAAATAAATTGATATTGAGGTCAAATTTACTTAGTCATCTACTAAGCAAAATGACTTCAAATTCATACTTAGGTAGACACTTAATGGCTTTGCTGCCCTGGACAAATTATTTAATCTATCTACCTTGGGTTTCTCCTTTGGGTTGTTATAGGCATAATAACATAATCTATCTCTCAGGATTATTGCAAAGATAAAATATAATATTTATAAACCTTAAACTTCTATATAAATGCTAGTTATTATAATTATATATATATATATTTACTATCAGTAGTATTTTAAAAGGATCTTTAAAAATTTTTTTGGTTATACTAGATTTTATTAAATTGAAATGCCAAATAACCAGACTACTTTTTGGAGTTTGGAAATTTATTTTAGTTTTATTTTTGTTACTGCAAGATTTCTTTTGGATTGGTTATTTTTATAATGTGATTTGACTAGGTTTTGTTTTTGGCTGATTCTAAACAGATTTAAGATTAATTAGGAGCTAGAATAGGGATACTCTGACCTTGTTCACTATTTTGTTTCCTGTGTTAAGACAAAATGAGTATTAAGGGAAGGGGGAAAAATTCTAAGAAATTTGGCTTTAAGCTTTGCGGACTCAAGGGATAGTGGTTGCTACATTTGCCAATAATTATTGGCCATAATTGAGAAAAATGAAATTTAAACCTGCATAATAGTGATGGAAATAAGTCAGTTTATGTGTTAGAGTTGATTTTAGTCATGCAAATTCCAAATCAGCACTGAGAACTGTCCCATAAACATATTTACTTCAGATGTCATATTATGTCTCACATTAAGCCACATACATTTTTCATGTCTTTTCCACATGGGTAACATTTATGTGTTTTAAAGATCCTATCTTCCAATGTTCAAAACTAGAAAACTCTTGAGGAATTTGTAACAAATGAGTGATCCCTTGAACTTCCATAATCAGTCTTAAACTGTGAAGTCCTATCTACATTTTGTAAAGGATTGTTAAATTTATTTTCCTCTAATAGCTAACTTTGTTTATTTGGTCTGAATTTTGGGATATAGCAAGGAAGCTGTTTCTAAGGAATCATCACTTACTCACTTTCAGAAAAAAGGTCAGGACCCCATCAGAAGAAAACATCCATGATGACATGTAGGGTTGGATAAATATACCATACAAAAATAAACAAGAGAGAATGGATTAATCTCAGCCTAGATCTTTGTGCTGATTTCTTCCCTTTCTTTCAATTCTAAAACTTTGCATCCAATGGCAATTCTACATTGTATAGTATAACTAGCATAACTGGTTCTTTCTTAAAAACCACTTTGCCCTCACTGCCAAATTTTAAATACACTCTTATTTACCCTATATTATAAAAAAGCAAAATAAAAACATAATTGTATTTTTTGGTGCAGTCTAGGTATACAAATTATCTTTCTTGAAGATAAATGTGAAAGATAAAATGGAATATTTTAAATTCAATTAAAAAATAAACATTTTCCTTTGTTTAAAAATAAGAGTACTGATTAAGATTTTGATTATGCATTCAGGATTGTCATTAAAATGATAAAAAAAAGTGGAAATATGCCTTTATACCTTTGGAAGCTGAAAAATTTGTCCTATCATTAACATTGCCAAATACTTTCTGAAAGGCTCATTGATTTTTTGACCATGCCATGGTACCATGGTCAATTCAAAATTTTCACTAGAATAACTACATTTTATGCTGTTCAATCATAGGTTGTGACCTCTTGAATTTATTATTATGATCCCTTGAGAAAATCTTTAGACTATTTCTTTGGCTTTCTTTGTTTATTAGATTTATTATTTCATATATATATATATATAAACATAAATATTATATATATATGTGTGTGTGTATATCTATATACATATATACATATATATATGAGAAATCTCATCCTTCTTTGTCTTTGATTTTGATTTGGCAATCAGTGTCATATTAATGACATACTTTGTTAGTCTCCCAAGAAGGTATGATGGTGATCTTGATTACCTTTCCTCATTTATTTGTTGTTTGTTTATTTATTTGTTTGTTTTTGATATATCAGTGTGTCAATGGGTGGTATTTTGCCTTAATAAAAGTGGCAAAATCCAGCATATTCTTTTAGTGCTCGATTTCTAAAGAAAATGGGAGATTGTGTTTGCTCTTTCTTATGACTTTTTGCATCTATATAGGATATATAAATTTGCCTAATCCTTTCTTTGTACAGTAATAAAATAGTGCATTTTTTAGTGTCCATGTAAGACCTTAACATATTTTAAAGAATGTATATGTAAAGGAGGAATGACTAGCTATTTCTTCTTGGCAGGAATCAGTGGTTCCTGATTTTAAGCTAAAAGTTCCTGATATTAAAGCTAAATAATTTGGGAGCAATTGTTAAAAATAGAAGTTATAAAAAATATAACAGTAAGAACCATAGCAACAAAACTCTTAATTTTATATAGAACCTTAAAGCTCTGTTCTTGAAATAATCTTAAATAAGTAAAATTCAGAAATCCATTGTTTATTTTAAGCAGACAGGCATTGAATTCTGAAATTTTCCAAGGAAAATAAGTTTAAAAAAAATTCAGTCACTGAATTTAACTTTATATAAAGGGAAATACTTTGAAAAGAAATTAATAAATATATAATTATGCATATAAAACAAAATGTGTATTAATTGTATATATTGGTCACAAGTAATATTAACACCAGTATTAACTAGTAACACTGTATTTAACATTTGCATTTTTCTTCTTATTTTCATAGGACATACAAGCTGAAATTGATGCCCACAATGACATCTTTAAAAGTATTGATGGAAATAGGCAAAAAATGGTAAAAGCTTTGGGAAATACAGATGAGGCGGCCCTGCTTCAACATCGACTAGATGATATGAACCAGAGGTGGAATGATTTGAAGGCAAAGTCTGCTAGCATCAGGTCAGTATAAAAAAATTAAAATATGAATTTAGAAAAAAATTAGTTTGTCAATAGGGTGTTTTGAGAAAAAAAGGCATATCACCTGGCACTGTATATGGCTCTCAAAGCAAAATTTTAAGCATAAATTTAAGTATACTTTCATCACAGTTTAAGAATCACAATTTAAAGTTGCAGATACATTTGCCTAAATGTAGTCTGATTATTCTTAAAATTTGCATTGGAAGAGAGGTAGCAAATTGCTGATTGACACTTAATACTGCGTTTAAAGCAGAGGCCAGTATTGACATCCAAATTTCAGTGTAACCTTTAATAGGCTAGGTAGCCTGGCCTAGAGTCAGGATAGCCTAAATTCATGCTTTTCCTCTAAATACAATAGCTGGATGACTATGTATATATCACTTCACTTTTTCATAACACAGGCAATTCTCTTTACAGATGTGATGTTGACTTGTATTAATGGAGGAACTTTATGTCCTAAGGAATTTCCTAAACTGAGGAAATTATATGTTTAAACTTGCATCACTAGAGAATGTTAATATGTTAAGGAATTTCCTAAAGTGATTAAATTATAGGTCTAGTCCAATAAAAGATATTATTACTATTTCTCTTACTAATATTTCTTCTCTTGTCTTTTTCCCCTAATAAGATCTGTGATTTTTATCAAAATTGTTATTCTGTTTACTTACATAGATTGCAGTACTACTAAGCTTTGATAAATGAGTTTCATAAGGTACTGCAGCCAAGACAAAAGTATCAATTTGTGGCTAACATTCTGATAATAAGCCTCTTAAATTTGAATCAAGATGGCTTTCAGACAAATGACATACTCTAATACCTAGCCCACATCATATGCCTTTATTTTCCTTGGTTGGACTTTACAAAGCTTGTTCTTAATTGATAACTTTTAAGAATTCAGGTTTACCAGATCCAACCATTCTGGAGAGCAATTTGGAACTATGCTCAAAAAGTTATCAAACTGTACATACCCTTTGACCTAGCAGCATTTCTATTGGGCCTATATCCCAAAGAAATCATAAAGGAAGGAAAGGGCCCCACATGTGCAAGAATGTTTGTGGCAGCCCTTTTTGTAGTGGCTAGAAACTGGAAACTGAATGGATGCCCATCAATTGGAGAATGGCTGAATAAATTATGGTATATGAATGTTATGGAATATTATTGTTCTGTAAGAAACAACTAGCAGGACAATTTCAGAGAGGCCTGAAGAGACTTGCATGAACTGATGCTGAGTGAAATGAGGAGAACCAGATCATTATACACAGCAACAACAATACTATATGATGATCAATTCTGATAGACATGGCTCTCTTCAACAATGAAATGTTTCAAACCAGTTCCAATTGTTCAGTGAAGAAAGCCATATACACCCAGAGAGAGGGATATGAAATATGGACCACAACATAACATTTTCATGCTCTCTATTGATGTTTGCTTGCATTGTTTCCCTTTCAGATTTTTTTTTCTTGTAGATCCGATTTTTCTCGCGCAACAAAATAACTAAAAATATGTATACACATATTTGATTTGTCAAGTATTTTAACATAATTAACATGTAGTAGACTTCCTGCCATCTAGGGGGAGGGGTGGGGATTAGGGGGGAAAATTTTGTAACAGAAAGCTTTGCAAGGGTCAATGTTGAAAAATTACCCATACATATGTTTTGCAAATAAAAAGTTTTAATAAAAAAAAAAGAATTCAAAACTCTGGAATAATATCATGATACTGATTGTTAGTGTCTCTGGCTAGAGAAATTGACATCAAATGAATTTCAAATGGATGATTGAGGTCATTACTTAATTCAACCAGTGTTTATTAAGTGCCTACTATATGTCAGGCTATGTGCTAAGCATTGGAGATGAAAAAGAAATAATAGAAACAAACTAGCTCAAGACGTTCACAATGTAATAGGGGAAGATAACATGCAAACAAGTATTTACAAATATTCAGGATCAGTTAGGAATATTGTTGGGCCAAGATTTCATTAAGACAGATTGAGAAAGCCTTCTTAAAGAAGGTTAGGCATTAGTTGAGACTTGAAGGAAGCCAAGGAAAGCAGAGATGGAGATGGTGAAGAAAACTATTTTATGTATTGGGAAATAATCAGTGAAAATGTTTTGTCATAGATGGATTGTTCAAGCAAGAGAAAGGAGGAAATTTGTACTTTATTACAGATTATGTAGAGGATAATAAAGTAAAAAACTTGAAAAGACCGGAAAAGGGACTGGATTATCAAGAAAGTCTTTTAAAAAAAATATCACACAGAAAGTTTTATATTTGATTCTGAAAGCAATAGGGAGCTACTAGAGTTTATTGAATAGGATTGGATCATTTTACGAAAATCAGTTTGGTAGCTGAGCAGAGAGTGTCATCAACTGGAAAGAAACACAGTGGGTGAGAAGAGATGACACAGATATACAGATATTTTGATCAGTGTGTTAGATAACTCCACAGATGATGAGTATGAAATGAAGGATGAGATTAAACTGGTTTAGAGAAATAGGCCATTTATTAAGCTATGTTCCATCTACTGGAATTTAAAATATTATGGTGTGACTATTCCTTGTTGTATGTTACTCTAAGGCACCTGGTAGAGAGATAAGGGTTTATCTGCTTTTTAAATAAAATCCTATTTGAATAAGTAATTGACATTGAGACATTTCCCTTGGAGGTGATTAGCCAGCTACTTTCCTCATAGTTTTCAAAATGAAGTCATTGAAAGATTGTACAAATTACACATATTTTATTCTCTTTGGGTTTAATTCTTTAATGGTTTTATGTAAGGAATGTATACTTTTAGATAGGAGAAAACTACATTGTTCTAAGATCTCTCTTTATTTTTTTATTTTTTTTTTTATTTTTGCTGAGGCAATTGGGGTTAAGTGACTTGCCTAAAGTCACACAGCTAGGAAGCGTTGTATCTGAGACCAAATTTGAACTCAGGTCTTCCTGACTTCAGGGCTGGTGCTCTAACCACTGCGCCACCTAGCTGCCCCTAAGATCTCTTTTTAACGATCCTATGAATTTCTCTATTGTAAAGAAATTCAAATTAAATTTAAACCATGTCTATAAATGTCTATCAGTCTTCCCTAAAAAGCAGTCAACTAGAAGAGTTTATGGGCCCCTGAAGGACTAATGGAGGAGAAAAGGCATCCACTTTTCTTTGCTTTATGTATTGACTTGCACTGGATGACTTCCATTGGATGGCTACTTAATATTTCCTATAAGAATTAATGCAATTTTTAGAAACCATAATAATAAAATTCAGATACAGCAAAAATGTGTATTGAAGGTGGAGCAACAGAGAATAGGGTTTTAAAGAAATGCAACTTAATGAAGGGTGGGATCAAAGTTGAATTATCCTGACTCTGATCCATTGGCAGAGAGCTCTTTAGCTTTCATCAGTCTCTTACTTCTGTTTCAGTGGCTCACATTTTATATCTGGAAAGGAAGAATAGACAAAGGGAGCTCCATCAGGTTGGAGCATAACAACAGACTAAGTATTATTATTTGCTAGACTAAGTTATAGCAAATAATCATACTATCTCATAAAGGAGAAAGGGAAAGAATATAGTCATTTAATTATAGCAGAAAATGAATGTTAAAAATTCTTGATGAGAATTAGTTGTTTTTTTTTTTTTAATTGAAATTGGTATCATTTAGAAGACTAGTGTGAGTTGCATCTTTTATTCTTGACCATATTTCAGTAAACACTGCTAAGGAGCATTTTTTTTTTTTTTTTTTTAATTTTTATTTTATTTGAATAACATATGTGTGGGTAATTCCTCAACAATAACCCTTACATAGTTTTCCGCCACAAATTTTTCCCCCCAACTCCCCACCCCTCCCCCTAGATGGCAGGATATCCACTACATGTTAATCACGTTAAAATATTGGCAAATCGAATATATGTATACATACTTCCAAACTTATCATTGGTGTGCAAGAAAAATCTTATCCACACGAACGATATATCAGATAAAGGAAACACAATGTAAGCAAACATCAATCAAGGAGTATGAGAATGTTATGTTGTGGTCCACATTTCGCATCCCTCTCTCTGGGTGTATATGGCTCTCTTCAGTGAACAATTGGAGGTGGTTTGAAACATTTCATTGTTGAAGAGAGCCATGTCTAAGGAGCATTTTTTACCATGATGACAGCTGAAATTTTTTTAGTTTAGTTTTTTATTTTTTTTTTAAGGCTCCAAAGGTAGGAGCTACATTAAGGATTCAAGGTAGAGACATATGGTATAGTCACTATTCTTTTACATGGAGAGGAAATTAAGCAGTTGGGCATGACTGAGTGATTTCAGTCTGTGTTAACTATTTAGGGATGCCTGATAGGAGGAAAAGGACTAATAACAAGGTATGTTGAAAGGAGAGACTAGCCATTTGTTATTTGGGTGAAGAAGATAACATGGCAGAAAGAGTGGTAGAAGAAGTATTAGTTTTGTTTTTCATTGGCCCAGAAAATGGAAGACAAAGTGAGGAGTTGAAGTTGCAGAGTTAGATTTTTAATGAGGTAGTTTGTGTCTCAAAGAGGTTTACCATGCTGTTGCTGTGATAATATATGGAACTGATTCAAGACTTAGTTATTTGAATACTATTGGCAGAACTTCTCCTTTTTTATTTGAATGCTATTAGCAAAATTTCTCCTTTTTCCCCACTTAATGAAAAAGGATATTTTTATGATGGGACTATTCCTGGTTAAGATGCAACGGGAGCTGCAGTTTGGGCAAATTATGGTGTTAAATTTTCAGTATGAACATTTATGCTATGATTTATTGTTTTGTTGTTTTCAAGACCTTGGAAAGTGTTAATAATGCAGGCTAAGCTTAAAAGTTTGTATGCCTACATTTTTGTCTTGGACAGTTCAACATTTACCTGCTACCTCTGTCTTGCTTTATAAGCAGTGCTTGAACTCAGTATACCTATGGTAGAAAACAGAGGGTAACATCACCAAACTGTAAGGCTCTTGATTACAGGCTAAAAATAACAAATCTAACTTTTATTTAGGGTTTGTTAAGTTTTGCAAAGTGCTTTACATATAGTATCATATTTGAACTTCACAAAACTCTTGACACTGGATAACCTAATGTATAAAGTACTAAAAACACACACACACACACACACAATTTTTTCATTCTTACAACAAATAGCCTTGTGAAAAGACATAGCATAGATTGTAAATATTATAAAAACCAATTTACAAACAAATAAACTTTATTTCTAGAGATGAAATGAAGAGTTTAATTGCTCTCACAGAACTACATTATGGGTGAGTCTTAAGAGTAAATGAATAGAGAAAGCACTAAATGCTTATTATCAAAAATTGTGCGAAGTTCTGGGAATAAAAATAGCAAAATAAGACAATCCCTGCTGTTAAGGGATTTTTTCTCTCCCTCAGTGATGGCTGTGGAGACTAAGCTTAAGACCTATAGCCTTAGCATTATATTGTATAAAAAGAAGAGGCAGTGCGTTATAAGGAATATGTTATAATGAAATAATCTTTTAATAGTATTTTTGCTTACTAATATACAGAATTTTAAAAATATTATTGCCTTGCTGGATATTATTATTTAAGTTATCTATTAAACTTAAACTGTGTTCTTCAAAAATCTCTCATTCCTTATACTGGAAAAAAGTCAGTATTTATTTTTATACTCTCACATGTATTTTAAAGTTCCTAAGTATGTCATTCAATCGAAAAAGCCATGAGAATTCTGTCTGGGGCATGATTCTAAATGCAAATGATTAAATGAAATTTATTGTCCTTTCAAACACTGCAATCACATTTTCTTTATTGTACATTCAGAAAAATAACTAAAATGCCCCAAACATCCAGTTACTGATATGTTTAATTTAGAATACTATTTATGAACAGGGAATAGAGCTTTGCAAGCTCTTGATTAGTATTGAAAGAACAGTGGTCTCTAATTAGTTGAATGGCATTTTAAAAATCTACTTTCTTAGAATGACAAAATAGACTTGTGTCGTTGGCCTTTTGAGTTAGTTGGCTGTTATATCATAAACTTATTTATCTATTTCAGATCAATGAATGAAAAATTTAATAAAGGAATGAATAGAAAAATTTGTTAATCACCTATGTACTCAGTACTTTTCTTTCTTAATAATAATTGAGTATAATAAATGATAGATTCTGAATTCAGAATTGAAGTAGACTGGATAAAATTACAAAAGGCTTCCTTTGACCTCATTTTACTATTTTTTGTGAATAGTCAAATTTTTAATATTATTAATTATAAACATACAGGAAAGCACATTCATTCTTATTTAGTAAATATTTGGGAAATATGCGGATGATTTTCTTAATTTTTGGCAATTTTGATTTACTTGTTCTTTATCTGTACTGGCAATTTTGAAAAAACTCACCAGATTTCATCAAGCAAGCAGTTTTTTTGACCATAGGAAACACCTTTATACTTAAAAGAATTGAAAAAGATGATGGTCTAGGAAACCACAAATCTCTAATCTGTATAGCTTTCTTTTCTTTTTCAGTATGACAGATTCTATAAGTAACTTTCAAAGTTCTCCCTTTGAAAAACGAAAATAAAAAGAAACAATGATACCTTTCTAAAATGTTTTTTAACAGTCAATCAGAACAAATTCCCACATTGGCTGATCTGACAATATATGTTTTGCATTGCTCATTGAGTTGCTTCTCATGTTGCCCTCACCTTTCTAGAGGTGCTAAGTGGCACGCTTTCTAATTCATCCCTCTAGATACCAGGCTTTTCAAAGTCTTTCAAAGTTGCTTTTCTTTACAATGGTGTTATTTCTGTATGTATTGCACTCTGGTCCATGTAAAACTGCATACTTCTTATCAAACATTTTTATAGCAGTCTAGTGTATATTTTATTACCTCTTACTGATAATGCTCATTTTTTCCTGGCTGCTTTTCTTAGAAGGAAAGTGACTAATGGGCAATCAACAGGAGGCAGAAATTGAAGTTAAGGGTATAGATGACTAGTTGTGTAATTTGAAAAGCTACAAAATAATCAGGTGTGGTTTTTTTGTTGTTGTTGTTGTGTTTTTTTTCCCCCTGTTTTATATATGGGTAAACTGAAATGAATAAATCCTTGTGTTATTAATAAGTAATAAAATCACCAGAACTTTGAATTTCTTTTTTTGCACATTAGGACATCAAGGAAAAGTTAAAAAAGATCATTTCTATGTCCTATCTTGCAAAGGAAGCCAGACACTTTTAACTCAAAAGACTAACCTCTTTGCTTCTTCCCATGAATGAAAGTTTCTGACTTCTACCTTCTAGTCTTACTTAACATTTTTTAGGGTTATTTTTAGTCTCTGTTTTTAGACTTTTGTACTTAGATTGAATAAATATTTATTAATACCTTTTCTGTGCATGTCGATATGGTTGGTTCTTAGGGAGGATAAATACAAGTCTACAAGTACATTTAATATAGAATGATTTGAGGAGGAAGATAACACTAACATTTTGAGGAGTGATGGAGGAAGATTAAGGAGATATGAGAGGAGGTCCCTGAGCTGAGCTTTGAGATGAAGATGCTAAGTATAAAAGGCATTTCAAGTCTATGCTGTGATTGTTTGTTGTTATTCTTATTTCTGAGCCTACTTTCCCCTCTATCATATATTATATATATATCTAGTATTGTAAGTTTGTTTTAAATAAGCTAATATTTGACATTGTTTTTAGAATCAATATGTAATTTTTAGAACATAGAATCATAGCTCTGGAAAGGAATTTAGAGATCATCTCATCTAAAACCATCTCTTTTAACATTACAAGGAAAAAATGCAACTCACATTAAAGAAATTATGCAGTCATTCATTTCTAAAACAAATCTTTTTTTCTAAAAAAAATTTATTGTTATCTTTTGTTTTCATAACTAGTTTATTTTCCCATACTCTTCCATCTTCCAATCCCAGAGAGCTGTTCTTTATGACAAAGATTTTTTTAAAAAATAAGAGGAAGAGAAAAAAATCATTAAAGTATTAAATGATGTCTTCTGATTGCAAATCCTCTGTTCAATCTAATATAAAATACTGTGTCTCCCTGTTAGAAAACAGTATTCCTTCATATACCTATTAGTGTATAATGTGCCTCAGAAAAAGTCAAACTATCAGACTTGAGAATAGCTGCAAAAGCAAGCCATAGCAATTCTGTCAGAATGAATATTTTTACCAATGTGCAAAAAACAAACAATATGTAATTCTTAATGTACAGAACAATAACTTAAGATGATTATTTTGTATTCCAAGTTCTTAATGATTTTTTAATTATCCATAGTATTTATACCTTTTGGACCATATGTTTTTTTTTTTGTTTGTTTTAAAAGTGTGGACTAAGTTCTAGGAGTGTATCAAATGCATTGAAATTTTAGAAAGAAATATTTTTATATACTTTGACACATTTTACTTTAGTTGCCTTGTTTACTGTAAAAATTTTAATTAGAAATCAATTGAAGTTTATTAATGTGAGTTTTTCATAGCTTATATTTTCACACAAAATGTTTTAATTCAATTATTATTAAGTATCCCCTTATATATTAGATTAATGCTATATAGCATATGTCTATTTACAGATTTTTAAGAAAAATATGTTTCATAGGTCATAGAAGTATAGCTATTCAAAAGGCAAGCAGCTCCCTTAATCACAAAGTGCTGAAAAATCAATTCAGTTCAACTAGCATTTATTAAGTACCCACTGTGGTCAAGGATGGAATTGGAAAACAAAATGAAAACAAGTTTTTGCCTTCAAGGAACTTACTTTCCACGAGGTAAGATGACCATTTGTACTACCACTGAGAAAAGTTACAACCAGAGAGATTGAAAAGGTTTCTCAGTTGAGCCTTGAAGGAAGCTTTGAATTTTTAAAGCCTTCTATGTGGATGGTGTACATTCTGGGCATGGAGACTGCAAAGAGAATATTGTTTGAAGGACATCTTAGTAACACTGTTTGACCTGGAATGTTGAGAGTATGAAAGGGAAAAATGTGAAATAAGTTTGGAAAGGTAGACTGGAATTCCAGATGAAAGCATTAAATGTCAATTTTAATGAAAAACCAGTTCAAAGATAAAATGCCCCTCCCCATTCTTTTATATGAGTCTCTTGAAAATGCAGGGCATCCTTTTAAAAGTCCTTTCTGTAAAATAAGGTTTAATAACACTTGCATGTACATCTACTTTTATTAGCTTTAAAATGTCATTAAACCATATGTAAACTTAGCCTGATGACTTAGGGGGGGAAAAAAACCCTATATAAACTCACTGAAATGAATACCCAGACACACATATATTACATTAGCAAACTAAGAATCCTTTTTTTTTAATGGAATTGAGCTCACTGATGAAATGAAGCTGAATTGGCCCTATATACGAATGGTATATAACATACATATAACATGCACACATACGTGTGTACATCTCTGTGTAGATATGTGTATGCATGTATACACATATGTACATGCACACAAACGTGTATGTGTGTGTGTGTGTGGTATGATCACTTGCATGATATTTATTGAGAAATATTGTGAAAAACTAAACCTCAAAGAAATAAATAAGACAAAATTTTCTTCCATTTGGATGCTGTAATATTTGAAACTCCATTAACCAAAGATTTGGATTTTTTTTTCTCCCATGTTTTCTTTTTTGAAATGTAAGCACTTATGTAAAAAAGAAGGATATCCTTAGTAAGTTATCATTGTCAGTTGTTAATACTCAGGTTAGTTTGCTTTCTTCTAGGGTAGAGGGAGAGAGGAGAGGAGCCATCTAGAGAACAAATCACATCGACCCTGTCTTAGAATCCATACTTCATTGTGCATCAGTTGTTCACTACTCCTTTGCTAATAAATTCAGGGCATATCAGATGTTCTCTGAAATCAGGATTTGCCTTTTCATTGATTTGAGTTTGAAATTAAATCTTGTGAAGTTTCTCTAAATTCTTCTTATTTGTCATCTTATGCTATAGTAATATTACATTACTTGCACACACTGCAGTTTGTACAATCATTCTTCAAGCAATAGGCATCCACTCTCCTTGTAGTAGTTTAATATTACAAAAAATATTCAAACATCACTGGATTAAAATAGGGTCTTGTTCACATAGTTCACGTAGAATCTATGAACAAAGTTTTTTTAAAAAAGTAGAAAACAGACATATACAACAGTACAGCTATTATTATCCACTTGAGTAATATCATATTTTTACTTCATGCAAAATGAATCTACTGATGTATTAATATATGTGCTTTATATAACCTCTTGATATCCTATTTGGTAATGATTTTTAATGCAGTCCTCATAGTGAATCTGGGTATAGTAGTAGAATATTCTCAGCTTATTCCTTATAGAAATGTCATGAGCACTGATGTCTATATATGGGGTTCTTTTCTATGCTATGATGTCCTTTGCTACTTTTTCTTTTCTCTCTTTTCTGTTGCTCTTGTTCAGAGAGAGTTCAGGAGACAATAGGATGATGAAAATCTTCCCTTGCATGTTCTTTCTGCTGAGATGATTGTCAGAGTGTACCCTGCCTAGAATTGAGCAGCAGTGGACATTTTTAATATTTAGCCGTTTTAAAAATATATATTTTGGCCATACTATATGTCATGAAGTTGCAGGTGTCCTATACGAGTTAGGAAGAACCTAGTTCAACTTTGGCTTATCATATCTATAGTCTGAAATTGTGGGCAAAGCATATAATTTCTCAATGCCACTTATTTATTCTCAGACTAATTTTGTGGAAACATTAGTAGTCTTTGCTTTAGAGAGTTTCCAGCAGGGAGTTCCTTACATAATGTCATAGGTTCTGATCCCCAAATAAATTAATTGTGATATTGGAAATGTAAAATTCATAACATTAATGACAAGCTGATGGAAACTTTAGGTAAATATCAGAAAAATTAGAGTTTATTCATTCTACATCCAGAAAATGCATGTTATGGTAGAAAGATCCTAATTCAAGTGCTATTATATATTCTAACATTAGAATGTTGGGCAAGTCCTTACCCTCTTTGACCAAGCTTAGTTTCCTTCTTTTTTAAATGAGACTAATAATACTTCCATTCTCTATTTTAAAGAGTTGTTGGGACAGATGTATATTATAGATATTAAAGAACTAGGTACATGTACATGGTTATAATTTTTATTAATAATAATACTTCTCTGATCCTCTCCATCCCTTGTTTGGTTATCAGCTTTCTTTTGTCCAAAGATAATGTATTCCTTTGGAACTTATTGTGGTATATAAGGTATGATATATTTGTCTAAAGCTGTATCTCAAAATTCTTAGTAGTTCTTTTTGCAAATGATTATAATTAATACTATAATAGGAAGTAGACAACTAGTCATGAAAATACTCTTCAGAATCCTAAAGTGATTTCATACCCAACAAGGAAAAAGATACTTGTTTCCCCTACTCATAGTACTGTTTTGACCAATTGCATTTGGTAGGAGAGTGAAGTCCTTACTGAAGACCTGTTCCCAATGAAAATGTTCTGAAGAGACTTCTAGGACAAACCTAGAAAGAAATTGGCTGCAATAAGCAATGTCAGAGGAAGAAATTCAGAGTACAGAATATCTCCTATACACTTTCCCGCTTCTATTTTAATAGTTCATGTCATATTTTTGGATGTACATTGGAGGTCAAATAATAGAGCAGTGATTAAACACGAGCTCTTTTTCAATTCTTTTTAATTTTATTGACATAATTTTAAAGTTTTTGAATAGATCCTAAAACAAGGGGAAACAATATAATAAAAATCTTTTTAGTAAGTTTCTTTGGTAAGATCTTATTAGATATAATTTGCCAAGATAAATAAGAAAATCCAAATTTTTAAGAAAAAAGAGCTGTTTCCCAACTGATAAATGATTCAAGGATATGAAGAGGCAATACTGAAGAGTAAAAATCCCAGGCAATCTATAGTCATATGAAATCATGTTCCAAATCACTACTAAAATGGGAAAATGCAAATTAAAGCAAATCTTTCCATCTCATATCTACCATATTGGCAAGGATCACAAAAAATGTTGAAGGGGGAATATAGAAAAACAGATGTATTGATGCACTGAATGTGGGTATAACCATTCTGAAAAGTAATTTGGAATTTTGAATTACCTAACAACATTTTAAAAGCTTATGCCCAAATGAGAAAAAAGAAATAGGAAAAGATTTCATAGGTACAAAAATACTTATAGGAACCCTTTCTTTAGAAGAAAGTAAAAGCGTGTCCATCAATTGAGGAATGATTGTATAAGTTACAGTACATGAATGTAGTAGAATCCTATTATGCTATAGAAAATGACTAATAAAGTGGTTTCATAAAAACTAGGAATGAGTTATATTTAAAGCAAAACAATTTATGCTATAATATTAATATTACCAAAAAAAGAAAAATAAAAACAAACAGACTTTTGTAATGAAATGAGATGAACCAGAAGAAAAATTTTGTATAATATTCTAATGACAAAGAAATTTTGAAATTGGTATTTTGATCACATACTAGAATAATGACGACTCAAATCATTGACCTTTTGACCAAGAGGTGATAGGTAATTAGGAATTGAAATGAGACAGACACACTATATATATATATATATGTATATATATATATATAGTGTGTGTGTGTGTGTGTGTGTAAGTATATGTGTGTGTATAAATAAGTATAGTCAGTAATGGAATTTATTTTGTTTGATTTGTATATTTGTTACCAGGAATTTGTTTTTGTTTTTCATTGGGATGGGGCAGAAAATATATTTGCTAATTAAAAAAAAATTTTTTTAAATGGAGGAGGGGAGGAATTGAACAAATGGGGAATATCCCATGCACTTTAAACTGAGATCACTTTTTTGTTAATTGTGCTTTATTGCTTTATTTTGTTAGAGCTTTCATAAAATAGCGGTAATGGTTGTAATATAAAAACAAAACATTTGATTAAATTTTTAAGACAACCATATAATTAATTTCTGCTTATGTGCTAATGTCTCTTGCAGAGGATTATAAGGCTGAGAAAGCTCTTTAACATTAACCAATATGTACTTTAAAAAATTTAATTGCAGAGGTGGACATAGAGACGTAAGTAGGTGATGCAGTAGAGTACTAGGTATGGAGTTGGAAAGACTGTTCAGATCCAGCCTCAGATGCTTAGTAATTGTATGAGCCTGGGCAAATCACTTAACTCTTTTTGCCTTAGTTTCTTTGTCTGTAAAACAAAACTAGTGAAGGAAATGGAAAACCACTCCAAGGCACTTCAGAATCATCTGAAAATAGAAAAATTAATATAAAAATTCCTATCAGAAATTATTTCTTCTATCAATGACAATGAAGTCAGCCTCCACATTTAGCTACCATTAAAGGTCCTAAAGATAAGCTGGAAGGAGGTTTAAAAAAAAAAAAAAAAAGAGCATTTAAAAAAACCCTTCCATTTCAATGGTGGATTGAGACAAGTTGTATTGCTCTTTCATTCCTTTCTGGTTCCCCTTTAGACTCTCTGTACTTTTCTTCCCTTCATGCTAGCTCAGGGAACTATCTTTTTTGTTGTTTTTGTTTCTGTTTTTATTTCCAGTACTTTGCATGTTGCCCAACTTATTGACAGAGGAAAATAAAACATGGGAAGAAGAGCTACATTAATCCTTGCACTTGTACAGTGTGCACGTGCGCGCATGCACACACACACACACACACACACACACACACACTCTAAAAACCAAACAAAAAATAAGTCTTCCTGTGGTAGATTTTCATGAATTTGGGTAGACAGCCCACGAAGTCATGCATCTTGGACACGTACTGGACATTAATAGTGAACTTCAATGTAACCGAATACGATAAAGAGACTAAATTGGATTCTATGTAACTAAACTCTGTTTGTTAAAGTGGATCCAGCTTCCACATTTGAATCCTAATATCAAAGCTACCACTGTGAAATTGAAGGAATATGAAAGGACATGGATCAGCCATTTCTATTTCCTTCTTTCTTTTGTAGACTCAAGGCTTCCTTCCTGGCTCTCAGGATTTCTCCCTGGAACAAAGGACTGTCCTTTTATAATGAGTATTCTGATAATTAATTCTATATAGCTGTGATGATCATTTTGTTTGATGAACTAAGATTGCATATCATACAAAGGGCAATGCTGACCATGAATTGGCTACCATTTATTGTAAGTGAAAGGGTATAAAAGATGTCATCAATGAAACATGACTGACAAAGCAAGTGATCCAGTTATATAGCCAGAAAGCCATTGATAAGGAGCAACTCACATAGTTCATGTAATTTGAAGAAGTGTATGTAGTTTTCTTTTTATTCTCTTACTTAGCTGGAAACAGTGTGGCTTCTTGCATAGGCTCTCACTGTTTCTTTCATTTCCTACCAATTGGGAGAAATATTACCCTCCCCCATTAGACTATGAACTCCTAGAGAGCTGGGACTGTTTTTTATTTTTCTTGGTTTCCCCAACACTTAGCACAGTACCCAGAACATAGGAGACATTTTCTAAATCTTTACTGATGACCAACTCAGTTCTGCTTCTCTATTAAAATACCTTACTTTTCTTAAGAATGCCTCGATGTTTTCCAATAGGTGTTTTGTGAATTTTTTGTAGCACTTCCATGACCCTTGTTATACACACATAGAATTGTAACAATAAAATGTTAGATACATTTTGGAACAGTACATTGATTGGCTCCTAAATATAATAATAATACAGGTTCCTCAAAATATTTTATTTTTTATTGCTTTAAAATTGTTAAGATTCTATTTTTGTGTTTAATTCCCTCTTAATCCTGTAAAAAGATTTCTAAATGGTCTTTATGAAAATTTTGAAAAAGATTCTTCTTCCTCCCTTTTGAAAATAAAATCAAATTTAAGCAGGAAACAGGTAAAAGAATGAACTTCATAGTTGTATGTATGCATATTATTCATTATGATTTATGTGTTTGACAAAAGGAACATTGCACAACAAATGTTTAGTGTAAGATTGAGTAGTTAAAAAAACTGCATTCAAAAATGTGATGAAAGTAGCATGTTTTGTGATGACGCATTTAGAAATTAATTTAGTAAAAGCATAATTTGAAAAAAAAATCATTCACCATATTCTTAGTTGACTTTAATGTTAATAACACTGACATGGAAAATAGAAAGAAAATAAACTAAAGAATTACCTAAAATTTTCTTGTGAAATAGTCGAGGTATTACCCCCAAACCTCTTTAATCTAAAAAGATGAAAGGACAAAATTTAAATTCGAGCATTGTAGGCTACTATGGAAGCAAGGATTTGACATATGGTAGTAATCCATTAGACATAGAATTGTAATCATGCAGAGAATAACCAGAACAGATCCTGTGAGTCAAAGTTCCTGCCAAACCAATGTGCTTCCCCTTATAGACAGGAAAGAAACAAGGCATGTTGTTTAAGAATTATCATAACTTCAAGATATTTTAGGATATACTTTGTAAAATTTTGTCTTTTCAGACTAATTTTGTTCTTTATACTTCAACTTAAAAAGATTATTAAAAATTTTCTGCAAAGACTTAATTGCATTGTCCTACAGATAATGCTCTAAAAAGTATCTCATATTTAGCTAGTCCCTTAGATGTCATTGGAGTGTAGGCTTTAAAAATTAATAGGGGAAAGAGTTTGAATTTAAAGATTTAAATGGTAGTTGCTGCAGAAAATAGTGACTATAAAAATATATTATAAAATACAATGTAATTAGAAATATAGTTAAGTGTTTTGTACATATTAAAATCCTTTTTTATTTTGCTTAAAAGCTCTCAATTTCAGCTGACTTTTATACATTTGAGACATAGGAAAGAGATTAACACAACTTGGTTTTACTTATTCTATAAAACTGATATAATGGCAAAAACAGAATATGCAGCAAGATTAATAGAAAAGTATTTCCTGTGACAAATGAGATTAATGTATTCTATGGAAAAGTAATTACATGTTTGGCTTAGAATTAACCTATATGAACACATAAAAACTGAAATTTAAGCAGAAACAGAACCTTTTAAAACATTTCTTTTCCAAAGTCTGATCCAATGCAAGTAGTTGTCAAACTAACAGAAAAGACTAAGAGGTAGAACAACAGAAAACAAATGATTTTAATTACAGTTCTCTCATAATGATGATGATAAGCAAAATTTATATTTCTATAATATAATCTATTCAGGATTATTTCAGCATTCTGGTCATTGGTTTTATTCTTATGTCACAGAAATAGGCATTAGAGCATTTAAATAGTTTATTGACTTTCCTGAGTAATAAGGAGAGCTGTAAGATAGAAAGGTGAAATTAAGCACCATGCAGGTGTCTGATGATTTATCTTGTCTCACTCTATGAAAAGGCATCCAACCTCATGATTTTAGTCATAACGTATTTAATCTATTCAATTCTTACTGATGTCCTTATGAGTACCTTGTCTCCTCAGTATATCTCTCTTTCAAACTCTGATAATCACTGTTTCTGTGAATGAGGTAGTACGTTGGTGGCACTATATTACCTCAGTCTCTTTTATGTCCATGATCTTCCCCTGATATTCCTCTCAGGTAACTATCTGTGACTTTTTGTCACCCTACCTAAATCTTTTTTGTATACAGCTTTGATCTCTAAATTCTCCATTCTCCTCTCTTCCTGTAATCTAGTGATTCTTTTTTTGGGGGGAGGAGGGGAGTCTCAGGTTCCTTTTACCCTCCTATTTTATTGAGAATACTAATGAGCTTCTGCTTGATTGTTAGACACTTAACGTGTTACTTGATATAACAACCAGCTCTCTGAAAAAAAAATAATGTATAATACATTTAGTTTGATCTGTTTTATCAATATTTTCTCCATCATTTTCTCAAATATGGACAAGCAACAAAAAGAAATATCAAGCCCTGATTTGTAGAATTTCCTAATTTCTACAGTGTAAATGCTCATGCTGAAGATTTACCAATCAGCTCTATTTCAAGCAGCTTCCAGTACAATCCTGGTATTATATATCAATGTGTATCATATTAAAAATTAAAACTGATAACTCTTTTTTTTAAATTAAAGCTTTTTATTTGTATAACATATGTGTGGGTAGTTCCCCAACATTGATCTTTACAAAGCTTTCCATTACAAATTTTACCCCTACTCCCCTCCTCTCCCCTAGATGGCAGGAAGTCCACTACATGTTAATAATGTTGAAATGCTTGAGAAGTTATGCAAGAAAAATCCTATCTACAAGAAAAAAAAGAAGAATCAGAGAAAGGCAACACAATGCAAGCAAATGTCAATAGAGATCATGAAAATGTTACGTTGTGGTCCATATTTCATTTCCCTGTCTCTGGGTGTATATGGTTTTCTTCAATGAACAATTGGAACTGGTTTGAGACAGTTCTTTGTTGCAGAGAGCCATGTCCATCAGAATTGATCATCATGTAATACTGTTGTTGCTGTGTATGATGATCTCCTGGTTCTGCTCGTTTCACTCAGAATCAGTCCATGCAAGTCTCTCCAGGCCTCTCTGAAATCGTCCTGCTGGTCGTTTCTTACAGAGCAATAATGTTCCATAACATTCATATACTATAATTTATTCAGCCACTCTCCAATTGATGGGCATCCCTTCAGTTTCCAGTTTCTAGCCACTACAAAAAGGGCTGCTACAAACATTCTTGCACATGTGGGGCCCTTTCCCTCCTCTAAGATCTCTTTGGGATATAAGCCCAGTAGAAACACTGCTGGGTCAAAGGGTATGCACAAAAACTGATAACTCTTAAAAATATAGATTCATTAACAATAAATAACAAATCTATTAGATGTTAACATATACATTATAAGAATTCAATATTTTCTAAAACAAAAAAATTAGTGAGAAGTGTGGTATTATTTATATATTTTTCCTATGGATAGATTTTGAGGAGTCTGAAAACTTGTATTGCAAAACAATTAAATCTTCATTCACTTCTAATTGAAATATCAAGCATTCTTCCAGTTATAAATATAAGCAACGAAACAGTGATGCTTAGCTATCTCAGATTGTTGGTAGAGTCCACAATATCCATCCCAATCCATTGTTTTAAAATTCATCCTATGAATCAGTTCAAGATTATTCTGCCCTTTATTTACCAATGACATCCAGAGTAACTGTTAAGTTGCCCAAAGTCATACTTTGCATAGTAAACAGATCTTGAAGTCAAATTCAGGGCCTCTTGCTTCAATCAAGTGTATTCTCACTGTCCAGCTTCATTTACTTTCTCCTCCTTTGCTCCAGGTTTGAAGGATGAAGTGGTCCTTATTTTCAAGGCCAGTTGTCTTTATTTGTGTCCTTTTTCCTGTGGGAACTTTCCTTCTCAGTCATTAGTCCCTCTAACCTTAATTCTTTCTCTAAATTACTAGTTTTTCCCCTCCACCCTGTAAACATTCTCAGATTTACTTATCCTTAAAAAGCCTTAATCTGATCCTACTCTTCCCTTAAGCTATTTTATATTTTCCTTTTCTTCATGGTAAAAAGTGAAAATCAGTTATCTTATTGTTTTTGTCACTACTTACTTATTCCTTAGTCCCTTGCAATCTTACATCTCACTGTACAAAAAGTGCTCTCTCAAAGATTACCATTGTTTTCTTCAAGATCGAAAAAAACCAAACCAAAAAAAACCACCCCAAAAAACTATTGATTCATTTGTTTTTATATCTCAGTAACCATATTTATCTTTCAGCCCTATATTGAATCCTTCTCTGTAACAAACTACAGTTAATTCCTTCCACATCACAGTTTTCCCCATCATGATTTCAATATATCATGGATAGGCATAAGAAATTTAATGAGAATTTTTTAGGAGTTTTTCTAGAAGCCATTGACAACATACAAAGACCAATAAATGATACAGAAAATGTTTAGAAACTCAGAAGTGCATAAAATATATGTATAATATTGAATAATATAAATATATTTTATCTTTTAATACTGTAATAATTCAGATTTATTCTCTAGTATGAAGGGAGGGCTAAATGTTTTTTTACACATTTTCCAAATTGTGAGTTCCTGCATCCCTAACTCCTGTGATATGGGAGAAATAAGTGTATTAAGCAGTCACAACTAGATTTAATGGAGACATTTTACCTCCATAGTTCCTCACTTCTCCATGAAGGAATGGAGGGAGGAAAGGATATATGTTTTGTGATGGTTTTCAATTCCTTGGAGCTCAGCTTTCTTTCCTTTGCATTTTTATAATCATTATGTATAATTATTTATTCTTGAGGTCTTTTGTTAGTGCTTATCTTTTCTAACCTTCCTACCACTTATTGTATATTACTTAAAACCATTTTTCCTGGATCTTAAAATCTTAAGTCTTAGTTTCATTCTCAGATAAAAATACCTGTAGTACTTAGCTTACAGAGAGGTATTAAGAAGTTAAAGTTCTATAGTCAAAGAAATCTGTAGTTTTTCAAGCATTATAAATGTTTGTTATTGGTAACATTATTATTAATTATGATACTGCCCTTTCTCTTGATTTCAGCAATACTGCTTTCTCTTAGTTATCTTAGATGACTTATTTTCTCTTTCTATGTCATTTACTCATTCATTATCCATCACCCACATCCTAATCATGGGTGACACTCTCCTTTCTTCTTCAATCTCTTCCCTTCCCCACATCCTTCTCAATTCCTGAAGCTTTATTCTATGTCATCTATTTCTTCTTATTAATATTAAGCATTCCAAGAGATTTTATTATTACCTCTTTACAGATAGCTACCCAAATCTGTCCCAAATGCTGTTCCCAAATCATTGCATCTTCATTCAGACTACACATTTCAAAATACTGATTCATCATTTTCCCCTCTCCACTCCTGTCTTTTCAAATTTTACTTCTTTTTGATGACAACACCATAACCCTCACAGCCACTTCAGGGTTTAAAAACTCAGACCCACCTTTAGTTCTTTTGCCTCTTTACTTCCTTATAATCTCTCTGTAATATTTCATACAACTGCTTCCTACTGTCCACTTACACTAGCCATTACACTATTCAGCCTCTTGTCACTCACCTGTAATATTTTCATAATTGGCTCCCTTGTCTGTAATTTCACTTCTCTCTAGTTCTTCCTTCCCCATAGTTATCAAAATAATCTTCCTGAGGCACAGAAATGTTCATTTTAAAATCCTTCTATCATTCTAAGATAAAATGCAAAAGTCTTATCCTGGCATTGAAGGCCTATAATGTAACTCCAGTATACCTGCCCAGCCTTACATTATTCTCTGCCCTGAACATTCCAGTCACTACCAGTTGTTCTGTAAACTTGAAATTCTGTCTCTTTCTTTATCTGCACATTTTATACAGGTTCTTCTCCATACCTTGAATCTATATCATTCTCATTTCCATCTCTGGAGATGGAATCCCTTCTCCATTAAAAGACCAGATTTATAAAATGTTTTTTTTTTTTTCTTTCCAGGAAGTCACCATCCTTCTCTGTAGCAAATTAACCCTGATTTTCCAGAGCCATTAGGCTACCAAGAAAAATTGTTGCAAAAATGGTTGAAATTTTTAAAAATGGCATTCCTTCTCTTTCCTCAGGGCTTATTTGGAAGCCAGTTCTGAAAAATGGAGTAGGTTGCTGACATCTTTGGAAGAGTTGATCAAGTGGCTAAATATGAAGGATGATGAGCTTAAAAAGCAGATGCCCATTGGAGGAGATGTACCTGCCTTACAGCTCCAGTATGACCATTGTAAAGTAAGTCAATTCTACCCTATTGGAAATTTTTCTTCTTTGATATATTAGTATTATAATTATCTTTAGTAGCTTAGAGTGGGAGGAAAAAGTCTAGTTTCTTTTTTTTTTTTAATTTTTTATTTTATTTGCATAACATGTGTGTGGGTAATTCTTCAACAATAACCCTTACATAGCTTTCCGTTACAAATTTTTTTTTCCCCCAACTCCCCACCCCTCCCCTAGATGGCAGGATATCCACTACATGTTAATTATGTTAAAATATTGGCAAATCGAATATATGTATACATATTTCCAAACTTATCATTGGTGTGCAAGAAAAATCTTATCTACACAAACGATATATCAGATAAAGGAAACACAATGTAAGCAAACATCAATCAAGGAGTATGAGAATGTTATGTTGTGGTCCTCATTTCGCATCCCTCTCTCTGGGTGTATATGGCTTTCTTCAGTGAACAATTGGAGGTGGTTTGAAACATTTCATTGTTGAAGAGAGCCATGTCCATCAGAATTGATCGTCATATAGTACTGTTGTTGCCGTGTATAATGATCTCCTGGTTCTGCTCATTTCACTCAGCATCAGTTCATGTAAGTCTCTCCAGGCCTCTCTGAAATCATCTTGCTGGTCATTTCTTACAGAACAATAATATTCCATAACATTCATATACCATAATTTATTCAGCCATTCTCCAATTGAAGGGCATCTATTCAATTTCCAGTTTCTAGCCACTACAAAAAGGGCTGCCACAAACATTCTTGCACATGTGGGGCCTTTTCCTTCCTTTATGATTTCTTTGGGATATAAGCCCAATAGAAATGCTGCTGGGTCAAAGGGTATGCACAGTTTGATAACTTTTTGAGCATAGCTCCAAATTGTTCTCCAGAATGGCTGTATCCGTTCACAGCTCCACCAACAATGCATCAGTGTCCCAGCCCTCCCACAACCCCTCCAACATTCATCATTAACTTTTCCTGTCATTTTAGCCAATCTGACAGGTGTGAAGTGGTATCTCAGGGTTGTCTTGATTTGCATTTCTCTGATCAATAGTGATTTGGAGCACCTTTTCATATGACTATAAATAGTTTTAATTTCATCCTCTGAAAATTGTCTGTTCATATCCTTTGACCATTTATTGATTGGAGAATGGCTTGAATGAAAAAGTCTAGTTTCAATCATGGAAATCAAAATAAATGTATTAGTATAACTTAAATGTACACATGTATTATCATTTCCTACCATAAAATTAAAAAAAACCACTTAGCAATTTTATATGTAATTATACATAACTATGTAATAAGTACTGCACAGTTTTCAAAATTACCCTGCATTTTGTGCTTTCTTCTAAATTTTCTTTTGTTCTCAGCTATACTATGCTAGAGAAGGCCACTGTTGGACCATATGTGTTTGTGTGTGTGTGTGCATGTGCATGTGTATGTGCATAATCATACTATTACATATTCCAATTTATCAGTTATTTTTCCTCTGGAGATGGATAACATATTCCTTTATAAGTCCTTTGTAATTGATTTGAGTATTTATAATAATCAAAAAGACTTAATCACTTAAAAGTTGTTCTTAGAATAGTACTGCTACTAATTTATGCAGCATTCTCCTAGTTTTCCTTATTTCACTTTTCATTATTTCATGCAAAGTCTTTCCCTGTTTTTCTAAAATCAATCAGCTTATTGTTATAGCATGAGTAGTATTCCATCACAAGCATATACCCCAATTTTTTTAACCATTATCCTCAATTTCCAAGTCTTTGCCACCAGAGAGTTGATGTAAATATTTTACAACATATAAATTCTTTCCCTTTTCTCCTATTCATCTTGGGAAACATATTTAACCAACTTATCTCAATATTTTGAAATGGCCATATTATGGATTAGAAGATTTTCATATGCGTGTATGTATATATGTATATAAATGTCTATGATATTTTGTTCAAAGCCTCATCTAAAAGAAAGGTGAAGCAACTAGTAATTCTGATAGAAAATAGGCCTGATTTAAACCTTGGAGCATACTAAAAAAGCCAAGAAACCTTCAGGCCTTTTTGAGAGGACCCTTATTAAAAAAAAAAAAAAAAAAAAAAAAGCTTAATTTTCCTTTCATTGACAAACTCTGTATCCCTTCCTTTTGTTCCTACCATTCCCTCCATCCCCCCCCCCCAAAAAAAAAAAAACCTTTAAAAACTCTGCAATAGGGGCAGCTAGGTGGCGCAGTGGATAGAGCACCAGCCCTGAAGTCAGGAGGACCTGAGTTCAAATCTAGTCTCAGACACTTAACATTCACTAGCTGTGTGACTCTGGGCAAGTCACTTAACCCCAATTGCCTCAGCAAAAAGCAAAAAAAAATAAAGAAAAGAAAAGAAAAACTCTGCAATAAGCAAATCAGCACTTCTATTCTTTGACTGTCATATAATCCTGAACAGTGAAGTATATTATCAGTAGATTTGAATTACTGTTTTCAAAGTTATTTGCTATGCCTATTTCTAAGTCATATTATGAACCACCCTCCCATCAAGTATTTTTGTTTAGCTATTTAACATTTTAAAATTTGTGAGTGGCCTGTTTCTATTAACTGTAAAAAGAGCCCCATATATGCATGCATCATTATCTTAAAGTATTCCCTATGTTTTAAAAAAAAAAAAGAAAGAACAGTCTATAAGATTTATTTTGGAAGTCTCATAATTAGGATCTACACAATACTGTTAAATATTGTTTTGGTTGAAAAAAACTTTAATAAAAGGGGAAAGATTAGTTAAAATATGTTTATGTTGTCTTTTATGATTTTAAATGCCTTTGCCTTAGAATAATATAGAAGAGGGAAGGGAAGGTTTTGTGGATTTGTAGGAAAAACAGCAATGGAGCTTCATAGCATGTGTCCTCATTCATTATTAATTGATTATTGCAGCATGCTTTACAAATAGAGATGATACCTCTCCAAATGACATGATCTCTTTGCCTTGGAATTCTCATCAATTATAGATAATTATCTGTTATAAAGCCCCAAGGAAAGTCTGACACATTTGTGTAAACTGTAATTTTGTTAGTAATTTGTGTGTCCTTATTATATAGCATACATTAATCAAACCATGCTAACACTTGATACACTTGTATTGACTACAAGATATAGGTATCATATCATCAGTAGTAGAAGAGATCATTCATTTGTTAAGCCCCTGAGCCAGTCCATTGTCAGCAGTGACCTCACTGCTTGTAGAAAGCCAATTCTGTGGTTTGACAATTCTGTGATCTGTTCCAGAGATACTCATAAGACAAGCAGAACCCTCTATGTCTGTAGTTAGTTAACTTGGCAGTAGTATATCTGAAGAGACGTATGTTCTTTCTGACCCATGTAAATTGATTCACTCAAGCAGAATTCACAAGTGTTTACTTCTTGTATAGCCTGTGTTAAGAACTGGCAAACTTAGTAAGAGGAATGGTATGAAACAAACCATATGGGGTTTCCTGCCCATTCATACCATAAGGTAAGGCAGAGTTGTTTGGTAGCGGAAGAGGAAAAGGGTACTAGGTATTTTTTTTTTTCTAAACTAGGTGAGCTGAGGCTTTGGATAATTCAGTGACCCATTTGCTGCACAGCTATAATGGGCTTTAAAAGTTAAAAAAAAAATTCTCATTCTGGCATTGCATATTTCTTAAGAGAGTGGTAAGATTGTACATATAAAGTCACCTGTTAATTTGACTTGTTTTGGTAAGAGTGAATAGCGTAGGTGATAGTTTATAACTTTGGGTGCTAGGGAATTAGATGAAATCATTGATGCATTATTTTCATTTGTGATGATTGATAAGGAGGGTGATACAAGACTAGAAAATAACTCCTTTAATTTATAACTCACGTCAAATAAGATAATAATTGTAAAATACTTCTTAGGTAGGGATCATCTGGGGAAAGGAAAACTGTTTTAAATGAGGGATAATGAGATTACAAAGAAGGAAATTGATCTGATGTAATAAAATGCATTTGAAATCTTAAAAAAAAAAAAAGAAGGAAATGGATTCATCATATATTTCAAAGGAGGAAGCAGAAGTTTCAGTCAAATGGTTGACTTTTCCCTCACTTCCCAATTCAATCTTTCATTTAATAAACATTTATTAAGGAACTAATATATTAAGGAACCAAAATATGTAATTCCAGAATGAGAAGTTTTTATTTTTTTAAGTCCATTATAGTTGTGTATCAAATGGGTCACTGAATTTTCCAAACCTTTAGTTATTTTAGTTTAGAAAAAAATAACTCCTAGTACCAAATAACTCTGCTATACTCTCTGGCATTCTGTGAATGGGCAGGAAAACACATATGGTTTGTTTCATCCCACTGCTCTTACTACATTTGCCAGTTCTATGCTTGTTGCTGCTGCTGCAAAATAAAAATAAAAATCTTTAGTTTAAAGGAACTTGCATTCTATCAGAATATACATATAGAGAATATACCAAATGTCTTAGTGCAGCTTTTAGCTTTTGATAGAACATGCAAAAGAAATAGTTAAATTCAAGATGTTGTTTTTATATAGTTAGTAGGCAGTGTACTAGCACATGAGGGAAGGGAAAAGAGAAGATAGAAAAGTCTTTCTGTTGATGTTCATATTAAAGTAAAATCTTGAAGGAAGTGAGGGGCTCTGTGAGTTGGAGATATGGAAAAAGTGCTTTCCTGATATGGCAGTAGGCTAGTGAGTAGGCTCAAAAATGGTATATGGAGCTCTATGTCAGGAACATAGAACAGACCAGTTTAGCTGAAACATGGAATGAAGGAAGCAAATGTAGGCTAGAAAGATATGTTGAGCTAACTTTGAAGGACTTTAAAAGCCAAATATTTGCCTGTGATCTAAGAAGATATATAGAAAAAAATCACTGAAATTGATTAAGGGAAGAATATGGTTAGATCTATATTTAAAGAAAATCACTTACAAAGCTGTCAAACACATGGTGCACAATACTTCCAAGTGCCACTGAAATACATTAAAATGTAATTAGGAAGTATTTAACAAAATTAATTTTAAAAATTAGAAAAAAATAGGGTTTTCAAGGTTAATATATAGGCTGTGGGGATACATATGTGCTGTTTTTGGTGTGTTGGTTTTTTTTTTTTGTTTTGTTTTGTTTTGTTTTTGTTTCTTTAGCTTGCTTCCATAAGTATAAAGGAATAATTTCTATACTAGCAAATGGGAGAAAAACATTAGACAGGGAAAATAAAGAAATTATTGCAATAGTCCAAGTGACCCACAGATATGAGGCAAGATTCATAGAACCGTGAGTCATCTGCTAGCAATAAGGGTGTAAACAAAGATGGTAGATACATGAGAATAGTAAGAAAGACTTGGATGCAAGATATGTAGTAGATGTAGAAAAAGCAAGATGTGTTAATTGACTGAGTTATATAAGGTGAGAATGAAGAGTCAAAGTAATTCTGAGGTAACAAGCCTAGGCGAATAGAAGAATTTTGATTTAGAAATAGGAAAGTTTGGAAGAGAAATGAATTTGGAGGTAAAGAATAATGAATTTTTAACATATTAAGGTTGTGATGTCCTTGGTACATCTTTTGAAATGTCAGTAGGGTGATGTAAAACTGAATCACATGAGAAAGCCTGGGGCTAGATGTATCTATTAGTCATTTGCAGATATGATAAATGAGCCTGGAGTTGAGCTCAACAGAAAAAGAGTATATAGAAAGAATATCTCTAGAGATAGTTTCTTTGTCTTTCCAAAACATAACCTTGTACAACTAGCCCCTGCTAAGTGTTATGAATGATTATTTGGCAGAAGAGACAGTCAACAAGCTTTTATTAAAATCCTATGGGTCAGGCATTGTGCTAAGTGATGGAAATGCAAAAAGAAAAAAAAGAAAAAGAAAGAAAATGGACTCTACTCAAGAAGATACAACATAGCAACAATTATATACACAAAAGATATTTAGAATAAATTGGAATTACTCAATAGAGAGAAAGTACAAGCATTAAGGGACAGCTAGTTAGTACATCGATTAAAATCCTGACTTTGGAGTCAGGAGAATTTATTTACTTGAGTTCAAATCTGACCTCAGACACTAATTGTGACTGGGCAAATCACTTAACCCTATTTGTCTCAATTTCCTCATCTATAAATTGAGGTAGAGAAAGAAGTGGTAAAATACTCCAGTATTTTTGCCATGAAAATCCTAAATTGGATCATGACAAACAGTAAATGAACAGTTAGTCTTAAGGGGAATCAAGTAAAGCTCTTTGTAAACAATAAGATTTTAGCTGGGACTTGAAAGAAATCAGGAATGCCAGGAAACATCTATGAGTTCTATTTAATGGGTGGGTAGATGGGGGATGACAGTGAAAATGTCTGAAATAAGTTGGGATATAAGAATATCTTGTTTTAAGGGGAGAAAAAAGAAAAAAGAAAAAAAAAACCACAGAAGCCATGTCACTGTACCAAAATTTTGTTGCTGAGCGTTAAGGTGTAAGAATGAAAATGGTAGGAAAGTGATCAGCCTGCAAGGAGCAGAACTAAGAGAGAGCAGTGTCATAAAACCCACTCTGAAAAGTATATCAGGAGTACATTATCATCTGTAACTTCAAACTCTGGGACTATGGTGGCTTTATAACAGAAATAGGAAAATAAGAGAAGGGAACATTTTGAGGAAGGGGGCAATTGATGTTCTCAATCAAGTATTATCAATCAGTAAACTTTTAAGTTGCTATCGTGTACCAAGTATTGTACTAAATGCTGCTTGCTTTTAGTGCTGTCCATATTCTACTTGATGTGCTGGCTCTGTCTTCAAATAGAGTTACCCAAAAGATATTTGGAAATTTATAACTGGCATTATAGAGAGGAAAAGTGTGAGTTTTGGAAACAGTGAAAAAGTATCCTTTGAAACTGAGAGTTAACAACAATATTTTCTTTCCTCTTCTATTGCTATATTTTACCTCATTCTTTTGTCAATCTTTTTTTTTTTATGCCCACATTTAGGGGCTAAAAAGAACTATCAGTGAAACTTAGGAAGGAAATAAGCCAAAAGAAGGAGATAGTATCTACAGTTTTAAATGCTATTGAAATGGCAAGAGGATAATGACTGAAAAGATACCAGTGAAATTAAAAATTGGTACATGATTTTTGGTGCCTTGGAGCAATCAATTTCAATTGAGGGAGGAGTCTAACCAGATTGTGTGTCTTGAGGATACATGAAGTAGCACAGTAACTGTGTTAAATGTATTGATAGGGGATACCAGATCAGTTTTGTGAAAATTCAGAACACTAATGGAACAGTCATTACTGAAATGTTCAGAGCCAATATTCTAGATTTAAACAATTCTTACATGTATTTTGCTTGTAATTAAGCTACATGAGCTCCTACATTGGTATGTGCCAATGCTGCTATTAAGTGAGCAATTCCATTTGAAAAGCATGCCCAGAAAATTCAAGACTGGGCAGAGAGATTTTCCACATGGTCTTTGCTACTTTAAAGAAAAATGAGTGAATGCTTAGATTTTTTTTTAATTTTTAATTTTATATTTATTATCACTCCTTCACATCATAAGAAAAGATGACTGACATATGAAAAGGTGCTCCAAATCACTATTGATCAGAGAAATGCAAATTAAGACAACTCTGAGGTACCACTACACACCTGTCAGATTGGCTAAAATGATAGGAAGATAATGATGAATGTTGGAGGGGATGTGGGAAAACTGAGACACTAATACATTCTTGGTGGAATTGTGAACGGATCCAACCACTCTGGAGAGCAATTTGGAGCTATGCTCAGAAAGTTATCAAACTGTGTATACCCTTTGACCCAGTAGTGTTTCTATTGGGCTTATATCCCAAAGAGATCTTAGAGGAGGGAACGGGACCCACATGTGCAAGAATGTTTGTGGCAACCCTTTTTGTAGTGGCTAGAAACTGGAAGCTGAATGGATGCCCATCATTTGGAGAATGGCTGAATAAATTATGGTATGTGAATGTTATGAAATATTATTGTACTGTAAGAAACGACCAGCAGGATGATTTCAGAGAGGCCTGGAGAGACTTGCATGAATTGATGCTGAGCGAAACGAGCAGAACCAGGACATCATTGTACACGGCAACAACAATACTATATGACGATCAATTCTGATGGACATGGCTCTCTGCAACAATGAAATGTCTCAAACCAGTTCCAATTGTTCAGTGAAGAAAGTCATATACATCCAGAGAGAGGGTTATGAAATGTGGACCACAACATATCATTTCCATATCTCTATCAATGTTTGCTTGCATTGGGTTTCCTTTCTTAGATAATTTTTGTTCATGTAGATACGATTGTTCTTGCACAGCAAGGTAAGTATGGAAATATGTATACATATATTCGACTTGTCAAGTATTTTAATATAATTAACATGTAGTGGACTTCCTGCCATCTAGGGAAGGGGAGGGGGGGGGGATTTGTAATGGAAAGCTTTGTAAAGATCAATGTTGAGGAACTACCCATACATATGTTATGCAAATAAAAAGCTTTAATTAAAAAAAAAAAGAAAAGATGGCTGATTAGCATTATAACATTATAAAAGGGTTAACTAAGGTAACAGAGATGCTATACTGATCTCAGTACAGCATCATAAAGTTCAATTTTTGTCCAAAAAATTGCACTTCTCAGTAATTCATGTGGTATCCCAAAGCTCTAGACCCCATCCAACCGCAGGGCTTTAATTTAAAAAAAGAAACAAAACTTTTCTTTAAAACTTCAATTTTCTTTTAAATACTAGCAGCTATATACTCTATTTATACATTTCTCTTTCATTATAGAAACTAATATAGGAAAATTTGATCTTACTGTTTTTTTTAACATCAGTAATTCTTTAAAAGGTTTTTGATTAGCTCATTGCCTACTTAAAGCTATTTAAGTTGTTTTTTTTTTTTTTTTTTTTTTTTTCTTAAATGTGCTGGAGCCAGCTTAGTCATCTTGATGATTAGGTTGCATCATATTTCTTTTACCAATGCCCTTGCCAAATGACTGTATCCTTTGTTCATTGCAAGCTGTATTCTTATTTGGCTTGGAAACTTAGTCCCCAATGGAAGAAATATAACTTTCACAGAGTAACTTCAGTATTACTGGTCTTAATTTAGAGAAAAAAGAGTCCCTCTCTGCCCATGACTCATAAAATGATTTATATTACCCATATTATTTTTTGTCATATAACTTTTTTTCATCTAAAATATACATTTACCAATGAATCTTCCATTTGAAGTATATCTTAAACTTAATATTGTTATAACACAATATTAATTTGCTTAAACGGATTTTCTGAACATGTTCTATATTCTACTATATAGTTTGTGATTTGAATTGCCAGATGCCCAGATTGCCTAAGTTTCTAAACAACTTTTATAAATGGGGAAGTTATTGACTATAATATTAATTTTTTTATTCATTTCATTCTTTATTTTGAAGTTGTCATTTTTTATACTAACCCTGAGAGGTAAAATTTTTAAAAGTTATAGTTTAGTCACTTTTAGAACTTTAATTTGTGTTTAAAATGTTAGACTTAGAGTTTCATCTTTAGTGAACTGAATTTATTACATACTTCATACAAACATTTTCAACATGAGTTTTGTTTAAAAACTTGCCAGTGTAAAACATATAGGCATAACACACTTTTTGATAAAATTTTTTTATACATTGATTAGTGAACAGTTCTCTTACTAGTTCTGTTGTCCTCTGAAGGTAAAATTAGAATTTTTTTCTCACTATATGGGCATTTGATAAATATATCATTTAAGTTATATTTTCCTAAAGATTAATATATGACTCAAGTGAAATTACATATTGAAGATAATCTTGGTGAATAGAACTAATTATACCAAAGAGAACATTATTTTTCCAAGTGTCCATAGTCTAAAAGTTGTTCCTTATCAGTTTTAGATTCTTTTTTCTTTTCTTTTCTTTGAAAGCAAAAATTTGACTTCTCTAGAGTGAGAATAGTATGTGTGTGTGTCTGTGTGTGTGCGTGCATGTGTGTGTGCATGTATGTGCATGTGAATGTTTGCATGCAAGTGCATGCAAGGATTTTGTTTTAAGTGACATAGAATTGGGCAACTATTAAATATTTTTATTAGATTCCTATTTAAGCTCTTTTATATTTGACTCTATGCCAAACTTATTTAGTGGCTACTAGATAAAAATAACATGGCCCATGTTTTACCCTCAAGCAGCTTATTTTGTAATTACCTAGATAAAGGTAATATACAAAGTTCTGATGGGTACTAAAGAGATTTTCAGACAGAGTACTTTAAGAAAATCTGAAGAGGGATGTAGCATGTTTGAATAGGAGGGAGAGTTTGATTTGAGAAAACTTCTCAGAAGAGATAGCATTTGAAGGATTCTTTTTCCAATGAATATGAGGAAAAGGAAATACAGATATCAGGTGAAGGGAGAGGAGATGGTGTACTACATTTTAAAAGAGACTAAGAAAGTTTTTATCTGATCGTAAAATATTGGCTACAGAGGTACTTTGGAGAGAGCATTTTGTCCTACAGGCAATTTGGAAACCACTAAAGACTTATGAGCAGGGAAGCAATATGGCTAGACATGCAATTCTAGATTATTTTGTTGGTCTTGTGAAGGTAAGTTTGGCGCTATAATGTGTCAGGTTGTTCTAAATAGTTCAAATGAGATGTTTTAAGGGCCTAAATGGAGGTGAGACAGTAAAGAGAAAGAGTACTGATGAAAGAGATGATGGTGATGAAACTGCCCAGATTCTACATCTACTTGGATAGAGAGGAGAATCTATATGTAGTGGAGAGAATTGATCAGGAACCTCTTTTGAAGAATTGATTTATTATTTATGATCTGAAGAATGTGAGGTGAGAAATAGAAGCAATATAATTTTTAAGGACTTCATCAAAATTATTTTGTTAATACTCCTTTATAAGGTTTGATAAATTCCTTCATTTCATGCTTGATGAACTTAAAATGCTGCCAGTCAGTTGCTGAGATGAGCATCATCCATGCCCCTAATAATTTAATAATTAAAAGCAAAATGTGCTCTATAAAGCGTCATTTGAGGTAGAAGACAGCTAGCTCTAAGGAGTGTAAACTTTGAGAATGGAGGATAGAGCCATCTAAAGAAAGAGATTCTGTTCTTTTAGAGGTAATTGTTCCTGATTCTTGGTAAAAAGGGATTTCTTTCTCCTCCACACATTTTCCCTATCTCCATAAGTCATGGAATATCGTATCAGAGATGTTATCTCTCTAGGAGATACTTCATCTTGCAAGAAGCAGTCAGTCAAGGTGTGAGATGCAAGAAGCTTCATGACTAAAGAGTTAGTCTTGACCAGCAGAAGGCTGTACTCTAGACTCATGAGGGGGAGGATATTGTAGTTATTACAGTGGCATCTCAGTAAATATTTTTCCTTTGACCAACTGTTACAGGTAAGGTACCAGCAGGGCTGGATGGTAGAATAAAAACCCATTTAATATCTTGAGTCCAAAATCATCCTTCTCTGGAGTACTAACTAATCTCAGCAAAGGAATCAATAAAAGATAATTTTATGTTTTTAATCTTGGGCTATTATGAGGATGGTGGTGACATAAGCAAAAATGGACAAAAGTATAAAGTAGAGAAGATTTTAAAGGATAAGATGAATTTAGTTTTAGATTTGTTGAATTAGCAGTACACATTTGGTCATCCAACTAGATCTCTGTAGCAAGCAAATGGAAATGGAATGAAAATCAGGAAATAAATTAGAAGTGGATGGATAAATTTGTAAGGCTTCTGTGCAGAGGATCATTAAATCCATGAGAATATGAGAAATCACAAAAAAAAAAGGACAATAAAAGAGAAATTAGGAATAGAGTCTTGTTAAACAGCACATCTTTGAAGACAGTAGGATGATGATAAAACATTAAAGGATACTGTAAAGAAACAATTGTCAAAGAATCTGGAAAGGAAATCACAGGTTGATATGTGAAGGCATCTCCCCACCCCTGGACTACCCCTTACTACACCGTTCTTAATGTCTTTTTTAATGTCTGGGGAGTAATAATAATGATAGTAATGAAGTCAAATTATGTATAAAATTTTAGAAGGATGAAACCTGAAGATAATTCTATCATATTTAGCAATTAGCCATTAAAAAGCTGTTGGAGATCTTGAAGAAAACAGCTTCAGTAGTAAGATATAAGGTGGATTGAATGAATAGATGTTTGTTAGGTGTGATTTCACAATTCTGACCTACCTTGATAGATTCATATCTCTGCATATGAATAGATCTCAGAGAAAATTATATAGCCTCTTGGAATTTTCAGTCAGCCATAAAAGCTTAATTTCTCTCCTGGGAAAGCCCATTCCTGGCTTCCTACCTTCCTTTCACTACATACCCCTTCCCTATATCCCCCCAAAAAAGTTTATTAATTAAAGGAGAACTTATTCACACATGTGAGAATCATAGCTTTAGGCTGACCTACACTTGGACTTAAATTCCTGTTCTAAGTACTGATTGCAGCCACATATGTTTTGTCAGCATTTTGCCTTATGAATGCATGTGTCAGACTACTTCATTCTTATTATGAAAAGAATAATAATAGCTGACATTTACATAGCACTTAAGAATTTGCAACAGATTTCACTCCTGTACATTCTTACATCAAGATCTACTTATTTAAAATAATGTTTCTAATTTTTTGATGATATTTATAAAATTTAGTAACCAACAGTTTGGGAAAAAAATGTGTCCCATGTATAACGATTAAATTAAACTGCTGGAATTACAAGTACAAAGAACAAAGCAACTGCTTTTCCCTGTGATATTTTATTCTAATAGAGAAGATAACTAGTACCTATAAAGAATAAAAACAAACTTGTCTGTTTGACTGGTATTTCCTCTGCAATTGGAAGATCTGGAAATGTTACATTGGGCTGAGAGGGATAAGCATTTATATAGCACCCCCTGTGTGCTAAGCCCTTATTACAGCTACTGTTTAAGGACAAGGACTGTGTTTACCTCTGGAAAATGAAGGTGATACTGATCTTTATGGAATCTGCTTGGATATCAGAATGGATGATAAAATTAAGTAAGATGTGCTAAGTTAGGGATGGAGTGGAGATGTTCTGATCAATAATACTAGTTAACAATTGCTGATCCTCCACATTGTCCTGTATGAGTCATTGATACTCATAATAGTTTAAATAGTTATAGGAAAATTTACTACTTTAATGAGATTTTTTTGGTATGTGTACTAAAATTAAAAAATATAGGAAAATGGACATTCCTAAGAAAGGGATTATGGTACATAGAGTTAGAGAACCTGGATTCAAATTTTGTCTCTGACGCTTACTAAAATCCATTCAGTCTTGGTAAGTTACTAACTATCTAGGTCT
This sequence comes from Myrmecobius fasciatus, assembly GCA_023553655.1. Classification (NCBI taxonomy): domain Eukaryota; kingdom Metazoa; phylum Chordata; class Mammalia; order Dasyuromorphia; family Myrmecobiidae; genus Myrmecobius; species Myrmecobius fasciatus. Next base: position 249,403 of record JAJPUD010000307.1, read on the forward strand.
CAGTTTCATCTAGAGATGTGGAGTAGGAAGCTGCCAAAGTCACTTCTGGTTCTGGTCTATGATCCTCTTACAAGAGTAAAGGTTTTGTGTGTAAAAGAGAATTTCATTTGTGCTTCCTATAATAAACAACTGAGTATGGTTTAAAAAACAAACAACTACACTTAATTTTTCAATATAACTTTACAATTTTGTTTTAGAGAACAAGACAAAAAAAAAAAGGTACTGTCTTTACCCATTTATTCCTCTGGGGTTGAAAGGGAGATCAAGCACAAATCTTCACAATTTATATTAGTTTCTGTTTTCAAAATCTGCGTGAGATATGTTTTACTGCTTGAGAGATACTGGAGAGAGAGTTCTTCCCTGGTTTTTACATGAATACTCAACAATATGTCTCATGCTTCATTTTTTCTGTCAGAGAGGTGGAATCACAATGAATATATACTTTAACAGTTCATTTAAGAATGTTAACCAAATGACTTTCTTTTAAAATACTACAAAGAAGACTTTATTATTATTATTATTGCTTTTGCATACCAATGTAAAGTAAGCTCATGTTCTTTTTTGGTGAAGCTTTATTAGTGCTATCAAACTGAATAATTATCTTTCCTTTTCTCCCCCTCTCCCATATAGTAGTGATTTTAAACTCATATAGGCTGATTTAGTTTTGAAAGCAAAGAGGGGGAAAATGGTGGATTATATTCCAACAGATTCTCCTTGTACTTATATTTATTTGTTTCTGTCTATTTGCTTTCTTTAAAAATCATCTTTTTAAAAAACGATTCCAAATTAAACCTTTTGCTCCAAGAACCATACTGAATTAGTGAATAGAGGAACTCACATTTATACTTTATATATCTAACTTCATACTTTGACATTTTAAAGTAAGAATTACATCTTAAATATGTTTCATGCTGTTAGAGCCTTTGTTTGCTATGAGATCAAAAAACGCAAAGAAAATTCTGATATAAAGAAATTTTATTAAAAGTAATAGAATAAATAATATACATCAATGGTGGCTCCGGATTGAACACTCATCTTGCAGAATTAATAATTATATAAGAACTCAGTTGTTTGGTGTTCTCCATTTGCTGCACTTTTGCCCTTGACAAAGTGATTTTTGGACTAGTGTCTTTGCCAATGTTATGTTCCATAGAATGCAATGGGAAGAGCCATTCCATAGATGTCCTTTCATAGGATGCTACTAGGATTCTCTTCTCTTAAGTTACAGTTTTTATGTGTAGCCTTCAAATTATTTTATCTTCTCACATTTCAGTATTATCACCTCTAAAATGAAAGCATTGGACTATGTAATTTCTAAATTTCTTACCATCTGTAATATTCTGTGTCCAAGTCTCAAGTTCTTAACATATGATCTCTTATCTACCAAGCTGTGGCTCTTGATCTGTCATTAGCAGGGAATGTGATTTGCCTTGTCTTTTAGTAGCAGCAAAGCACATAGACATTGTGTATAGTGTATTTTGATATTGTCACAGTATATTTAAGGTGGTAATGCATCTGGATGTCCTGAGCCAGAATTAAATTTGGGTCTAGCTTAAAGATTCCATGAACCTGATCTCATTTAGTATATTGTTCTAACTCAATGAAGTTACTATAGATAATGTAAAATGTCAATAGAGATTAATATGTTAAGAGAACAAAGAAATTTATATATCAAAAAATAGAGATAGATTGAAAAATCATTTAGGTCAACTCACTGCCTTTAGAATACACTGCATCTGGACCTTTCCTCTCTAATGACTAAACTCTATTATGTCATTAAGAACCATCTAAAGCAGTTTCTTAGATTGTAGGTTAGAGAGAAAAGACATGATAGTAGTGTAGAGTGTCTTCTAGAAAAGATAGGAAATATCTAGTTTAAAGGAACAAGAGGAGAAAGGCCACTTCTTCAAAAGAGTCAGAAATCAGTTAGCAGATGATAATTAGAAGGATGTGAGATTAGAATTCCTAACAGTAATAAAAATAACTCATTTTTTAATAGCACTTTTTATGAGTACTTTTTGGACCCAGAGTCAGGAAAACTCATTTTTCTAAGTTCAATTATGACTTCAGACATTTATTCAACTGTGCAGTCCTGGGCAAATTCCTTAATTCTTTTTTCTGCCCCAGTTTTATATCTGTAAAATGAGCTGGAGAAGAAAATGGCAAGCTATTTCAGTGTCCTTGCCACAAATAAATAAATGAATGAATGAATGAATGAATAGAAACTACAAAAAACCTCCAAATGGGGTCCATGATGAGTTAGACATGATTAAAATGATCAAACAATGCTTACAACATATAGCAGTCTGCTGTTTACAAAGCCTTTTCCTCAAAACAAGATGGTGTGTTCCTATTTCCATTAACAAATTAGATACTATTCTAAAAGGCTTCCAGCCTTTCTTTGTTTCAGTGCATTGCTTTCTGCAAGGATGTGTTGAAGAAAGATCGTGGGATTTGAAAGGAAATAGACATTATGAATAGAAAACTATAAATTGAGCTACATTGTACTCCAATTGAAAGAACAAACATGAAAGCCACTTGTTTTTAGAACTCAAAGCTCTTTGCCACTCTGTAATTCTTTGAACTAAACAGCTCTATTGGAGTGTAATTTTCCTGTCATTAGTTCTTCACCAGGTATTAAGGGAAAATCAAATTTTTCTCATATCACAAGTAGGTAAAATTTTTGCCTTATGGGTGATATGATATTTAAATATTCTTTAAAAGTAATTATTTTTAGTATCTTGATATGAAATAAAATTAATGGAAACAAAATATAAGCAGGAAAAGTTTCATTGGAAGAATTTAGAAGTGAGATACTTATTTCATATTATTATTCTATGATTTCTGTGGAAAACTAAGTATTTGATTAGAGTATTTCTGCTTAAGAAAACCAAATTAATGATCTGTAGGAAAAGTAGTGTGGTATTGTTTTAAACTTGAAAGAATCAGGAACACCTACATTTAAAACCTATCTTTGAAATTTACTATTGGTAACACTGTAACTCACATCAGATAGTTGCTATGCAGGAAAAATGAGATAATGAATGTAATTTCTTTGAAAGCATTAAGTACTCTATAAAGGTGAAGCATTATTCTAAGAGGAAGGTGTCATAAATCTTAAGTGATTTTTAAAAATTCCTGGACAGTAACATTTTTCTAGTATTATAAAAATAGCAATTGTTTGTGAAAAGGCAAATGTTATCTCATTGGTTAGATCTTTATTTTGAATATTTATTTCAACATGCTGAACTTGTAAAATTATTGGCCTTTGATATAGAATATAACACAAGGGCAAAAGAAATAGAGGATTTAATAAGTTGGTTCACTCTTCTAGTGTTCAATTTGGATTTTGTTATTTTGTTTTGTTAAAAAAGAAAAAAGGCTAGTGATTATTTTCATAATATATCTCAATGGGTGGTGGTGTTATTTATCTCTAAGTTAGAAAGGACCTTCTAGTCCATCTGACCATCTAGTCCAATGCATATCTGATAAAGAATTCATTCCTTAGGCAATGTCTCTAAAGTGTTATCCAGCTTCTACTTAAAAACTTTCATCTAAAGTTCTTTCTGACTTCTGATACATCTCCTTTTGCCTTGGATTAAATAAATTAGCATATATAAAGTACTTTGCAAACCTTAAAACACTGTAAAATGCTAGCTTTTGTAGTCATTATCATCACCCTTATTGAAGAGATTTCATCCTTAGGAAGCTTTTCTTACAATAAGCCTATATTCATCTGTCTGTAAAAGTCAAAAGGATGTCAAGGATAATTAGGTGACAGAGAAAAGAGAAGCTTTCCAATATTTGAGCTGAGCTGCTACTATGAGCCTTGTTTCACAGAGGAGAAATCTATAGAGTTTTAAAGAAGTCATATTATTTTACCCCCTAAAGAGCAATAAGGAAGTATTCCTAGATATTGGCAGATGTAAGGAATCTTATTACTGTTTCTGGACTGCAACGATTCATAGTAGTGATTACTTAATGAGGGGCATAGAGGTTGGCATATATAGGTGTGATATCATGAGTAAGACCTTCTCCTACAAGCCTTTTCTCTTATTTCTGAAATGCTATTCCTTTGGGTTGAAGACAAGTAGCCTCAGAATCACATTTTGACAAGAGTAGAATTAACTTTGTTTTAGGCCACTTCCCTTGGCTCATACCATTAGCTCATACCCACAGATATTGCTCTTTTGGGACAAGGTCAGTCCATATTTTTCCCTCTTCTGAAGGGGATTACTCAAAGGGAAAACAACATATTCCTCTTTAGCCAGCACTCTTGATTGTCTGGACTTTGCCTACCATGCTTGCCACAGAAATTTCAATGAATCAGCCCTTGGAGGATTACAGCCTTGAAGTTCCCTCTGCCTCAGTGACCTCTCCCTTAGATCTGCTGATTCATTCCACTATGTCCATTTTAAGGAGTATTCCCAAGCCAACCTTATCTTTATTCTTTTCCAGCCTGTACTTCTGACTCCCCAGAGTTTCTCTCCCCAACTCCCAGGCTCAGTACCTTCTTCTCTATCTCCTCATACTTTTCAGCTCTTTATTTTGTTGTCTTGTCCCAATGGAATCCTTGAGGCAGATGCTGAATTTCTTTCTCCTTGTATTGGTATTCTAAGCATTTAGCACTATTCTAGACTGGAGGAAAGTACTTAATAAATGCTTGTTTTGATTAGATATACTAAACAAATTAGTGAAATCCTAGACTTTGAATACAAGGATTCTATGGTTTCATGCTCCTTTGTTAAAATTTTAGCCTTCCAGTCATGTAATTTTTTTTTTTTAGTAACTGAGCTCAGATAATTTGACTCAAGTGATTAGACTAGATCAAATTGTCAGCCTAAGATATACCTGATGCTGATGTTTATAAGGAAATACCTGATTGCCTCCAATGAGGGGTAGCTTAATTTGAGACCACAGTTCAACTATGCTGTTAATTTTTCTTCAGTCCAGTTTACTTGCCTATAAAGTGATGATGTTTATGTTTGTAATGTATTTCAGACAATTGTGAAAAAAATACTTTGTAAACCTTAAAGTGAAACATTAAATGATTATAAAATTATCATGAGTTTTTTCACTGCCTCTCACCCTGGATAGAATGCTCTCCCTTTTTACAACTGATTCCTAATTCCCTGGAAGATAATTTGTAAATCTTAAAGCGAAACATAAAGTGATTATAAAATTATAATGATTATGTAGATCAGCTCATTAAATCTAAATTCTTGAATTAATTTTAATCTTGTAGCAAATTATATTTCTATTTCTAAAAAAAAATGATACATCTTCTGTTTGATTTTTAAAACTTGTCACAACCTAGATCTCTTTCTATCTTTTTATTCCTTTTAAACTGTTTTCCCTCATTCTATTCTATGATCCAGTAATGTTGACCACCTTGCTTTTCTTCACCCATGATACTCCCTGCTTCTGATTCCTTTTCCTTTTCATTGGTTCTCACCTATGGATAGAATGCTCTTCCTTTTTACAACTGATTCCTAATTCTCTGGCTTCAAGATTCAACTTAAATCCTACTTCAGCTAGAAGCCTATTCTAACTATTCTATGCCCTGCCTTCACCCTCTGCCTTTGCTTGGAAATTATTTTCCATTTATATCTTTAGATATACTTTAATCTTTATATATACCTTTAATGTACTCCCCCTCCCCCATGTTGTCTCCTTCATTAAAATACAAGATGCTTAGGGGCAAGGACTATCCTTTTTATCTTCAATTTTAGCATAATGCTTGGTAACTTAATAAGTGATTCTTATTATTGAAGATAAGGAGACACTAAATGATTAAATGAACAGAATTACATTTATTGCAATAAATCACATTTTTCATAAAACATTTGAAAATAGCACTATCAAAAGCAGCTGCCTCTGTTTACTTGTTGTCCAGAAAAACTTTACTCATGTGTCATCATCACAGAAGCAGTGCCCTGGATTTGTAGTTAAGATCTATGCTCAAATACTTTTTTTTTTTAAACCAACTAGCTGTGCAACATTACTTAGATCATTTATACTTTTAATGTCTCAGTACTTCATTACTGAAATGAGGGAATTGGACTCCATGAAGATTTCAATGGTCCATTCTAACTCCAAAATTCTATTTAAGAGCATGCATTCTTTGGAATTTTTGATTACCTCTAGGGTGGTTCAAAGAGGGATGTAGACTACTTCTTTAGAAGAGTTAGCCTAATTCGATAATACCAATGTTATATTATTTGTTGTTCATTTCAAATATTAAAACTTTGGCACATTTTACTGACATTTAGAGATACAGAATATGAAAACGTGTTTTTATGTGCAAATGTCCATATTTGGTACGCTAAGTATATTGTTCTGAGACTTCTTTACATTGCATTCACTTTTAAGCATGTACCCCAATTGGCTGTCTTGGGGAGAAATATCAGAGATCTGGGTTCCAATCAGATAATTAATTTCAGTATCAGTTTCTTATATTCAGGGACAGTTTGCAACTATAGAGATGGTGGTAATTTCTACATACTTACTGTTCATATCTTTGCAACCTTGTATTCACATTTATTGCTTGTGATTCTCTAGGAGATAATTCTTACAGCTTTAATGTTACCGCTTTAAATTATTTCTTATTTTTATTTTCATAGAGGCTGTGCCAATACTCATAGTTGGTACTTTGAGACAGTAGCTAGATAAAGATACTATATTATATTTCTAGAAAGTATCTTTTCGTAAAATTTTTCTCAGTGTGCATCTAGATGGGAATTTATTATTTTGTTGTTCTTTTCATCTTCTAATATTGAAACAAATTATCCTTCATATAGAAAATTCCTCCTAAAAGTCTTCTGTAGTTTCATCATATTTGAGATGTGACTCTGGGTCTTCAAAGACTGTGCTTATGCTCCAGTAGGTCCTGTGAAGCTAATTTAGTTGGTCTCATAACAGATTTATAAAGTCTTTTCTGCAAATAGAATATTATACTAGGCTTTGAGTGACCTAGAAAGTTCAGAGAAGATAGTTTCTACCCTCATGGAACTTACAATCTAATAAGGGGTTACTGTCATCATAGATAACTAATATATAGTAAGTGCAATAGAGAAGTATAAAGCAAAAAGCTGTATGAGTTTTGAAAGGGAGTGTTACTATTGGGGAAAATTTGAAAAAGGCTTTTTTTTAGGAGGTGCCACAAGATGCTTGCATAATTGACAGGTAAAGATGACGAAAGAAGGCATTCTGGATAATGGAAGACAGAGTCATAAAGGAAGGAGAATACAGCCATATATAAGGAGGAAAAAGAGTTCTTTTCAATTTGACCACAGGATACATGAAGGGTATATCAAATAATACATACTACAAAGGAAGGGTGATTAAAGATTGTGAAGAGACTTGCTTATTGGGCAAAAACATTTCAAATCTCCTCAGTAGATATTATATGGATTGTTAAGATTTTTGAGTAAATGAATATTCTGACCAGAGTGAGGCAGAAGGAAATGCATCTGGCATCTTGAAGGTTGTAATAAAGAAAATAGAATGGTCATGAACATTGATATCAAATGTATAGAAATGAATAAATCCTTGTGGGCTGGGTATTGACTTGGAAAATCTCAAATTAGCATTGTCTATTTTTATTGTATTTATTTTGAAAAACATTTCTCATTTGAATTTTAATCTGGTTCAGCTCCATTGAAATGTTTTGGTGGAAGCCTGTAAGTTTGATACCTCTGGCCTTGAGGATCTGTTATACTAGAGTTGTGGCATAAATGATGGAAAAGAGAGAGAGAGAAAGGAAAGAGACTTTGCAGAGGTGAAATCAACAGGTCTTATGGTTATAAGAAATGAAGAAAAGGAAAAATAAGATTAGAATTTTGAGCTTTGGAAAGAAAATAAAAAATGGTATCTTCTGGCGGCATACTTTTTTCAGAATTTGTGACAGAAGAAGGAGCTAGGTTTATAAGCTTTTAATAATGTCGAACATCTAGAGTTACAGGCTTATTATAAATAGCTTATTAGCAGTCAGAAATATGGTTCTGGAACTTAAAAGAGATATCAGGGATGGAAATACACATGTAAGAGCCATCTCCCTGTGACAGTTAAAACCAAAACAGTGAAGGAGATTGCCAGGGGCTCAGAGCAGGAAGATAAAAAGCAAGAGGATCTAAAACAGTATTTGGGGGGAACAACTACCTTATGGGCCAAGGAGACTGTGGAATGGTATTTAGAGAAGGACCATTCTCCTCTTGATAAATGGCCAAAGGATACAAACAGGCAATTTTTAGATGAAGACATTAAAACCATCTATAGTCATATTAAAAAATGTTCTAAATCACTATTTATTAGAAAAATGCAAATTAAAACAATTCTTAAATTTCACCTTATACCTCTCAGATTGGCTAAGATGGCAGGAAAAAGTAATGATAAACATTGGAGGATAACAGGAAAAGGTAATGATAAATGTTGAAGGGGATGTGAGGAAACTAAGACGCTAATACATAGTTGGTGGAGTTGTGAGCTGATCCACCCATTCTGGAGAGCAATTTGAAACTGTGCTCAAAGGGCTATAAAAATATGTATGCCCTTTGATTCAGCAGGACCACTACTGGATTTGTATCCCAAAGAGATCATAGAAAAGGGGAAAAGACTCACGTGTGCAAAAAATGTTTATAGTAGTTTTTGGTGACAACGAATTAGAAAATGAGTAGATGTCCATCAACTGGAGAATGACTGAATAAGTTAAATGGTATATGAATGTAGTAGAATATTGTTGTTTTATAATAAATGAAAATCAGACTGGTTATAGAAAAGCCTTCAGGGATTTACATGAACGGACAATGAAACTAACAGAACCAGGAAAACATTGTACATAGTAATAGCAAGATTATACAATGATCAGTTATGTAGACTTGATTCTTCTCAGTGGTTCAGTGATCCCAAGGCAATCCTAATAAACTTTGGATGGAAAATACCATCCACATTTGAGGCTAAATGTAAATCAATTCATGTTATGTTCACTTCTTCTGTTTTTTCTTCTTTTTTTTTTTCCTCTTCTGATTTTTTTTCCTAACATGATTCATATAGAAAGATATAAAAAATGAATGTATGTGTATAGGCAAAAAAAAAAAATGGTGGTTTACATGTAACTGGGGAAAATTAAAAAAGAAAGAAATTGTTAGGCAATCAGAATTTATTTCTACCTGTCAGGAACACCTACTATTCCAAGAGTATTTAAATACTCAGTGGCCTCCAAAGTTCATCTTTGGCTTCCAAAAGTGCCACTGACCTCATTTTATTATTTGCTAAATATGATTAATAAATTGGTTATTAATTACTCAGAAAAAAGGAGAAAAACCAGAGGAATGTTATACCTCTAAAGATAAAAAAGAGTATAATATTCAGTAGGAGGCAGTACCAGATGATACAGAAGAGACAGGAGGAGTGAGAACTGAAAACAGTTTTAGATTTAATAAGTGGTATAGGTAATATTTCCATAGCACTTTAATGCTTATAAAGTTATTTACAAATATTATCTCATTTGAGCCTTTTAATAACTTTGGGGGATTGGTGCTATTATTATCATCATCCTTATTTTTAGAATAGAATAACTAAGACTTAGGTTGCAACTTGCCCAGAATCACACAACTAGTGTCTGAGTTGAAATTTGAGCTAAAATGACTCTGGGTTCAGTTCTTTAACTATTGTGCCACTATACACTGGTGAAGACAGTTCTTAAGCCAAACTGCTAATCTTATTTACTCAAATATTATACATACAAAGGTTTCTATGATTTTATACTCGGAAGTAGTCTTTTACTTTTGATTAAAGTCACCATCAAATAGAATTACTAAATCTTAGAGGTGGAAAGAAATTCAGAGCTCAGTATACAATCAGAAATGGAAAGAAACAGAAACTCAGAAGTCAATCTAGTCCAAGCCAAACCTTAGCAGAAATCCTTTTTACGACATCCTGCCATAGGGTTATATAACCTCTGCCCTTCAGTGAAGGCTATGACCACTGCTTCTTAGAACAATTCATTTTCACTTTTAGGCAATAATAGTTAATCCTTTTATTTTGGGCCAAGATTTACCTTACAAATGGTACCCACTGCTGCCAGTTATTCTTAGGAGAATAAGTTTGATGCCTTCCAGGTGACATTCTCTTTTGGCCATCACTTCCTAATTTATAATAATAATATGTTGAGGTTGTCAGCAATAATACCTGTATACCTTCCTTGTATATGGTATGAGACCATATTTTAAAAAGACTTTGGAAGCCTTACAGCAATAAATGCCAGTAGTTTATTCCTTAGACTTCCTTTTTATTGTTCTATCAATAACTTTATTAATTTCTTGAGTAAAGTTATTGCTTATGCTTTTTATCATAGCTTCTCATAATTATACTGCTAAAGTTTGATAAAAATAATACCCTACATATCTCTTTTGCGTTATTATACATATCATGAGGAACATGGATTTTTAGAACTCATGTATCAGAGAGATAAATCTATAACAAAGGAGCACTTTAGCTTTATCTAGCTTTTGAATATATGTTCATATTAATATTTAAATATATTTGTCTAATGTGCTGTGAATTCAAAATAGCTTAGGTAAAATGTTAAATCCTCACACTATGAGAATCTGAATCGGAGAAAGAGAAAAGTGAAACTCTATCTCTGGTGTCCTGGACTCAGAAATCTTTTCTGCTTCCGTACTGAGTACTAGAGATAGTCTCACTTTTCAGACTTTGCCCATGTCTGTTTCATCTTCTTACTTTACTTCTTATTCTTGCCCTCTGATCTTACTTCCTGACAGACCATGGAGAGAGAGAGAGCAGTATGCTGATTCATAGCTACTTTCTAGACTTACCTTATCCATATTCCCAGATAAACGTTTAGTATTTTTATTATGAGGTGTCAACAGGCAATCACAACTTTAGGAAACTTACGTGAAAACTAGGTTAATTGCTCCCCCAAAAATGAACTTTCATGTAGAACCCAAAGAACCCATATAGAAGTTTACATTTTTTAAAACAGCAAGAGAATGGAAGAGGGAAGATTCTAGAAATCTCTACCTAAAGGAGTATGGCATGGGAGGGGGAAAGGTACAGTAAAGGTGGGAAAAGGACAGATCCTGAATGGAAGGGACAAGGTAATGGCAAAAATAAATTTTTTTCCCCCTTGGGAACTTGCTAGACTATGAAGTTAGGATGATCTTTTATCTATAGAATTCCCAACTGCATATACACCCTGTTTTGACTCCCAAAGACACAGAGGAAGTCCAGTTTGGGATGCAAACAACAAACTATGTCTGCTGGGCATGGGTGATGTTTAGTCCTTGATACAGTTGGAACTGCATTCTCTGGGTCTAGTGTTTCTTAAAAAATGGCAACTCAAAAAGACAAATTCAGGGGACTCTTTAGCAATTGTTAACATAGAGGATGAACAGTAACACATAAAAGTGGGTTCCTTTCTGGTACTATGAGAACATTCAGTCAATTCCTCTATTTTCACCCAGTAACCAGAGTTTTTATGTTCCCCCAGCTCACTTTGTTTTTATCTGTATACCAGTGTGTAGTTCTCCCATACTTCTCCAGCCTCAGAATCCCAATTCCTGATTCATTTTAAACTTCCCCTATTCCTGCAGTTTTACATTAGCTTTTGGTATATCCTTCATTCCTATGGTATTCATCTTGTAAGACTTGATATCTAGAAAGGCATTTGGAATAATCTAAAAGTGGAATGTCTTGACAGTTGGTGGGCTCCTTTAACTTATTGGAGGCTGGATCAGCACTTCTTGAGTATGCTTTTGTGGGGATTCTTTTTGGTTATGTATTGAACTACATGAACATTGAAGTCCTTTCCAACTCTGAAATTTAGCAATTGTGTAATAGCATCAATACAGACTTACTACCTTCATTAAAAAAATAAAAGGAGGCAAGCTTAGTATATATATTTATTTTAAAAATTAGACTTCTACCAGGAGATCTGAATTCCCTACCTATTTCTCTGACTTTGGATAGTTAAAATTACTGAGAGCATCAGAATGCCTGTGGAGAAAAAAAGCATTAGATTTGAAGTTAAAAACACAAAACAAAACCAAACCTGGTCTTGAATTTCAATTAAGCCACTAATTATCTGTGTGAAGCTAAGTAAGAAATTTAAGTCGTTAGAACACAGACTACCCAACTTTAAAATGAAGCTGAAGGATGGATTAATTATAAGCCCTCTCTCAGCTTTAAATATAAAATGCTTTGGACCCTTACATATATGTAAGGTATATGTAAAATGAGTACATTGGACTAGAATTCTAAAATTTCTTTCAACTCTTAATCTCATAATTTTTTCTGGTATATTCCTAATAATTTTCCTACTTGAATTTGCTTTTTTGAATTGAAGGCTACATTCTTGTGACAAGTCTTAATTTGTAATTCCCTCCCCCTTTAATTTGTGATTCCCTCTTTTTTTCAGAGTTACCCATAAAATTGTAAACCTTTTGACACTTATTTCTAATGTTAAATTCAGGAATTTGATATAGCATATATTTAAGATACTGAAAAATGTTTCAGAAAGGGAAATTCTGGTGCACCGATATTTTAAAAATTCATTATTTTAAGTGATTGAAATTATAATTTTAAATGCTATATACATATTGTATATTGTTGTTAAAATATTTGGCATGAATTATCCCTTAACAAAGCATTAAGCTATAAAGGTCCTGTCCTTAGCTTTGAAATTTGCGGAGTTTAATCTTATATCTTTGTCTTAAGTGTCAAAAGAAAATGAGCACTGACAAAATATAACTTTTTGAAGAATAAGTTCCAATTAGTAACATCCATACAGTGAGATCTTGTCTATTATCTCCATTATTGCTTTTCATTTGTTTCATTATTTTTCATCCTGTTTCATGTCAAAAAAGAAGGAAGAAAGAAAAAGGAAGTAAGGAAGAGAAAGAAAGGAAGGAAGGAAGAGAAAGAAAGAAAGGAAGGAAGAAAAAGATTTTTTAGTCCCTGAAGGATATTTGTCATCCCAAATTTGTACACATTCTAGTAGGGCTTGAGGATGGAAGGGCTCTTTTGGTTTTCTGTTATAGAGATCAGTTTGGATTCTTGGTAGTTATGATTGTGTAAGCTCCAGCTGGTAGGTCTTACCTGACTGAAGATTTGAGGTCTGAGTATCAGATCCCCTTAGTTGAGCTACTCTCATTGGCCTCATAGTAATGATTTTTTTTAATTGAGGAGTCCTAGAGGGAGCTGTGTTCTGTCTCTGGAAAGGGGACACCCATACCAATGAAGGTATATACCTTTGCTACACACACCCAGAGTTGAAAGAAAATTTAGAAATCATCTCATCTAACCTTCCTCTTGTTTATAGACGAGGAAACTGAGAGCCTTAGAAGTACAAGAAACAGTGTGGTGTGAATTCTAAGAGTTAAACATCTTGTTCAATGTCACAAAGATTTTAAATGGAAAAGCTGGACATGCAATCTAGGTCCTCTTCAAATTCAATACTCTTTACACTACTGCATTCATGCTTTGCTTTTTTGGTATTGAAATATTGTCTGTTGTAATATTTTTCTCCACAAGCTGACTTTTTTGAACATTTAAGTATGACAGAGCTGAAGAGCATTTATATCATTTTCCTATTGTATTTTAAGGATAAACATAAGAACTCTGGTTAAAATGGTACCTGATGCCAGAGGTGTTCACTTTCACTGATGTCATTGAAGCTCATTCTACATAAACTTATATAGCAAAGAACTATCAGATTCAGTTTTTTTTTTAAATTAAAGCTTTTTTTATTTGCATAACATATGTATGGGTAGTTCCTCAACATTGATCTTTACAAAGCTTTCCATTACAAATTTTCCACCCAGTTCCCTCCCCTCCCCTAGATGGCAAGAAGTCCTCTCACTACATGTTAATTATATTAAAATACTTGACAAGTCGAATATATGTATACATATTTCCATACTTATCTTACTGTGCAAGAACAATCGTATCTACATGAACAAAAAATATCTGAGAAAGGAAACCCAATGCAGGCAAACATTGATAGAGATCATGGAAATGATATGTTGTGGTCCACGTTTCATATCCCTCTCTCTGAGTGTATATGGCTTTCTTCACTGAACAATTGGAACTGGTTTGAGACATTTCATTGTTGCAGAGAGCCATGTCCATCAGAATTGATCATCATATAGTCTTGTTGCTGTGTATAATGATCTCCTGGTTCTGCTTGTTTCACTCAGAATCAGTTCATGCAAGTCTCTCCAGGCCTCTCTGAAATCGTCCGGCTGGTCATTTCTTACAGAACAATAATATTCCATAACATTCATATACCATAATTTATTCAGCCATTCTCCAAATGATGGGCATCCATTCAGCTTCCAGTTTCTAGCCACTACAAAAAGGGCTGCCACAAACATTCTTGCACATGTGGGTCCCGTTCCCTCCTCTAAGATCTCTTTGGGATATACACTCAATAGAAACACTGCTGGGTCAAAGGGTATGCACAGTTTGATAACCTTTTGAGCATAGCTCCAAATTGCTCTCCAGAATGGTTGGATCCATTCACAGTTCCACCAACAATGTATTAGTGTCCCAGCTTTCCCACATCCCCTCCAGCATTCATCATTATATCAGATTCAGTTTTGCTGGTGATGGAGCAGTTTTGTATGGGGAATTATTTATGGGAAAATGCACTTTTAAATCTTCCTTTCAAATTAAAAAAAAAGTCCTTTTTTTCAAATTCATGGAAAGTAATGAAGTAATAAGTATCATGAAGTAATAAGATCACCGAAAGACCATTATATTGAGGATTTAGTGAAGGAATTATAAGTTACACACACACACACACACACAAACTATCTATGATTGATTACATTGTTACAGTCACTGTGTGTTAGTGAACTAACATTTGATTAAGCTATTACAAACTTTAATTTTGTGTTCTTTTAGTTTACATTTGCGGGCATTGTGTATTTTGTTCTTCAAGTTCTGCTCATTTCCTTGTGGCATTTTCTGTATCTTCCTCAAGTTGTAACTTTTTATGTAAGAAACAGGTGGGAAGCCCAGAGTTATAAAGTTCAAAGAAAATAAGAATAGCTTGTATCAGTTCAACAGACTTTCCCTTTAGGTTTTGGGCCACTTCTAGTTCTACATAGAGAGTTAGACAAATGGTCCTTAGTTCTTGAAGGAATGTCTCAAGATTTGGACACAGCAACTTGTACATACTGTGTGTGTGTGTGGTGTGTGTATGCATGTGTGTATGAGGATTTAGAGAAAGACAAATAGAGATATGGAGAAAGAATGTTCTTATATGTAAATATTATGAGACTACAAATCTCAATTTTAAAGAATTTCTCCCCAGTGAAAACATTAATCTTTGGAACCTTCTGTTTATAATTCAGGATAGCTCCTTTAATCAGTCATAAGTAGAATGTGTATGTAACTGCGTGTATTTTTGTGTATAAATGTTATAATTCTTTCACTAAATCCTTAATACAATAGTCTTTCTATGATCCTGTTACTTCATTCTATCACCAGTAAAAAAAAAAAAAAAAACTCAGCCTGTCTTTTTTTTTTCAATCCATTATTCTTTCTACATCACCACACATTCCTTTTTCCTATCCTTAAACTCAAGGATATGTGTTTCATAAACAAGATGTTGGGACCTATTTCTCTTAACCTTTCTCATTATTGCTCTCTGATTATTCACCACAAATTCTTTGAATCTCAGCCATATGGCATCATCAGAATTATATTGCTGTTGAAAAGATGGGGGTTTTTTGTGCATTCCTTTTGACCAATAATATCACTACTAGGTCTGTATCTCAAAGATATTTTTAAGAAAAGGGGAAGCACCTTATTTGTACAAAAATATTTGTAGCAGCTCTTTCATGGTGGCTAAGAATTGGAAATTGAGGAAATGCTCATTAGCTGGGGAATGGATATACAAGTTGTGGTACATGATTTCAATTGAATACTATTGTGTATTAAGAAATGATGAGCAGTACAAAGCAACCCCAATAGACTTTGGATAGAAAATGCCATCTGCATCCAGAAAAAGAACTATAGAGATCAAATGTAAATCAACACATGCTATGTTCACTTCTTTTTTTCCTCTACCATGATTTTTCCCTTTGTTCTTATTTTTCTCTCTCAATATGATTCATAAAGCAATGTTTGTTAAAATATATAAATATATAAATAATTTTTTTAAAGAAAGAAATGAGGAGGAGGATGTTTTCATAACTGGAAAAGTTACACTGAAGTAAGCAGAATCAGGGGAATATTGTACACAACAGAAACAATATTTTATATTGAAAATCTGTGAATGATAGCACAGCTATTCCAAACAGATCCAGGACAGTCCCAAAGAACTCATGATGAAAAATGCTATCTATTGGG